>CM062804.1:1608133653-1608638126 GCA_031772625.1 Pinus tabuliformis
GTTTCCGGCCGTGCGGATGACTCAATGAGTTGGGGACTTTGTTGCCTGAACAATTTTCTGAATTGAAACTTGTTTCCATTCTTTGTTCCAGGCTTTTCTGAGACGTCTTTCCCCTTAAGCGTTTTTCTTTTTGCTTTACCCAATTTGGGCTTCAGGATCTTTCGTAAACGCTTTGCTTTTGTGCACCTTTGACTCTGAGTCCTGGATAGTCTATTTCCATCAATATTTGTTGAGTGATACTCTGGAATCCGCGGTCCTGCTGCATGCGGTATCCATTTGCGAAGTCATCTCCTCTCTGTTCTTCTAGCTCTGGCGCTTTTCCTTAGATGTTTCCTGCATATAGATTTATATTAGTCGCTGCCTTATAGTTCACGCAAATGAAAAGAGACACGAAGAAAAGATTGACATGAAAGCATTAAGTTCTAATGAATGCATAATCATGACACCCATTATGGCTTGACTCTTCGAAAAACGCAACACAATCATCTTTGGATACACAGGCGTACAATCATTAATTTCCCGTAAGGTGCGCGCCCAATTTTGGGCTTACAGATCATGCCGAGGAATGTTTGCGATGAATGGTTTCTGCGATTTGCATCGCAGCGTCGAAGATTGCGATGTAAATAAGTGCCATCGCAGCAATTGATAGTCTCGCTTGTCGCAAATCGCAGATCGCAGATCGTAATTTTTGTAGGATCGCAGATCGCAAGATCGCAGATCGCAGATTGCAGATTTTCAATTTATCACCTTGTGCTGCTTATGTGATGCTGCGACGTGCGACGTCGCATGTCGGTCGTCGCGGTTCCTTAGGTTTTCCCCTTTTGAGCGCTTTTGATGCATGCGATGCGATGGGTTTCGCGTCGCTCCTGCGCAGCGTATTTATGCGCTTTGGGAAAACGCTTCTCTCTACCTTTGCGACGCGATATAGCTCTTAGGGAGTTAAATACAAAAGATTTCTTAACAAAATATTTTTTGGATTTTTGGTTAAGGGTCCCCCTTTGCTTGATGTTATTGCTAATATCAAACAAAAAGGGGGGTTGTTGGTGACCACAACAGAACCCAAGAGGTTGGAGCCTCAGAATTGAATAGGACTAAAGTCATTAGTGGTAGGTGCTCCTAAGTGCAGAACCACTGCTAAATAGAATTGGTGATCTGGAGGTTGGAGCCTCACTGAAGTCCAAGTTGGAGCTTGGCAACTATTCACAGTCAGATTTATACTTATATTGTATTTATTTCATTGTACTGTCTTGAGTTTTAATAAAAGCATTTATTCCATCTGCTGGTTTCTGTGTTCTTTGTATACATATACATATCTATATATGCTTTTGGAAATCACTAGAATAAAAAAGGTAAGAAATATTGATTCAGCCCCCCCTCTCAGTATTTCCAACACCAAGACCTCAAGAAAACCACTGAAAAGGAAACATATTTCCAATGGATCTTTATAACTTAGCTCGTTGCAGTATTTACAATGAATGACCTGCTCAAAAGAAAAACATCATGACAACATGACAAGATAACAACCATACTACTGATTGGAGATTTATAACTTAGCTAATGGAGGTGTTTACAACCATATACATATGTACATATACCAAAACATCAGCAAAACATATGCCAAATATATACCAAACAACACACCAAAACTTATTTGCCTCCATCGGCAAACAAAGAATGATACATGGCTCACATTTGATATGCCATCTTCCATATAGCTTCTTCAGGCCCAAAGTGCTTCATTGCACTTTAAGTTGCTCTATGGCATGCGCTACTTCTGTTGCAATATGAATTGAGGCTCTAGCTGGAATTCTCCTTGTCACTCCACTTGCAATACAAACCAATCATGTGGTTTTAACCCCGTACATAAATTACCTGCATATGAATTCTAAAACACAAAAAATAAACAAGGTGAGAGCATAACACATAAAACACATATACAAAGAGATTTTCCCTTGGATCCCAAAACTGGGACTACCAGCTTGATTTTTCATTATATTCCTTTCAATGTTACAATACATATATATACATGCTGAAGCATCCAATACCATGGACCGAAAACCATAGGTAGGTTCGCCCAACCTAATATAGGGTCCAAAAAAAAATTCCCGGGGCACTGCCCCAGACCCCGTAGAGGGGGGCTACCCACCCCCCTCAAAACCCCTGGACAGGGGGGGTTTCCGCCCCCCCATGACCCCCCTGCTACATAATAGGCGTAGCGAAAGGGGGCCTCTGCCCCCCCCCCCCCCCCCCTCTAACCCCCCAGTTCACTACGTAGGTTAGTCATGGAAAGAATATAACACAACCCAACATTCTCCCACTTGTTGTTTTCTTTCCACAGGGGGCCACAGGAGAGTTTAGTCATTTTTCCAGCCCTAAAACACCCATTGTTTCTCTACACTAGGAGAACTTCTCAGAGCTCACAGATTTTGTCAATGCATCTGCAGTATTCTTCAAAGTGTCCACCTTTACCAGCAACACCTTTTTGTCTTCTATCATATCCCTCACAAAGTGATACTGAACATCGATGTGCTTTGTCTTTGAATGATAAGTAGGGTTCTTTACCAAGAAAATTACAGTTTGGCTATCATAATCTATCCTTATAGCTCCCTGTACTAACCCCATACTTCAACACAATCTCTGCAACCAAACTTTTCCTTGCTTGCATGAGTGGCTGCCATGTATTCTTCCTCTGTAGTTAATAGTGCCACTACAGATTGTTTCTTACTCATCCAACTGACTGCACCTCCAAATAGGTTAAACACATACCCACTTGTAGATCTTATCTGATACAAATCTCCAGCCCAGTCTGCATCAACAAATCCATGGATATCTAAAACTCTATCTAATCCTACTCTTCCTTGGTAGCATAAACCATAATCACTAGTGCCACGAAAATACCTAAAAGCCCGCTTCACTGTTGTCCAATGGTCCTTCCCTGGTTTTGACATAAACCTGCTCAATACTCCCACTGCATGTGCAATGTCTGGTCTAGTATAGACCATTGCATACATCAGGCTACTGACTGCACTTGCATATGGAACACAGGACATATCCTCTTCCTCTTCTTGTGTCTTGGGACACTGTTCAGCAGATAACTTTACACCTACAGGAATAGGAACCTTCACCGGTTTACTATTCTGCATATTAAAACTTTGCAGTATTGTCTCAACATACTTCCTTTGGTTTAACCATAGCTTTCTCTTTGCCCAATCTCTTTTAATTTCCATGCCCAAAATATAGTTTGCAGCACCAAGATCTTTCATGTCAAATTTGGAGGACAATTGGGTCTTCAAATCCTAGATAGTTTCTTTGTAATTTCCAACCAGCAACATATCATCCACATACAAGACCAGATAAATAACACAGTCAACAATTAATTTAAAATACATACCGTGATTTTCTTTGCTTCTGGTGAAGCCAAGTCCCCGTATAAATGTATCAAATTTCTAATACCACATCCTTGGTGACTGTTTTAACCCATACAGAGACTTCTTTAATTTGCATACCAATTCTTTCTTACCCTTCACCGCAAAGCCTTCAGGTTGCTTCATTTAGATCTCCTCTTCCACATCCTTGTCAAGAAATTTTGTCTTCACATCCATTTGTTCTACTTCAAAATCAAAAGCATCAGCAACAGATAAAAGTAACCTAATAAAAGTTACCTTGGCAACAAGAGAAAAAATATCACCAAAATCAATTCTCGGCACCTGGGAATAACCTTTTGCTACCAACCGAGCTTTGTATTTCTCCACCTTTCCTTCTGCATTTGTCTTCTTATTGAACACCCATTTGATGCCAATGGGTTTCCTTCCAGCCGGCAACTCCACCAGATCCCAAGCCTCAGTTTTGTGCAAAGATGCCATTTCATCAACCATGGCCTCTTTCCAGAGTTTTCCATCCTCTGAATCTACTGCTTCCTTCACAGTTCTGGGATCATCATCAGTAATAGATAAAGAAAAATTTGAACAGAAAGCAGGTGGACTATACCTTTCTGGTTGCCTTCTTTCTCGAACTGATCTTCTTACACCCGGAGTTTGTGGCTCTTCATCTTCCGATTCCTCCTCTGTTGTAGAGTCTGATTCTTCCTCCTTTAGCTCATACTCTATCTTCTCAGGTTCCTTTGGTTGGACTTCATGGACTTCATGGACTTCATGTTGGACTTTGGTTGGACTTCATGTTTAATAACATGTTTAATAAAGGCATCCCCTTGAAGCCAAAATAGCTTTGATACCAAATGTGGGTTTTAACCCCATACAGAAATTACCTGCATAAGAATTCTAAAACACAGAAAATAAACAATGTGAGAGCATAACACATAAAACACATATACACAGAGATTTTCCCTTGGATCCCAAAATCGGGACTACCAGCTTAATTTTTCATTATATTCCTTTGAATGTCACAATACATATATATACATGCCGAAGCATCCAATACCATGGACCAAAAAACCATCACGTCCAAAACCATGGACCGAAAACCATAGGTAGGTTCGCCCAACCTAATATAAGGTCCAAAAAAAAATTTCCCGGGGCGCTGCCCCAAACCCCATAGATGGGTGCTACCAACCCCCCCTCAAACTCCCGCGACAGGGTGGGCTACCGCACCCCTGCTACACAATCGGTGCAACGAAGGGCTAACCCCTCGGTTCACTAGGTAGGTTAGTCGTGGAAAGAATATAACACAACCCAACAAATCAATAACATGATCAACATCCTTTATATACCTTTTAAGCAATGAATCATGGAAAACATCATGAGGTAATGCAATTCGATAGGCCACTGGTCCAATCCTCTCAAGGATCTTAAAAGGCCCGTAATACCGTAATGCCAACTTGGCACATGATCCAATCCTCAAAGAGCCCTTTTTGTGTTTGATGCGCAAATACACATGCTCCCCAACTTTAAACTCCTTGAACACCCTGTGCTGGTCCGCGTAACTCTTATTTATATCTCGTGCTGCCTTTAGATTCTTCTTTATAACCTACATTTCCTGTTCCATGTCTTCTAACATATCTGGTCCAATAAGTACCATGTTCACTAGATCACTCTAGCTGATGGGAGTATTACAACTCCGCCCATACAGTACCTCAAAAGACTTATCCCCAATGACTCTTGATAACCAATTTTGTATGTAAACTTAACAAACGGAAGATACTCCTCCCATCTTCTCTGTTGGTACATCACACACATCCTTATCTGATATGAAATGGAGAAGTTTATTAATGTTGTGTTAATTCCCCATTCAGAATAAAACCCAAGATGCTTATCATTTACTTATCAAGTACTTAACGATTCTCCATTTTTTTCTTAATTAACTGATTCCCATGAGAGTTTTTTATGTAAACGTTATAAACAATTAACAGAAAACATATGCTGAATAGTAGCAAAATAACAACAAAGAACATTAAAATACAATACACAACATAGAGATTTGATAAGGGTTTCACCC
This sequence comes from Pinus tabuliformis, assembly GCA_031772625.1. Classification (NCBI taxonomy): domain Eukaryota; kingdom Viridiplantae; phylum Streptophyta; class Pinopsida; order Pinales; family Pinaceae; genus Pinus; species Pinus tabuliformis. The sequence continues at coordinate 1,608,139,105 of CM062804.1, forward strand.
CTCCTAGGCTATATCTCCTTGCTCTAGCTTCCAATGCTTGAGCCTCTCTATTATGCTCAAAATTACAACAAAAGTGTGTTTACAATGCTCAAATTCCTTTAAAACATGTCTCCATGAGTTCAGAATACTAAAAAATGGTTATCTAGCCTCTTTTCACATCCAATTTAGATAACAACTGAAGAAGTTATGACTTCTCCTAGTTCTCCCACTATTTGTTCCACAAATTGCTCCAAAACCAACATAATCATACAAATTCACTCCAAAATCTCCTAATTGAGCGAGAATTTGGCCACACTATGGGCCATAACCAATTGGCCATATTGCAAATCGCAATTGACATAAAAACCCAGTGGATGGTTTTGTAAATAAAGCGACGATTGTGCGATGTGGTATCGGCGGACCCCACTGGAATTTAAACTATGGCTCATATATGTATCACATTTAGGAACTTATCGCACATTGCAATTGGCGGAGAACCGGGGTCTTAAATTATGTGGCCTTATTTTTCCTGTGATATGCGATTGCGATATCACATCTCAACCAAACCTGCCGAGGGTCAATTTCCGTAATACATTCCCCTCGCCGATTACAATTGCGATTTCCGATTGCGTTATCGCATCACAACCCTGGCTGTTCTAGGGCCAATTTTTTAATGCCTTTCTACATGTGACTCTGATTAGTGAAATACGGGGGCCAGTGGTAGCCTGCCACTTGGCACCTCCTCATTCGCTAAAGACCTTGCCACATCATCCCAATCCTGCCAGTAGACAAATCGAATATGAACTTTGACTTGCTCTAAATTCTGCATACGAGCTCGGATTTGAGTGTGGTTCATACCGTTGGATTCAGAATGACGAGCTCTTCGATATGAAGCTAAGTTTAGCAAATTTTTAACACTTTGATTTTTCAGCATAAACTTGAGCAGCTGATCACTCCTCCCCAGTGGAAGCCTTTTGGACCCCAAAATATTATTTTCATTTATTAAATAGTTGAGGGTATTGTTCCCTCACCTTTCCCTCTTCAATCCATTTGGCCTTTGATGGATTTATACCTTTGAGACCCACTCGAAGATAATCAAAAGTTCCCCTCTTTGATGACCTCATTCTTTTGTCATGTATGGTGTCTTACTGAAGCTCATCAACAAATTCTGGAGAAAAATATTCAATTGATGGAATTTGTACACTTTCTCTTTGATCGTCAATCAAAGGAGGCTCATACAATCTCAAATTTGCAACATTAACAACAGAATAAATTTTCATATATGAAGGCAAATTAAGCTTGAAAGAATTATTACCAATCTTTTCCAAAATTTTAAATAGACCAGAACAGATTGGTTTCATATTTTTACCTTCACCTTGAAGTCTTTCCTTGATAATGTATAGCCAAACTTCATCACCTACTTGAAACTGATGATCGACACGATGCTTATCATGCCTTGCCTTATACTTGCCTTGACTCTTTTCTAGTTATTCTTGAACTGTTTGGTGAATCAATTAAATTTTCTCAATGAATTTATTTGCTTTGTCTATGTCACTATGTCCATCTACTGCTACATCTTTCTCAAAGATGAAATCCAAAGGTGATTTTGAAAATAACCAAGACATGCCTCTAAAGGAGAAGTTAGAGTAGAGGAGTGTTTTGCTTGGTTGTAAGCATATTGAATATAATGCAACTGTTCACCCCACAACTTAGGATGTTTGCTACAATATCCTCTTAGAAAATGAATAAATGCCCTGTTAACCACTTGAGTACTTCACTTCTCCCAGGAAACTCCTTACTTCTGTGACTGATTTGGGTATTGGCCAATTCACAATGACCGAAACTTTAGAGGGGTCAATCTCCAGCTCACCTCCTCCAACTATGTGGCCCAAATACACTAAGGAAGTTTTCACGAATTCACATTTAAACATCTTCAGAAATAACTATTATTTTTTCAATACATCGAACACTTTACTCACATGCTTGACATGCTCTTCTCGTGATTTGTTGAATATCAAAATATCATCTAAATAAACAATTAAAAACTCATCAAGAAAGGATCTTAAAACATCATTCATAACTCTCATGAATGTAGTTGGAGCGTTTCAAAGATCGAAAGGCATAACCAGCCACTCAAACAATCCCTGTTTGGTTTTAAAAGCAGTCTTCCAAATATCCTCCTTAGCTATTCTAACTTGATCATATCCACTTCTCAAGTATAATTTAGTGAAATATTTTGCATTCTTCAACTGGTCCAGCAAATAATCTATAGTGGGTATCGATTTTTTATGGTAATTTTATTCAAAGCTCGATAATCTACACACATGCACCAGGTTCCATCTTTCTTGGGTACCAAAACAATTGGTGAACCACATGGCGAAGTAGAGGGACAAATTACACCTTTATCTAGCAATTCCTAGACTTGTTTCTTAATTTATAAACTTTCTAGAATTGACATTCGATACATACCGATGTTTGGGAGTGGACAAACTTGCTATAGCTTAATTTCGTGTTGAATTCCCCTTTTTGGTGGCAATCCCTTTGGTTCTTGAAACATATCTCCATATTGATTGACCACATCAACCAATTCAGCTTTCAACTTCACGTCACTACCTGCAAAGGATTCATGTTCTATGTCATTCTTCTACTTGCTCATAACAAGCATGAGATTCTTACTGGAATTGACTAGTCGCTTCGTTTGACCTGTGCTTAACAAAGGCAGATTAGGCTTACTACGATGGGCTCTCACAATATACTCCACTTCGTCTTTGAACAAAAGATATTTGTTCTCAAATCTATGGAAAACGGCTTTCCTGTCATACAGATACGGGCTTCCCAACACAATTCCAGAAATATCTAATAGCACCACATCTAATTCGACTTCATCAACAAAATTGATAGTAATTGCAAACCTAAAAACGCATTTCCGTGTGACGTGAATATTTTCATCCTTGGTTAGCCAACCTAATGGATATGGTTTATGATGAAGCACGGTTTCCAGATTCAATTTCTTGACCAAATCTGTAGAAACTAAACTTTCCTGGTATCCATTGTCAAACAATGTATCAATCTTGGTGTGTTTGGAAATAACTTGGATGTGGAACAAATCAAGTCTATTTTCCTCATTTGAAACATTGTTGGATTTATTTTTTGTGTTGGTGCTTGCCACGACTTCCTCTTTTTTTTCTTTTGCAATGACTTTTCCTTTATTGTACAACAACATTTGTATTATGTTTCCCTTTATTGTTAAATTTCTTCAATCTTAATTCAGGATGAAGCTTCCAGCAATGTGTTTCATCATGGCCCTCTTTGGAAAAATTCTTGCACACGGGTTTCTCCCCTTCTTTCTTAACAGAAGCATTTTTCTTCTGCTTTCCTTTAGATTTCTTTCCTTTTTCACCACTCTAGAATGACTTCTTCTTACCTTCTTCTTGTATATTTTTCCTTCTTATTTCGAGGTGTGTAGCTTGAAGACAAACCTCATCAAGATTCGTGGGATTAAACATAAGAATGGTGTGTCAAAGATAGCTATGCAAACCTCCTATATATTTCAGCAAAGTATCTTGTGACTACAAGTCTACTCCTAGCATAAGAGCTCTTCTCCTAAACTCTTGAGTATACTCTTGCACATTTTGACCTTTTAACTATCTGAAATTTTGCCAATTCATGATAGCTTTTTGCATATGGGCTAAAGGGTATAATTGTATTTTTTTAGCAACAATGAAATCAGACCAAGTAATAGAGATCTTACCATGTTTTTTAATCTCCTCTTCGGTCCTTGATTCCCAGCATACAAGTGTTGCACCCTCCATTCTCAAGGAAGCTAACTAAATCTTTATGTCATCCTCTTGAAGGTTTTGAATCCTACAATACACCTCCAAATGACGAATCCAGTTATCCAACTTTTCTGCATTCACTTCACCAGTATAAATGAGCAACTCGAATTTAACATCAAGTTTTAGAAAAGGTGATTTACTAGTTCCTTTTGAAGAATGATAATGAGTAAGAGTAAGGGTTGTACTAGTGGAAGAGTGTGAAGATGCTTGTGAAGTTGAAGATGAAGAAGATGGTGGAGAGGGTGGAGATTTTTCTCCATTCCCATTACCTCTTTTTCCATTACCTCCTCCTCCTGAAGAACCTTCTCCTTTGGGAGGTTTGGAACTTTCTCCTTGCAATCTACTATTCCTCTCTTCATAGAGGACCTTCACCATCTTTGTCATATCAAAGAAATCCTTTCTGAAGGTCTTCCCATCTTTTGTCATGTTTGTAGGTTCTCCTTCATGAGACATGGTCTCTAAAGACTCAACTACAACTTGAGGCTGAAATGGTGTAGAATACTTTAGCAACGTTTCTCTTCTTCCACTTGACCCAACTTTAGGGCTTCCAACCAGCTTTCCTTAACCTCTTTTGAGTTTTAACCTTGTTAGCATGACACAAAAATAGCAAACAATTAAATCCTTCTTTTGCACAAGAAAATCTGGTAAGCAAAAATCAGTATTGTCATACCAAATTGATCTAAAATGAAGAAGATTAGTAATGCTGTGCTAATTCCCCATTCAAAATAAAACCCAAGAATCTTATCATTTTCTTATCAAGTGCTTAAGAATTCTCCATTTTTTTTGGTTAATTAACTGATTCCCATGAGAGTTTCTTATGCAAATGTTATAAATAATTAACATAAAACATATGTTGAATAGTAGAAAAATAACAAAAAAGAACATCAAAATACAACACACAACACAAAGATTTGATAAGGATTTCACCCCTCCTAGGCTATGTCTCCTTGGTCCAACTTCCAATGCTTGGGCCTCTCTATTACGCTCAAAATTACAATAAAAGTGTGTTTACAATGCTCAAATTCTTCTAAAACCTATCTTCATGAGTTCAAAATACTCAAAAATGGCTATCTAGCCTCTTTTTACATCCAATTTGGACAAGAACTGAAGCAGTTATGACTTCTACCAGTTCTCTCACTATTTGTTCCACAAATTGCTCCAAAACTGACATAATCCTACAAATTCGCCCCAAAATCTACTAACTGAGTGAGAATTTGGCCACGTCATGGGCCATAACCCGTTGGTCATATGTCAAATCACAATCATCGTAAAAATCCGATAGATGGTCTTGTAAACAAAGCGGCGATTGTGTGATGCGATATCAGCGGATTCGACGAGAACTTAAATTGTGGCTCATAAATGTATCACGTCCAGGGACTTATCACTCATCGCATTCGGCAGAGAACCAGAGTCTTAAAGTCTGCGGCCTTGTTTTTCCTGTGATATGTGATTGCAATATCGCATCACAACCCAACTTGTTGAGGGCTGATTTCTATAATACCTTCCCCTCACTAATTGCGATTGCGATTTCTGATTGCCTTATCGCATCACAACCCTGGTTTTTCTGGGGCCAATTTTGTAATTCCTTTCCACCTATGACTGCGATTAGTGAAATGCAAGGGCCAATGGAATCCTACCACTTGGAACCTCCTCATTTGATGAAGACCTTGCTACGTCATCCCAATCCTGCCATATAGACAAGTCAAACTTGAACTTTGACTTGCTCTAACTTCTACATACGAGCTTGGATATGAGTTTCGTTTGCACTATTAGATTCAAAATGACAAGCTCTTCGATCTGAAGCTAATTCTAACAAAATTATGACACTTTGATTTTTGAGCATAAACTTGAGCACCTAATCATCAGCATATCCTCCAAGATCCTATAAAACCTCTCTATCTATCCATCTGTCTGTGGATGATAAGTTGTACTAAAGGCCAACTCTGTACCCAAACTTGCAAATAATTCCTTCCAAAACTTGGAAGTTAACTTCGCATCCCTATCTGAGAAAATCTTCTTCAGAACACCATGTAATCTTATGATCTCCCTGATAAACTTATGTGCCACCTCAATAGATGAATATGTATTCTTCATTGGAATGAAGTGAGCTACCTAGCTCAACCTATTGACCATGACCATAATAGAATCATGCTGTCTCACTATCCTCGGAATAATTGTAATGAAATCCATGGAAATGACCACCCATTTCCATTCCAGAATCATAATAAGTTGTAGTAGACCACTTGGATGCTTACATTCTGCCTTTATCTGCTAAAAATCCAAGCAGCTAGCGACAAACTCTACTATGTCTCTCTTCAAATTCGACTAATAGTAAAAATTCTTCACCACTGTCAACATCTTTTGATATCATAGGTGACCCGAGTATGGCTTGACATGAAACTCCCTCAACATAAGCTTCTTGAGCTCACTGCAATATGTCACATAGATCATGTCCTGGAATCTCACCAAACCATTTTCCATGAAACTATAGTTTGCATCCTGATCACCTGTACCTGTACATGTACCTATACATGTACATGTACATATTTGTACCTGTACCCATACATGTACCTGTACTCTACTAAAACATGTGCATAATCTCCATATACTTGTCATCCCATTGTCCTTCCTACAAGATCATATCCTCTATCTCTATTCCATAAGAGCTCATAGCTACTATATGATTCACCTATACCTTCCTACTAAGAGCATCTACAACCCATTTCTCCTTTCCCTTAATGTATCTAATCTTGAAGCCAAACTCACTATGGGTAGCCAACCATCTAGCTTGCCTGATATTTAGATTCAACTGGTCAAGCAAGTATCTCAACCCACTATGATCACTCATCAATACAAATCTCCTACCAAGAAAATAATGCCTCCATATCCTCAAGGCGTGGGTAATAGATGCCAACTCAAGATCATGAGTCATGTAGTTCTTCTCATGCTCATTCAACTTTGTGGAATCATAGCACACCACCTGTCCCTCCTGCATAAGGAATCCACCAAGTCCTCTTTTACATACATTTGTACACACTTCAAACTCTTTATCTGGATCTGCAATCTTAAGAATTGGAGCATTGGTCAAGAACTTCTTCAAATGCTCAAAACTAGTCACACATTCTTCTGTCCATTCGAACTTATTACTTTTCCTCTGCAAGGATGTCATATGATATGCAATGCATGAGAAGTTCCTGATGAACCTCCTGTAGTAACCTGCCAATCCCATGAATGATCTCACCTCATCCACATTCTTAGGAGTTTCCCACTCCATGATGACCCTTATCTTTTTTGGATCTACTATTATGCCTTCCTTGGAAACAACATGTCCCAAGTAATGCACCTAGCATACAAATGATGATCTCTTAGCAATCTCAACATTTTTGCTAAATGCTCGACATGCTCTTCTTCATTATTCAAGTACATCAAGATGTCATCAATGAATATAATGACAAACTTGTCCAGATAAGGACACAACAAATTATTCATCAAACACATAAATGTAACTGGGTTATTAGTCAAATAGAATGGAACTACAAAAAACTCATAATTCCCATACCTGGTCTTGAAGGCAACCTTGTATATATCCTCTTCCGTGATGCGTACCTGATGGTATCCTGATCTCAAGTCGATCTTAGAGAAAACTGATGCTCCCTTCAACTGATCAAACAGATTGTCAATCCTTGGCAATGGGTATCTTTTCTTGATCGTTACCTTGTTCAGCTGCCTGCAATCAATGCACAATCTGAGAGTACCATTTTTCTTCTTTACGAGAAACACAGGTGCACCCCAAGGTGATAGACTTGGCCTAATGCATCCCTTATAAGGCATCTCCTTTAACTACAATTTCAACTCTCCTAGCTCTGGGGTACTCATCCTGTAAGGTTCCTTTGGTGTTGGTGTTTCCCCTAGCACCATCTCAATAGAGAAATCTACTTCTGTGTGATGAGGTAACTCTGGAATCTCTACTGGAAACACATCATGATACTACTGCAATACAGGGTACCTCTTGAATATTTCGGCATCCTCAACATCTTTACCCTTGTCACTAGATATATGCACTACAAACATCACACAACCTTTTCTACAACTACGCTTAGCCTGCATAGCGGTAACCATCCTCACTAATGTAGGCTTGTTATTTCCTTACAAAATTCTCTTTTCCCCATTATCATCCAAGCACTCAATGGCCTTGTCAACGCAATCTACTTTGGTCCTATGAAGGTACAACCAATCCATACCCAAAATCATGATATATGATCCCAATGGAAGTACAAATGTGTTGTTGTAGGAATACCATTTAACTCAAATGCACAAGCTCTTACCCAATGGTGAACTCTCTTCTTTGTACCTGTAGTCAACTATACCAACCAAGATTCTGCATGCACTTCTTTTCTCAAACCACACTTATCCACCAAGTCAAGATTAATATAACTATAATTATATCCAAGATCAATCAAAATAGAAACAACTTGATCACAAAGCTTACTTTCCATCTCAATGATAGATGCCTAATGATCTGACTGCCTATTGTTCACAACTGCATAAAGTAAAGGAATTCTATGACCAACATCCCCAACTGTATGCGCCTCTTGAGCACTATATATTTGGGGTCTACCACCCTGATATTGTGCACAACCCCTCTTATGATGACCCTTACCATGTATCCAACACTGCAACGACGCTCTACCATAGCCTATATTTTGCTACTCTCAATATCTCTTCTCAACTGTATTTAAATTATTGTAAGGGACTACATTTTATTTCACACCTCCATCTTGAGGTTGTCCTCGCTTTGGTGGCCATTTTCATTTAACTTTCTCATTTCCTTTCAAGTCACACTTATGATCACTTTGACTGCTCATAACAATGTTTAAGCTTTCGGATGGCCTCCTCCAATGATATAGGCTCATCAAACTCAATCCATTCTCAGTGTGCTACTAGAATTCCACTGATGAATCTCTTAACCTTGGCCTTCTCCTCCTTGAGGTAATGCACATATCTCAACAACTCCAAGAACCTGCTAGTATACTCATCATCTATCATGGAACCCATATGTAACTCATAAAAGTCCTTATCTCTGTCATCATAGTACCTTTCTGAAAATTACTTCTTCTTGAAGAGCCTCTCAAACTCATTCCAATCAATTCATCCTCCTGAATACTTTTAACATTCTTCACATTCTCCTACCAGATATATGCTTTCCCTTTAAGACTGAAAGTGGTTACCTTTGCTTTCATTTTCTCTGAATAATCGTGCAATCTAAAGAACTTCCTCATACCAAGTAACCATGCCTTTGCATCCTATGATTTCTTCATCTCTTCATCGAATGTTGGTGGCTTGTCTTTCTTAAACTCAACTGGAAAATATTCCTTGTCACTCCTCCTATAAGGATGATAATGCTTGTTAGAACCAGAACTAGAATAGTACCTGTGTCTATCACCTCTCCTATCCAGAGTATGCAAGGACTTTCCATCTCTTATGATTTCATTTCCATCTAGCTTATACTCACTGTGAAACCTGCTGTCATATGCCCCATTAGTTCTATCCTCCTACTCATGGTTGATCCAAAGCGGTCCCTATCACTGCAATTCTGGAAAAATTTGGAGTCTCATTGCATTTACCTCTGCTTGTTTCTCCTATGCCTACATGATTTTGTCATTGTGTACCTTATAACTCCTTATTTATGCCTTTAAGCTTATCAGTGTGCTTTCCAAATCAGAAGAGTTCCCAACACCATGTTTCTCATCTGATCCATAGGGAGAATCTTTGGAACTATAGTCTACCATCTTGCTAGTCATATTTGATATTCTTCCATCAAGATATATGACGTCAGCTAAACCAAATCATAATAAACCAACGTATCTTAGCATAATTTGGGAAGGATACCTCATTTGCAGGATCAACAAATCAGCATAATACATGTATAACATAATCGTTACAACATACAAAAATACAACACATAAGCATATAACCATATAACCATCATTCTAGCTAGATTCTAGTCATCAATGCATGACCATATCAACTACACATACCATGACCTCATTCATGACAACAACCACCACATCACTACACACTTGACCACTTGTAAGCACTGACACACATAGTAATGCATAACCAATCATACACTCATGATGACACACTTCACAACAACAACATCCTCTTTCACATGACAACATCACCACAACTATGTATGACACCATGCATATGCAACAAGCATATAGACCACAAGGATGATTAACACACGTGAAACTGACATGAATGCATGACCAACACACAGTCCATCCAGTCTGAGTGGTGAACCATGCTCTGATACCACTCTGTGGTATCAGATATGACCCAAAGAGAGCACAACCTCCTATGATACCACTCTGTAATAGCCTCCTCCCACATGAATACCTACGACATTTTGTCAAACACTTGGCATCATTGCAATCTACAGGAAATTAATACGAGACAAAGAATAAATGATTGATAACTCATATGAGACTTGAAAAGAAGGATCACCACCCTATTTCCTTAATTGTTTTGACATCAATCAGGTCTTGCATCCATTATCCTTTCAGTTACAAGTAAATACATGAAATAACCATGACTATAACCAATCGCATAACCAAGCTTATAACCAACAATAAACCATGTATATAACAATGAAATAACAACCATTAGAGCCACATATTAAAAAGTACAAAAACAAGAGAACTTAGCTTTTATTAAACATAGGAAAAGGTGACCAGGTTTGAGACTTTCACGTACCACCCGACCGTAGAGATGGATGAACCAAATATTTCTTTCAACCAATCACCCTTGTGCCATATTCCAAGCATGAACGTGGGATCTCAAGTATAAACCAATCCAAAAGCAACCAAGGGAATCCAGAGGTTAAACCACCTCCACCCTCACCAAACCGTTAACTCACCAAAACCAGCACTGAGATCACAATACCAAACCGAGCTTGGAATACCTCCGGACTCCATCACTATCGTTGAGGAATTTTTTTGTCTCATCTCTCAAGCTTTACCGTAATCCACACCGGATCACTAGGCCCTAAACTGAGACACTAGTCTCTTAGTATTTATTGCAATCCACACTAGATCAATAGGCCCTAAACTGAGACTCCACCCTTAGGCTTTACCATGTATCCTACCAAAACTGATCAAGGGATTCCTAGGCCTTTGGGAGTTTTCTTGAGACCACCTTTACCCTGGATTATGAAACCATCCGCAAATTCCAAATCTCAAAACCGAGAAAACAATCCCATCACGCCATGGCTATCTAGAAAAAGTCAAGGCAATGCTAAAAACCACTTTCGTAACCTAGAAAAGCCATGCCACCGATAGTAAGAGAACCATATACCAGCATTCCAAGTCATGCATGTCAAAACTAGCTAGGAAATCACACATGCAATATGTTACCTGCAAGTATTCCTGCTGAAGTTGCTTGATCCTACTCTTCCTGGATTGATCTTTGCTTTCCCTTCCTTTCCTTGTCGTTCCTTTGCTTGGTTATCCCTTCCTTTCTCCAAAGCTAGAATGCTCCAAGAAAACTCTAAGTGTCTAAGAGTGTGTGTGAGAGAGAAAGAATAATTAGAGAGCTCCAAAACTAAATTGACAAAAATCCATGAACTGATCCTCAGAATCCATTTTAGCAATGTGGCCTCTATTTTCTTCATTTTCCATTATTTTCCTTCATTTTCCTCCTCACATGCAACCTATGACCTTTAACCTTCCTTTTCTCCAATTTTCCTTTATTTGTATAAATAAATGTGCCAAAATACCTTTTTACCTCTTTAATGCCTTAGCAATTGTATTTTGCCAATTTCCCTTAGCCATAAACACATCCAGTGATTCCCACTACGATATATTTGCCCAATATTAAGCTTGGAATAAGTGTCCCTTAACTGTGGTCTTATTTTCCTTTATTAACTTTTATTACATGAACTTTTAACCAGAGGTTGTTACATAGTCCGCATTTTGTTTTCCATTGTTGTTTGGTTGGTGATGGTAGTTTGTATGTTTTGGAGGTTTCGTTATGGGGCTGGTGCATTGGGTGGGATAGCCACATGGTCGGCGCGGGTTCAATCCCCATTGCCCCCCCACAATATTTGGCTATTATGGTCACATTATAACATATGTTATATAATACATAGCAACTGGGAGGGATTGGCGGGGGTGGTGGCCTGCCAGCCCACTTAATTATTTTATTTATTTTTATAATAATAACATTAAAAACCAATTGACAAATTTTTAGGGGTTATTAGAAAAATTAACCATTTGACAAATTGACGAGTTCCAGCAACTGCAAAGTGCCAAATTGTCACCTATTTAGTGGCCACCAAATTTAATGGCTTCTGCCAATTTCAATCAAACATCCAATTTTAACATACCTACAAATTTAGTTGGCACTCTACTAAATTTAGCCAGTGGGGCCTACTTGACGAAAACTTTTACTATGAATATCTTAAGCATACAAACTTGGATTTGAGTGTCATTTTCAATGTTGGAATCAAGATGACGAGCTTTGCGTTTTGGTTCTAGTTTGGATGAAATCTGAAGATTTTGAATTTTGAGCTTTTTTGGAGCCACCATTTCTTTTTTAGCCTTCCTAGAGCCACCTTCATCATTCCCCCTCACTGAGGAGATTTTGGTCCACCAAAATCATGAACACAATCTGCATTTTGTTGTACTCCCTCATTTGCATCACAAGTGCCTTGACATGCCACACTTCCTTGTCCTTCACATGTATACTTCAGAACCATAAGTGGTGAACCGACACATGTATCATGTGCAAACATGTAGTACATCTTGTAGAATACATGTTCTTTTTAAAAGACCAAACATGACCCAAGGAATCCCCATACTCGCGAAGAGTTTATAACACACTCTTTGGTCAAGTTTACATCATAATCATAATAGAAACCAATACCCAAGCTATCAAATCAAAAGGGCCATAAATATCATCATGTTATATTCATAAGTGATGGAAAACACTTCATCACTTTTAAAATCATTGTGAAACATATGACATACAAAATGCAACCATGACAAGATACTATCTCTAATAAAACCATATTTCACACAACAAAGTGAATGGATCATCATTCTAGAGTTGATTCTCTTGTCGAAAAACTTCATTTACCAATTCCTGCACAGGTGCTTTGTCATTCTTGAGATATTTCTCTGGATGGAGCTCCAAACATGTGGCTCTTTCATGTCCACATCTGTTGCAATGAATGCAAATATTCTTCTTCCTCCAAACCTACTTAACCTTATTCCTTCCCTAATGTGGAGAAGGCCTTTCACGTCTTTCCCTCTTCTTGCTGCCATTCTTTTCCAACACTTGGCAACTACATGGTTTTCTATGTAATAAACTTTGTTCATCATTAGCAACATGTTTGTAATCAAAAGGAAGATTTGCATACTGAGACTTTTTATACTTAGATTGGTTGTCTCTGGTGTGATCCTGGTGTTGAGAGCTTTCCTGAGATCTTCCTCTGCAATGTGCACTGTCATGGGAAGATTATGATGCATTTCCATCATCCTCTTTCCTTGATGGTTTCGACAATAGCTTGGATTCTTTGTCCAAAGTACCCCTTTCTTCTGCTGCATTCGACCACTCTCCTTCACTATACCCCAATCCTGCAAATCAAGTTTTGTGTACAACTTCTAATTGCTAAGTCATTCATTGGCAATTAACACCAAGTCCCCCTCCTTTATACCCCATCTTGGTAAAGAGTCTCATGCCAGTTCTTGAAATGGGTACCTCAATCCTTCCAACAAAAATAACATCATGTGAAAATGAAACTAAAGAATTACTAACACTGTTTAACTCAGCTATTGATTCTAAAGAAGGTGATGATAGCTTTGGAAATCCTTCGTTGTACTTCAACTTTTCCAAGGTCTCTTATGTGGTCTGTAATTGAACCTGCAATCTCTGCTTCTCCTCTTCTTCTTCTTGTAGAAATATATTCAATTCAACATTCTCTGCTTGAAGGCTCTGGTTGATCTATTCATTTGAATGATGAGAAGAAGATGAAGAAGAAGAATATTCTCTTAAAGATGGAGATGGAGCATTTTCCTCAACTCTCTCTCTATCTCTCTTTCCTCTTTTGTCATTTTCTTCTCATAATATACATACATTATATCTACCATGTTTTCCATATTGTAGAAGGCCTTGTAGAGACCTTTGTGATTCTCCATTTTCCTTATTGCACGCTCAATTCACAATCCTTGGCCAAAAGAATAGACCACTCTGATACCACTTGATCTGAGAAATTTTCGTGAATGATTTCAAATAAAAATCTCCATCATACAGGACCTTTTACTGACACTTACATTTGTTTGTGAAATCATGAGAAATTCATATTCTAAATAACTTTAATAAACAATCAACATGAAACAAGAAGCAATAATCATGAACAACCAATAACTCAACAATATGATAATAGAGTTCACCCAATGTTGGTTACGTCTTCAGGCCCAGTGTCAAGAGTGGGGATGATGATTCATTAGTTGTTACAAGAAGATCATGAGTACATGACGTGTTCTTTATCAATACAAGAAAGAACTCCCCCAACTAGAGTGGCATGTCTCTCCATGAGATGTTCTTCTATAAGAACTCTCACTCATATAAACTCTCCCTCAACATGACAAAATATCAAACATAATCTTTCTTTTTAGTGAGAAAAAATCCTTCAGGTTGTTATGTATAGATACCTCTTCTTCTAATTCTCCATTTAGAAAGGTTGATTTCACGTCCATTTGATATACTTTGATCTTCCTTGAACATGCATAAGCCAAGAACATCCTGATAGATTCCATTCTAGCAATGGGAGAAAACGTCTCTTTGGAATTGATTCCTTCAACCTATGCATATCCTTTGAAAACCAACCTTGATTTTTTCCTCGTAACGTGTCCATACTCATTCAACTTGTTCCTAAAACCCATTTTGTGCCAATGACATTTTTATCCTTCGGTCGTGGAACCAATCCCCAAGTATCATTCTTCTCAAATTTATCCAATTCTTCATTCATAACAGCTACCCAATGTTCATCTTAACTGGATGATCAAAGTTGTTTGGCTCAAATGTGGCTAAGAGAGAAAGTTGGGTCTATTGTGGTGCACAAAGCTGTCGATTTCTTCTGGTCCCTATACCTTCATTGAGATGATCTAATTTGAAGGATGATTATTTTGATACCATTCTTTAGGGGTCTTCGAGGGTGATTTTTGTTCAACTTGTTGTTCATCTCTTCTCTCTTCCTCGTTGGTAGTTGTTTCCTTGTTTTATTGTGCTTGCTTCGGGACTTCCTCTTTGACTTTGTCTAATTCAGACTCTCATGTCTTGAATGTGCTTAAAGAAGAGCTTTCTTGTTCAATCTTTGGACCACAATATTCATTAAATCATACATTGATTCTTTCAACTATTTGATTGAGCCTCTAATTGTAACATCTATAAGCTTTCCTTTTGTGTGAATAGCCAACATTAAAGATTCCCTTATGTATTCGAGAATCAAATTTTCCTGGTTTCTAATCCTCTTGTTTGATGTAGCATTTTTTTCCAAACACCCTAAAATGTTTGACATTAGATGGTCTTCCTCTCCATAGTTCATATGGAGTCATATCACAACTACTTTGAATCAATCCTCTGTTCAAGATATACATTGTTGTATCAACTACCTGAACCCAAAATTTGTCATCCAATTTTGAATCATTTAGCATTTTTCTGGCCATTTCTTGTACATTTCTATTCTTCCTTTCAACAACTCCATTTTGTTGTGGTGTCCTAGGTGTTGAGAATTTCCTTTTTATTCCATGTTTTTCACAGAAATGATGAAATGCTTTAGGTGTGAATTCTCTGTCATTATTTGATTACAAACTTTTGATCTTCAAATTAAATTCATTTTCTACCATTTCCTTTAATATTTTGAAACATTTAAATGCCTCGGACCTTTTCTTCAAATAGCTAATTATTGGCATCCTAGTATAATCATCAATCATTGGCATAAAATATAATTCACCATCCAATCCTTTAGTATTCATTGGTCCACATAGATCAGTATCTATCAATTACAATGGTTTTGATGTGGAATGTTCTTTTATCTTGAATTCAACTTTTGTGTATTTTCCAAGCCCGCAGTGTTCAGATATAGCACTGGTTGGCTGCGAAATCAGTGGCATTTCTTTAACAACTTCCTTTTTGATGATTCGAACAAGGTTATCAAAGTTTATATGTCCCATTTGTCTATTCCAGAGCCAACTCTCGTCTTCTTTCGCCAAGAAACAACCTTTGGTAATTTAATATAAATACTCATAGATGTATAATCAATGATGTCTACAATCACAACAGAATATGAAGTTAATGATTGGCTTAGCACATATATTCCTTGAGGATACTCACTAATAAATAATGAGATTATCATGAGAAATATTGTCATATATTGACAACAATAGGTGAACAAACTTCCTATAGTAGAATGTTAGTGCAAAACTCGATTAGGCCTTTGAAGAGGAATGTAAAAAAAATACTATCTGATGTAGGTGGATGTTGGTGGCCACCCACCTATCCCACTTGGACCCCCACAACTGTCTCTTTTAGTTTTTAAGTTTCCTCATTTGTAGCACAATTTACTATTTTTAGCATTTTTTCGGGTCTTGAACTTCCAAAGCTATTTTGAAGCCCTAAATGATGTTTTTTTGGAAACTTGGGAGAAAAATGGGTCCATGGACCGATGTTTCTCTTCCCAAAGTTGTATTCCTCAGATAGATCTTTTTAACGAGGTATTGTGCACGTCAAACAAAAATTGTATGCCAAAGTTACGACCCCGGGAAGTTGATGTACCAATTTACCCAAAATGGGGCCCATAGTTTGGCGCTTCTTCTCCTTGGGTTAGGTTTTTGGATGTTTATAGTTTTCCATTGTTCATCAACAATAAATAGACCTTCGAGCCTCATTGTAAGACAGTTCAGAGGTATGTAGCCACCACATCTCTTCTCATAGATAAGCTACCATCGCCCTAGCTAGTTTATTTACATTTCTCTTTTTAAGCATATTTCAGTATTTTAAAGTAATGAAATGAAGTATTATTTCTCCTACATCTCTGTATGTATGGTTATATCAATAATTTGTTGTGTTCCTGGTTAAATCTGGATCAATGGTATCAAAGCAGTCTTCTCTTTCTTTGTTTTTCTTTGCATGTCCCCAACGAGGTCAGGATATAAGGAGTTATGGCTTGAACTGGTCGAAACTTTGCAAGACTAGCCTCGCAAATCCCGATGGCCTCCCATGGCAGATGAAAAGAAAGACGAGGGGGCAGGAGATCCTATAAAAATCTTGCTCGAAGAAGCCTTCGAGCGACAAAGGAACGCGATGATGGAAAAATTTGGCCAGATCCTTTAGCGGCTACCCAGGGTTGACACATCAGCTTCCAACAACTACTTTGGAAATGCCACACCCTTTAAGGTACAAGTTAATTTTGAAATCCCCAGATGTCGTAGATAAATGGTTAAATATGCTAGAAGGGTATTTTTCTATTCATGATTTTTCCAGCCAACAAAATATCACTTTCGCTCTTCTCAAAGCCACCCCCCATGTCAAGGACTAGTGGGAAACCTTCTGCGAGCAGAAGGATGAAAGTACGAACACACTGTTTCAGTTGCTCCCAGTTGGAATTCATTCCAGGACACCATCAAGGAGCAGTATTACCCTATCAACAGCTATGAGGACAAATACATAAAGTGGACCACGCTGCAGCAAGGAAGGGACCAAGATGTGCCAGAGTTCACCAATATTTTTCATACCCTTCGCACAAAGTTGGGTATCAAGGATTCTGAGTTGCATTTGGTACTCAAATACTGTAGCTGCTTACACAGGTACATCCAGGACGAGATGGAGTTCCTGAACATCTCCTCGCTCGGCACGGCGTACCGATATGCTGTCAAAATTGAGCAGAAGTTTAAACAGAAGAAATGAGACTTTGGATTCGTGAATCTGAAGTAAGGGAAAGGCTTCCCAAAATCGCAGAACCAAGGACAAAGCCAAGACAGGGCGACCCAAGACAACCCGTCGAAGTCGCAAGAAAAGAACAACACCACAAAGTCAAAGAAGGGCACAGGAAAGTGGTGTGAGTTTCATAATAGCCCCGCTCATAACACAAGTGAGTGTCAAACCAAGCAGTCACTAGTGGCCGAGTTGAAGGCTTCTGAATCAGATGCATGTTCCGACCTTGAGTCAGAACCTGACAAGGGGAACGGCAAAGGGTAGCAGATCATTGATGCGGAGCGCAGCGCCACTATTGCCGCCACCAAGATCCAAAATAATGAGCCCAAAGATCCAGAGGAGGGGGAGCGACTTTTCCACTCACAAATGTGGGTGAAGGGTTTGCCACTGCAATTCATTGTTGACAGTGGGGGCCAAAAGAACCTCCTTTCAGCAGAGGCAGTGAAGCAGCTAGGACGACCGACCATACCACACCTGCAACGATATAGCAATGAGTGGCTTCACCAAGGATGAGATCTCCGAGTTCGCTAGCAGTGTCGCCCTCCCTACAACATAAACCCTTCACAGACAAGATATTGTGTGATGTTGCACCTCTGGATGTTTGATGTATTATTAATCCAACCATACTTGTGGAGGCAACATGCTATGTATGAGTCAAGGCCTCGCGTTGTTATTATTTCTTTGGGTAATTCATTATACAGGATACCGGAGGTAGCCCCACCTATCGCCACCTCTTTGATCACTGCTAAGAAATGCAGCAAGCTCATCTCCCAAACTAGGAAATTCATTTTCTATCTGGTTCGCTCCCAAAGTAAGGGGAAGATCGTCGCCACATCCATGACCCTCACGAAGGGTTCCTCCACGCAGCAGTAGTAGCAGAGGGATACGATCATGAAAGAAGACAGGGACATCTTCTCCTCACCCACAGGGGTACCATTGCACTGTCAGGTCAAGCATTCGTCCGATCTGACTTCAGGAGCTCCTCTCCCTAACGGGCCGATCTATCGCCACTCCATTCTAGGAAATGCTAAGTACAAGCAATGACATGATTAACATCAAGTACCACACAAGTTTCAAGTGGGTGACAAAGTCTGGTTCCATCTACAAAAAGAACACCTTACAAGAGCCCAACAAAAGCTCATACCACTCTGACATGGTCCTTACACCAATACCAAGGTTGTGGGAAACAATACTTTGGAACACAATACTCCCCCATTCCTTCGCTTGCATTGAGTGTTCAATGTGGACTACCCTATACTATGTTCCCCACCATTACTGGACACATTAGAGATTGCATAACAACTCACTAGGGACCAAGTTTAGCAAAAGTTTCCCCATCTCATGGAGGAACTGAATGCAGTGGGGACCATTTCTTCCTAAGGGGGGGGGGGGGGGGGGGAATGATCCAGGTGGATGTTGGTGGCCACCCACCTATCCCACTTGGACCCCCACAACTTTCTCTTTTAGTTTTCTAGTTTCCTCATTTGTAGCACAATTTATTATTTTTAGCAGTTTTTCGGGTCCTAAACTTACTTAGCCATTTTGAGGCCCTGAACGACGTTTTTTGGGAAAATTGGGAGCAAAGTGGGTCCATGGATTAATGTTGCTCTTCCCAAAGTTGTATTCCTTAGATAGATCTTTCTAACGAGGTATTGTACGCGATAAACAGAGATCGTATGCCAAAGTTACAACCCCAGGAAGTTGATGTACCAATTTACCCAAAACGAGGCCCATAGTTTGGCACTTCATCTCCTAGTGTTAGATTTTTAGATCTTTAGGATTTTCCATTGTTTCTCAAAAATAAATAGGCCTTCGAGCCTCATTGTAAGACATTTCAGAGGCATGTAGCCTCCACATCTCTTCTCAGAGATAAGCTACCATTGCCCTAGCTAGTTTATTTCCATTTCTGTTTGTAAGCATATTTCAATATTTTACAGTAATGAAATGAAGTATCATTTCTACTACATCTCTGTATGTATGGTTATATCTGTAATTTGTTGCATTCTTGTTTAAATCTGGATCACTTGCATACACTCAACATGATCGAGCATCAAAACTAAACAACCTGATCATAGGCGTAAAAAAATATAAAAGGGACCATTGTAGTATGATGTCTGTAATGTCTTAGCTTGAAGTACTAAAGCTTGATCGTCCACCTGCAACTATAAATCCAAGATACAAAATAAAAGGAAAATTGTCCAAACCAAAACTTATCTTGACTTGTGCTTCACGTCTAAACTAAAAGAAGATGTACATAGACTCAAACCTCCACATATACGATTCCTAAAAGTTAGTTATGAAATCTTTCACTCTCTTTGCAAGGTTTTGAAATAAGTACCTGTACCAAAATAATCAAAATATCACCTTATACATAGCCCTAGTCATGAGAGAACCAACCTTGTAATGCCCTGAAACTATATGGATAGCCTTGCCATTTTGTTTCTTCTTGAAAGCCTTGAACTTGCTCTCTATTTCCAGATGATAAACATTGAAAGCTGAAATTATGAGGCAACTTTTCAACCTCAAAACCACAGGCTTGAAACTCAAAACAATTTTGTAACTTCGCTCGAATAATCTTGCAATAGATCCTTTACAACCCTTGTAACAAATTGCATGCAGAAAAACAATAACTAATAGCTATCCCAAACCCTTTTGTGATTTCAACATTCAATGTTCTAGAGTGGCCCAAAATTTCAGACTAGATTATTCACAAGTTCATACACGCTTTTTTCTTAATTATGTGAGGGATAATATGTTTCCTTTTATAGACAAAGAAGGTCTCCAAATGGATGTCTGTTGGAGATTAGTAGGGGCTCCAAGAGAGCTTAAAAACATTAAAAGGTTAAGTAATACTTATCTTATATATTAAGTTAAGAGGGCCGTTGGTTTTGAGGATGATGTATATGGGTTTCTTCCATTATTAAATGATGCGAGAGACATCCTATAAGTAAAAGATAATTTAGTATCCTACCTTAAGATAAATAGTAATAAATAACTTTTATATTAAATATTTAATGACCATCAACCAATAAGTATGTGACATGACACCACCCCATAGCGTTTTAGCCTACTCATGGGGGTCTCCGACATCCAACGTAAATATCTCTCAAACCATAAGGAACTACATGGGATGCCATATAGCACAGGAGAGATATTTCTGAGGAGAAACCAAATAGAGTGATTTGGATGCAAGAAACTATGAATTTCCATGCCAAATGTGTTCACGAAGATCAGGGTAGCACTAGGTGCTACTTTGGTTGACATCAATGACAATCACCTTTCAACACATAACCTTGACTCTGAATTCCAGTGGGTGAAATTAACAAAACAGGCGACTCTAAAATGCATATATCCTATAAGTGAAAGTCTAAGGGACCGATCCTTAAACCTCTAGAAGTTGTTCCATGAGTAATAGTGCATATGGGGTCTCAAGGTATCCCTTGTTCAGGGTTTAGTGAAAGGTGACATCTCAAGGCCAAATTCACGTTGGGGCTTCACTGGGGGAGAAACACCATACCACGTGTGTTCATATTGGGAGGATACATAAAAAATGACATAATATATTGAGCATATAATAGGGGGTAAAGTGTTTTTATATTAGCAGGTATAAAAATGGAGCTCAAAGTTATTGAAAAAATATAAATGGTTGTAAGACATGTTAATGAAAAAATGTATACCTACAATATCTAGTGAAAGTAGGAGTTTTTTTAATTAGGAAGGTGTATTATATTCGTATTGGTAGGGGGTTAAATAATGTGATTTTTAGAGTTATTTTCCAATATGTAGTAAAATTAAGGGTATTGTTTAGTATGCCACGAAAGCATGTGATATGGCATAGGTTCATTGAGTGAAGCCCCCATGGGTTTACAAGAGAGACATATGACGTACTTCTAGCTTTGTAGCCTTTTGACAAGTTAGTTAAAAACCTTTAGAGGCTTATATTCATTCATCACACAAACATAGAATTGCGTAGTAGCATAAGGGAAATCAAAGTTTGACCACACACATTATGAGTCCATTCAATCTGTTGATAACTTCATTTAATTCCATTACTGTCAAGCAATAAAAAGAGAGAATATAACGTATGGGTTAGCACATTATTCTTGATTGAGCAGTTATCAACACCGCCTAGGTGGTCATTTGTAAATCATGGATAAGGCAGTAGCTCCACAGTTCAAATATACAAGGTTGATAACACTGCATGGAGAGTCATATATCTTCTAGCAAAGAAACTATAAGTCCTTCAAGTACATGTGTCATTGTCGTCTTTAGACATGCCAGTCAAAAAAGAAAGGGAAATAATATGCATGTTTAATATCCAATCACCCATTAGAACCATAAACATACATGACAGCTGCAAATCATAAATATGGGAGAAATCTTCATAGTTCAAGCACACAATTTATATTCATAAATGCATAAGACAACTGGTCAGTTGTTAATGTTAATACATTAGTGAGTATCATGTATTCATTCATGAACCTACAAGATTATGTATTAATGTTAAGCACAACAAACAATATCATAGTCCATAGCCTAATATGCATGAACAATTATACTTATCTGACTATGTTTAATGAAGGTTGACCAGTGAGATGAAGTCCACTTTGGAAGTGATCCATAGTGTGTTTTGTTGTGTCTAAGAGAACAAAATGTTTTCCCCTCCTTTTGCTTGCGCTCTCTCCTCTCCTCATTTCTACCCTATTGTGACCGGTGACTAAGAAAACGCTCTTTGCTCTTTTGTCTGCTTGCTCTCCACTCATTCATTGTCTTCTCCTCTATGTGAGCCTCCTTTTATATGAGGCAATCGTCCTCGGCCTTGATCAACGAGGGTGATAGGATGGGTGTGGTAATCTGCCGACACTGCCCAATCCCATCGCGTAATTTCTTGTTAGCGTAAGTGGGTGGATGGATTAGCAAGTGATTCATGAATTCATTGTAGTTGGCTATTGCTTGCTCACGACTCACAAACCGGTTTTCTCCAATCGCATCTCGTAATTGCTTGTTAGCGCAAGTGAGTGGATGGACAAGCAAGTGATTCATGAATTCATTGTAGTTGGCTAGCTCACGACTCACAACGAGTTTTTCTCTAATCACATCTCATAAACAATATGTCATGATGTGGTTTACCAAAACAAAAGAAAAACTAAAAATGTTAAATTCTCCAATCATTTAACTCCTGAATAGGCACACAAACTAATCACAAGAAGCAGCTACAACTTGTATACCATTTTATTAATTTATTTATTTCAGTAACCTAATAGTTATAATATCTTTATAGTTTTTAATAAAATTTCAAAACACCTGCCAGAAATATTATGAAGAATTCTGGCAGAAGTGAAAGTCTACAGTACATAGAAGTGAAGGTCTACATTACATGAACCGTAAACGGTGTTCAATAAAAAAAACTTCTTCCGAACATCCACATGTTATGCCCGAAGAAAACATTAACCTAGCACGGAAAGAGAGTACAAATTACAAAATAAATTCATGGGTATTTTGGACACCAAAACAATAGAGTTGATGCACATGAGTATAAAATAAAATCTGAAAAGAGGCTTCTACACTATATACTCATCATCTTACACCGTTGAGGCGGCTGCAGTCAGCGAACACCCGCGCAATCCACGGCTTCACGGAGTTTTGAAAGTGGTATTACATCTCCAGAGGTTCCAACTTTTAACAATCCTAACAAAATTAATATATGTCATTTTCATCCGCTGTGAATTTAATGCAAATATCTGCAACTTGGGAGAAGGAATCCTTTTTCTCCAACTTGATCAATTGGATTTGCTATTCAGCGAGGTGGTGATGGTTCCATCCCGATGTGAAGAAGTGGTGTTATAATAAAGAACTTGAATGCCGCACTTCGATATGTCATTTTCATCCGCAGTGAATTTAATGTAAATACCTGCAACCCGTGAGAAGGAAACTTTTTCTGATACATCTCTCGCATTAAAAGATTTAGAAAGTAATCGACAAATAATGTGTTAATATTACAGAACTGAAGACGATTGTGAATCCATGGATCCCTAGCAATACTTTGCTTCTTCCCTAGCAATACTTTGCTTCTTCACCCTTAATGCCCATCTTTTTGGATGAATGATGAGGGGCAGTGTTGTTATCTGCGTTACATGGGTGAGACTTACAGTTGCCTCTCCACCCGTCCAGATGGCGGTGCACATCAGAAGTGAAAACGGTGGAAGAGAAGGAGGCTGCCTCTTGCTCATCCGAACAGGGCTTCCACACAATTCTGGCCATGCGACCTGAATTTGGATGCCGAGGAGCTATTCTCTCATAGCGATCGATGGACAAGAGGGAGAGGGAAAGATAGACCTCGTCCGTGCTCCACTTTTGCTTCGAAGAAGACGAAGTGCCCTTCCATATTGAACCAGATTTCGAATTCTTGTGATTGCTTTTGTTTCTGGAGAGAAGAGGGTGTAGGAATTTGACGTAGAGACGCTTGAATCCGCCGAGGCCCACGACCACGGATTTCAACTGCCCACTCTGAAGCGAGGCGGTGGATGGCCAATGGCGCATGCAGATGCCTTCCCACAGACCCTCGTCATCGGTGACCTGCTTCCATTTGCTGGTGACGCAAGAAGCCATTCCCAAAGACGGTGCATCCAGAAACTTGAATATCTCGTTCAGTATGTCAATATTGGTGGCGACCTCATCCTGGCATAGCGCCACTTTCTTGTATTTGGCCGCTGCGATTCGATCCCGAGACTCTTCGTTCTCCCAGGCCATGACTCAACCTGGACGACCCCTTCGGCTCTTCCAAAAGAACAAAAGAAAAAGAAATAGTGGAGAGGCAAATGCAAAGGAAAGGAGAATGAGAAGACGATGGATGCCCGCGAGAAGAAGAAGAAGAAGCAAAGGGAAACATTGGTGCAGGTGGGGAGGCACCCGGAAACGACAAAAGAGGCGTCTATTCAACAGCGCACTACCCGCTCTTTCCACATGGGGACAACTAACAAAAAGGAGGACCCACCTCGCTATCCGACAAAATAGCAGTAGTGGAGAACCCAATCACAAAAACATTAATAAAACATGTTTTCGTAGTCACTCGGCCGGCGGCCACTTTTCCTTACAATTTCGGAAGCGTGTTTGAAGAATATAGTTTTGGTTGTTATTATACATGCTGCAGTTATGTTGACGCGATATTAGTTTGTTTTTACTTTAAAAAAAAAATATAGTATTTATTTATAATTTAATATTAGGTATTTATTTTTTTTTGGTTATTTTTATTGTTATTTAAATTTATTTATTCTTAATGTGATTGGTTGAAGTTTTATTATGATGGGTTGTTTCGTAATTTTCATTTCTATTAATTACTAATTTTTTGTTTTAAGTTTTATTTTCATTTTATTTAATTTTTTTATTTTTTTATTTATTTTTTTTGATTATTTTTATTTTTATGATTAATAATTTTTTTCACAATATTTTCAATTTAAAATGATTTTTCTTTTTCTTTTTTTTATAAGTTTTATTTCTTTTTTATTTACTTTTTTTTTTCTCTTTTTTCTATTAGTTCCATTTCCTTAATTATAGTCTTTTCTCCATATTTTATGACAAAATTTAAAGAATTTAATATTTTAAAAACATTTTGCAATATTCTTCTTTTTTTGTTTTTTCGTCTTTTTTTTTTTGCCTTTCATTTTTTCTCTATTTTCAATACTAATTCTTTTAATCACAGTTTTTTTTGGTTAATTTTTAATTTGACTTTATTTTTTTCCCTTCACCTTTCATTTTTTCTCTATTTTCAATACTAATTCTTTTAATCACAGTTTTTTTTGGTTAATTTTTAATTTGACTTTATTTTTTTCCCTTCACCTTTCTATAATTTTCGAGGCCACAACTATACAATAAAACTTTCATTTCAATAAATATAATTAAATTAGTAAAAAAAAAATTCTAAAAATAAGAAATTAATAAAATTTAAACAAAATTTGAGTGTAATTTTCTCCATTGTCTTATTTATATACATCTCATTCTTCATTCTACTTCAAATCTTAAATACCTATTGTCATTATTGAGGACATTCAAATATTATAGATTTAGAAAAAGACAACTTGTGAAATTGAAGTTGGCAATCTTTGTAATTTTTATTTATTTATTTCAATTATCCTTAAATTGTAGATTTCAATTAATCATTATTTTCTTATTATTTATAAATCCTGAATTCTATGACATAGGGCACTTGTGCCCAACCACTATTATGTTGCCCAAATCCCATTAATAGGTGGAATTTTTGTAAAAGAATTGTAGAAATCTATTCATTATTACTCATAAAAGTTGTCATTTAAATAACAAATGGGGAGTAACTTTGTTTTAAAAACATTTTTGGATGGAATAGATGAAGTATCTAAGTAGAGATAATTTGGATGAGAACGTCTCTTCTTGCTTTTCATCACTTTTAGTCAATAGTAATTATTCATATGGTGATGAGAAGCATAGAAACTATGAAAGCTTAATATTTAGTATGTATTTAGAAACAGTGAAAGCTTAATATTTGACTGGTGTTACCGTTTGTTAGGTTTTCTCAAAATAGTGAAATTTATGATTTCCTAGAAAGTGTTTTCAATTTTATTTTATATTAAAGTGTTCAATTTTGTCTTTTAAATTTAAAATTTAAAGTTATTTTAATTTTTTTTTTTTTACAAAATGCTAAAGAGCTAAGAGGAGAGTTTTGTATTTAAGTTTAACGATACAAGTTCTAAACATGTTCTAAACATGTTGTTATTTTTGTTTATGAACATGTTGTGCTCTACAACAACCCCCCCATTTCATATCATCTTTATGTATAAATATTAATGTATGAAATGGGTCCCTTTAGAATTTAATGTGGTATCAATGCTATTATAATCCAAAAAAGTCCAAAAAATGAATAAATGCACTTTATAAAACTTTCTGGGTAAACCCTTAAAAGAAATCATGAATTGATTTGTCATTGCGATAAAGCAATCGCAAGATCGCATATCGCAATGACACATGAATTATAATTAAGCACCCAAAGCTTTCCGCCGATGCGCATTCGGCGATCGGCGATATTCCATGTACATGTTATAATGCCCCATGCCAAAGCTTTTCGCCGACGCAATATACATTCGGCGAATTCGGCGATCAGCGACACGCTACAATATTTGTGATGTATCCAAAGACTTGTCCCGATGCGATGCACAATCGGGAATCGGGTATCGCGGCAATCTCATCTAAGTCTTATTGCGCTCAAAGCTTTTCGCCGATGCGATATCGCATTCGGCGATCGGTGATATCCAATACGCACCATTAAAGCACACTAATTACATCCCCGATTGCGATCCGATAAAGCGCGGTTTTCAACGAAGAGCCGTTAAGTGATGGGATGGCGCAATTCATTTGTAATAAAGGCTTGATCTTTCACGCAATCCTTCATCTACGCTCAACCGCCAAAACGTCCATTGCATGCTTAAGTGAATCGTTCACCCGAGTAACGAAATAATGGGCATTTAAGGAATGACGGAGTGAAAACGGCTAATTAATAAAATCATGTCCTAAAATCTTTTCACGGATTGTATACGCGCCCATTTTAAAAGCTAAATACTTCAGTTACGCATCTATTTCATATGTGCTGTATCACTTAAGAGTTTTTATCGCTATCTCTGTGTATTACGCCCAATTGCCTCTTTGTGCATAATTCATTCACAGAAGCTAGGCCTGAGAAGATGGGGAAGAAGTCCAAGAAGACTGCAGGTGCTTCCGCAACACCATCTGCGGGACAAGCGGCCGCAAACAAGAAGAAGGGACTAATATCCGATACCACATGCACGGGGCTCACCAGAGTGACTTGGCAGGGCACTTATAACCTAATTGAAGCTGAGCAACCACAAAGGGTAGTGACAGAAGCTAGCGTGGACTTACTCAAGAAGTCTGATGCGACTCTCAAAGATTTGGCCGACTCTTTCCTTCACAGGATAGCAGCCAGAGATCAAATTCTCCCTTATACAGACATTGTGCGATGGGCGATTGAAGAAATCCCCATATTGGACAGGACTTTTAATACAAGAGATGGGAGGATTTTCGGATCATTCAAGCTAGAAGACCTAAGGCAAATGTATCATTTGCCTGAACCAGAGAAAATATATAACAAAGACTTTTTGGAGAAGTTCGCAAGCGAGAATGAGATCGAGTCTGAACCTATCAAGGATTGGAGGCAAAATCCCAACAAACACAAGCACGAATCCTCCGGTAGGTACTCGATCGATTCTTTGGCTTCTCCTTATTGTTATGCGGGGATTATGATGTGTAGGCTGTGGGGATTGCATGATTCTGCCAATTTTACCATTGAAATGGTTCCTTTAATGGAGGCAGCAGTAAATAGTTGGATTATGGATTGGGCTACTATCCTTTCGGATAAATTAGCAGTAGCTGTTCGTGATTTTAGGTCTCAGTCTGTTGTTTCGGAAAGGAAAATGCCCATGTTCTACTACAGTGCATATATCTTAGACACTCTTTGTTTCAATTCCGAATTTCCTGTTCTCGGGTGGAGGTGGACTGCACAGGACCCTTCGCCCATTCATATATATCATCAAAAATTGTGGAAGTCTTCTTATAAAGACCACCTGTATCAAATCTGTAATGGTTTCATGGTCCCCATTTACTATTCCATTTTTGATAAACCCATTTCAAAAATTTCCTATCAAGCTTCCTTTGATTTACCAGCAGTAGCAAGTTGGTTTGGAGAAGAAAATTTCACCTATATCAGAGTTTTTGGCAGCAAGGCCGACCCACATGTTCTTCCTCTTTATGTTCCAGATAAGCTGCTAGCAAGGGAGATTGCATATCAGATCATGGCTGAGAGTACTACACAGAATCTCAAAATAGAAAAGAAGAGAGGATGGCCATCTTTTCCCTTCAGATGTGGCGTTTATACTCTGCATGATCTTAAACATGCAGAAAAGGAAGCCACAAAGCTCCAGTCTTTAACGCTGGCCACGATTCCAAACAGACCATACGACCCAAAAAAGACTGCTTACAATGCATTAGAGCAGGCCAAATTAACAAGGTTTGAACATCAGAAGGATATGTTTGATGACCTGTTCATTGCCGCAGAGACAATAGGTCATGTTAAAGAACTCGCTAGGATGCGATATAACGATGAGGGATTGACTGAGTTCAATAAACTCAGAGAACAGAGGTTGCTAACTCTGCCTCTGCATTTACTGGCAACATCCCCGGCAACATCATCGAGCCGACCTGTTCAAGAACAGGAGGAGCAGCAGAAGAAGTAACAGGAGGAGCAGCAGAGAAAAGAACAGGCAGAAAGGCTAGAGAAAGAACAAGCCGAGAAACAGCATAGAACACAAATAGAACAAGAAGAAAGAAGGAAGAAAGAACTGGCAGATAGGCAGAAAAGGGAGCAAGAAGAACAGCGAAAGAAGGAACATGAAGAAAAACAGAGGAAAGAAAAAGAGGAGTAGCAGAGGAAAGAGCAGGAGAAAGAGCAGCAGAAGCAAACCACCAATGTAGACACTACTATAGATCCCAATTTATTACAAGAATGGCAGCAATTTGACTCCATCATCAGTGGATTGGAATGTTCAAAAAATGGGGATAATTCTAAGACAAACGATACACAGGATGTTACCTCTCCTCAGGTTCTAAGTGGAACCAGCGGCCCACCAAGTTCAAAAGAAATTGAAGTTATTCCAAAAGACCCCTCTGACCAGGTTATTCTACAGATAGAAGATATTCCGCCATTGGATGTTTTCTACAGCCCAAAACACAGGGCAGTTGTAAAGCGGTCAAGGAAGAGACGAAGGATTGATCAACCTTCTATCTTCCCCGAACAAACGGTCACGGGTAATGTAGTATGGAAGGAGGAATTGGATCCCTCCGATGACTTAACAAAGCTATCACAGTATGCAGGCGCTTACTCAGCGGCAACAATTGACAAAGCATCGGAGGTGAGCCTTCTATTGAAGAATAAGGACCAAGAAATCCTTGCGTTACAGGCAGAATTGGTTGAAACGAGGCAAAAAGCAGCACAAGCCGAAGAACAGTTGCTGGCGCAACAGCAAGAAAACAATCAGTTGACTCAGCGATTGCAAACAGAAAGACAAAGGATCGATCAGGATGCGATCCAGAAACAAAATGAATTGTCGGAGGCATTGGAAAATTTGAGAGTGGCGAATGAGCAAATGATAAAGACCAAAGATGAGCAGATTGCTCAAATGTCATCGCAGCTGGAAAAGATGAAGGGCAAATCGCAGGTAAAAGAGTTTAAAACAGAGGCATTATTGATAAACAATGCATTGATAGCTCAAGTCAGACTCTTATGTCAACAGATCGATCAAGCTGAGTCCCTATGTGAGCTAACTACAACGATAAATCAACAGGTAGAAAAAGCCAGGACTGAACTAGATCAAGCGGACGAGGCCATTACTAGACATCTTGACTGGCAAGATACTGATTTGGGAAAAGTAGCAAAATTGCCCAGGATTAATGAAACACAGAAAGATATTCTTTTCACAGAATGGCACACTCAAGTGATGAAAGCAGAAAGGGCGGCTTCAAGATGTAAAACAACTGCCAGCAATCTAGTGGATCTAGTCAATAACACTCTTTACCTGGCCAATATGATTTCTCAATGTACACCGGGAAAAATGACAACTACCAATACATTAGAGCAAACATGCTACCCTGAATTAGAAGAAAAAGGGAGGTTAATCGCTGGAGTTAAAAGCTTATCCTTAGATGCATATTGGCTCTTTTTAATCAAGCCACATACACAGAGATCTGCCCTAAAGTGCTTACAGATGCAATCGGGTGTATAATTCCCGATATCCAAGATGCCACCTATGCTGCACAGCTCAGTTCGCGCCTCAACAAACCTCCAGAAGTTGAGCCAATGCTTGCAATTAATCAACTCAGATTCAAAGGAAAGCAGCCGACTTAATGAGTCATTCTCCCGCTTGCCAGATCGCCAGCCAAAACAGGATCAAGAGTTATTGATACCAGCTTAGTAGGATTTCTGTTTAAATAGATATTTAAATTAGATTAGTATTTATAGACCCTTTCATTGTTTTGGAAAGGGTCGTAAAATTTTGTAACAGACTTAATAGGCTGAAGTTTGCACTACTGTGCTTCAGTCGCTATTCTTTTATGAAATTGGACCAGTTGTTCTGAATTCGACATCAATTTTTTTTTTTGCAATTGCGCACTATTGCCTTTGTTGAGGACGATTTCTGTGTTGAAGGAAGAACTGCTAATAGCGATTGATATTTGGGAATGCGCTGCAGCTCATATGGTACTTTTATCTATGTGTAAAGTCATTTCTTTTATATGAATTGTTATGCTATATATTCTTGCTATTATTGAATACATGCATACGCTATAACAACAAATCTTTATCTCAGCCCAGTATTGGATGTTTTGTGATTTGCATTTCTTTTAAACATGTATGTAAACAATGATATAAATGATAGTGTAGTAATTTCGCTGTTATCGCTTTGTGTAACTATTTATGCACAACAATCTTGAACAATTTAATATCTATGTTTGGAGACAGAGTCATCTATATGCCTGTCTAAAAGCCTAGATCATCAAACGCTACACTTTAGAGATTGATAAACCCCGGGGTAGATTATAGTTATTATATTCATGCCGATAGTTTTAGTTGTTTGCTTATCATCAGCATAATCTATAAGTCATTCATCCATCCCATTTTATCTATTTTGGGAAACTGGTCCCATTATCCCCAGTCGGAGCCACTATTCCAAATGGAAAAGGAGCTGTACTAAGGTCCGGACCGGGTGGTTTCCCCTATGTTGTTGCAGCGATTTTCGAGGCCTCAACATAATTGGCGCTAGAAGGAGGGCTCAACTGTGAATGGCACATAAGTCCAAACCTATAAGCCATTCCAAGAGTAATTCTCCCTCCGAATCCCCTCGACCTTCCCATTTGCACACTGGTTCGCCGGTATCCAAACAAGGAGAAGGGGAATCAACTACCACTGCCCAAACCCATCATACCCCAGAACAGCTAAGTCTTGAATCACCTGAAGTCCAGTCTCTAATCCATAAACTTCAGAGCTTCTCGATTTCACCACAGAGATCTGAGGTATCAGAAAGCAGTGCGACTTCGCAGTTCAATCTCACTCATCCTCTCACCAGACTTCAAAGCGAAAAACTCGGTATTGAACCCACTGAGTTTCCTTTACCCAAAAGGAAAAAGGCGAAGAAAATTACTGAAGGATCTGATAGTGAAGAGCTCTCATCCACATCCTCCATTGCATTTTCTCCTCTGCAAGGTCAACCATCCACTTCCCCATTACAAATTGTCGTTCACCAGGGATTAGAAGCCTCAACATCCCAACCTGTTCACTCCTCATCTTTGATCCCTTCCCATACATCTGGAATTCCAACAGTAGTGTCAACCACTGCAGCTTTCACAATGGCAGATCCATGGACTAGGCCAGGTGCAGTCAACATGCCTGCACCATTGCACGATCTTCCAGATGCTCCTGAAAAATGGCTGCCTAAATTTAATCCAGATGACGGGACTCAGGCTGAAGAACACATAAACAATTTTATGTTAGCAGTTAACTTAAAGGGAGTGACAGAACAAGATGTTGTTGTAAGACTCTTCCCCTACACCTTACAAGGATCAGCAGGATCCTGGTATTTTTCCTTACCTTCTGGTTTAATTACCAGTTGGAACACATGCCAAGAGCAGTTCCTTACCAAATATGGAGATGATAGGTCCTTAGCCACTTTAATAAACGACCTCTCCAATCTGAGAATAGAGCACAGGGAACCAATAAAGGAGTTTAATTCCAGATTTAATAAACTCCTGAATAAAATCCCTACCGCTTCTAAACCAAGTGAACAAATCCGAAGCGAATGGTATATTACCGCCCTACCTGCCAACATAGCTATTTTTGTAGACAGGGCTGGGAAACC
This sequence comes from Pinus tabuliformis, assembly GCA_031772625.1. NCBI lineage: Eukaryota > Viridiplantae > Streptophyta > Pinopsida > Pinales > Pinaceae > Pinus > Pinus tabuliformis. The sequence goes on from CM062804.1 coordinate 1,608,171,863, forward strand.
TACCTTAGCTGAAAACATGAGAGAAGCACTTGCTGTTGAGAAGCGCATCAACGCTCTAGAGAAGAAAGCTGCTTTGGAAGATAGAAAAGCTAAAAAAGTCTCATTCAAAGAAGATTCCAAGAAGAAAACCCCAAAGGACCCGTACGACATGGAAAGTTTACAAAAGGTCCTTAAAACGTTGTCTAACGAAATGGTCGAAATAAAGAAGCAGGTGGCCGAAACCTCAACCAAAAGACCATTTAGAACTTTTAAGAAAACTGAAACAAAGCTGCCCAATGTTATATCAAACGCAGATTCAGAGCAAGAAGAAGAGGAAGAGGAAACAACCTCACAAACCGATGATGAAGTAGAAGTAGTTGAATGCCACGGAATGTGGGATTTTATACTCCCAAACTCTGATACCGAGAATGAAGAAGAAGCCTTTCCAGTTACTACAAGAAGTAGAAGTACTTCGGAACCTGCTCAGGCAACTTCAAAGAAGAGGAGCGCAGGTGCTGCCACAGCAAAGGAAAAATTTCCCCCAAAGAAGTCACCTGTAGTTATTCCGCAAAACCAGCCTTCAACTTCTAATTCTCCTTCAACATCCAAGACATTAGTAGTATCCGATTCAATGGAATATAACATTGTTGATGACATGAAGAAAACTAAGGCAAACATAACTATGTTTGAGCTTAGTAAATTAAAGCATCAGCAAAAATTACTTCTTAAAGAATTGAATGTTGTTCCCTCTACTCCCCTTCCCAGCGCAAGAGCTGCCAACGATTCAGGCCAGCCTCCTGCAGGTATGGTTGAATCTACCGATTCAGTTCTAATTGGAGATAGATCGAATTCTCACACTCCACCCTTCCTGCTGACCTATGAGATTTATAACAGAAACCTGCACAACTGTTTAATTGATTCAGGGGCATCATCTAACATAATGCCAGCTTCAGTTTGCTCTAAACTGAACATTGAACCCCAAAAGTCAGCCATTCATATTGTACAGTTGGATAGGACCAAAGTGCAGGTTGTGGGAGAAATTAATTCCGTAACCATCAGGTTGTCTGCCGATCCAAGGATTGTACAACGGATTGACATCTTAATTGCCGACATACCTGAATTCTATGGTTTAATTTTGAGTAGAGATTGGTCCGAAAAACTGCATGGGTATATTTCCACAGATTGGTCACATATGTGGCTTCCCTACAAGGGGAAGCCAAATCAAATAAAGATCGATCGAGAGAAGCATATGACCCACACAGTTACCGAATTTGAGCAAGAAAACCAACCTGTGGCGTTCAACAACAACATCTTGGGGAACTATTCGTCAGAATCATTCTTTGGCAACTTTGTTGCCCAACCATCTCCTTTTTCAGTCAATCATTTTACATCTCAGATTGAAAATTTTTCACAAACTGATAAGTCCAGATGTTTTAATGGTGCTGAGGAAAATGTAAATATTTTTGTTAATACTCCTTTATTTTGGTCTTTATATTTTGATGGCTCTAAGTCCAGCGAAGGCTCAGGAGTAGGTTGCATCTTGGTTAGTCCGCAAGGAGAAAAGACAATTCTGTCTTGTAGGTTAGAATTTGAGTGCACTAATAACACTGCCGAATATGAAGCTTTAGTCCAAGGATTATATAAAGCAATCGGCCTCGAAGTGCAATATCTAAAAGTATTCGGCGATTCGGAAATCATTGTCAAATAGGTGAGGAATGCAATTCATTGTCTTTCAAGTCACCTCAAGCATTATCAATCGCTGGTACAGGATTTTACCTCACACTTTTCAGCATTTAACATTTCTTCCATTCCTAGGTCACAAAATTCGGCAGCCGACCTACTAGCCAATGTAGCTTCTAAGCTTCTACCTTCTGAAGACTACAGCCTTGATAGATTTTCTGTAGAATTACTTTTTAGGCCTTTAATTCCTGACAATGTCACTAATTGGAGAGTATTTAACCATGACGAAGATATCTTGCAGTTTCTAACTTCGGAAAAATCCTATTACAATCAAGTTATTGAGGAAGATGATCATGATCTACAGATGAAAGAAACGCCTCAAGAAAATTCGATTCCTAAACCAGTGGTGAAGCTTGAAGACCTTTATGATATCAAAGACAGGTTTAAACCTGTAATTAATGCAAAGCTTCAAAGTTCTACCCTTAAGTTTGAATTGATAAATCTAGGCACTGACGATGCTCCTCAAAACATCAACTTAGGATTAGGACTTTCCCAGGAAGAAAAGGAAGCATTTATTAAATTGTTAAGAAAAAAAAAACAGGTCTTTGCTTGGAAGTATGACGATTTAAAGACGTATGATACATCTATTATCCAGCATATCATTCCCATGCTTCCTGATCAGAAACCGATTCAGCAAAATTTAAGAAAAATACATCCAAATTTGGAGAGCCAGATAAAGTCGGAACTTAACAAGCTCTTGAAAGCCAAAATTATTTTTCCGGTCCGACATTCAATTTGGGTCTCTAATATGGTGCCAGTCAGAAAGAAAAATGGCGACATTCGAATCTGTATTGATTTCAGGAACCTGAACAAAGCGAGCTTGAAAGATAACTTCCCATTACCTACTATGGAGCAAATCCTCCAATCAGTAGCGGGCTCTGAATTGATGTCCTTACTTGATGGATTCTCAGGATATAACCAAGTTCTGGTTCATCCTGATGACCAACTTAAAACCACATTCAGAACAAAATGGGGAACATATGCATATCAGAAAATGCCTTTTGGACTCATAAATGCAGGAGCGACATTCCAGAGAGCCATGGATATAGCCTTTAAAGGGTTGATTAATCGATCAGTAGTCGTCTATCTAGACGATATTACTGTATATTCTAAGAAGAGATATAATCATTTGCATGACTTAAATCAAATCTTTTAGCGATGCAAAAGATATGGTATTTCTCTGAACCCAAAGAAGTCTTTCTTTACTCTTGATCAAGGAAAACTCTTAGGTTTTATAGTATCCAAAGATGGCATTTATATTGATCCTGATCGGATCAAGGAAATTTATGAAATCCCTTTCCCACACAATAAAAAGTCGATGCAATCATTTTTGGGCCAGATTAATTTTGTTAAACGATTTGTTCCAGATTTTTCTCAAATTGTGTTACCACTTCAGACAATGATCAAGAAGAATTCAGTCTTCAAGTGGGGATCAGAAGAAAAGCAAGCTTTTGATGTTATCAAGCAATCAATAATCAATGCCCCAGCCTTGAATACTCCAAATTTTTCTAATCATTTTACATTATATACCATTGCGTCCGATGTATCTTATGCTGCAGTTCTCACGCAGCCAAATGCTCACAATTTAGAAGCACCCATATCATTCTTCAGTTCAAATCTTCACGGTGCCGAATTAAATTATTCCGATGTAGAAAAATAAGCCTTTGCTGTATTTAAAGCGGTCAAACATTATCGACCCTTTCTTTTGAAAACCCATACAAAAATAATAGTTCCTTTCCCAGCAGTTAGGCAACTATTAATCCAGAAAGAGCTGGGTGAAAAAAGGGCAAATTGGGTCACAGCACTTCAAGAATATGACCTAGAAATTAAGCCAGCAAAGATTGTTAGGGGCCAAGGTTTTTGCAGGATATTGGCAGGAGCATCCAACATTCCAGAATCAAGCGACACAGATCAAGCTCAAGAAATTAATCAGATAAGTGTTACCGATTCTGGATCTCAATATGCAGATTTGATTTTTTATCTAAAGAATGGTTATGCACCTCCGAATTTGTCTTACAAAAACAAAAGGGCCACTAGATTAAAAGCAAAGAATTTTACCATTATTGATGACGTGCTTTTTAGACAGAATTACGATTCTATCTTGTTAAGATGTCTCGAAAAACCTGAAGCCCAAAAGGTTTTGCAGGAGCTACATGACGGACCAGCAGGAGGACATTTCGGAGCTGACACAACAGCTCACAAAATTATTCATGCTGGTTACTATTGGCCTACTTTGTTTAAAGATGCTCACGAATACGTAAGGAAATGCCTAAATTGTCAAACTGCTAGCGGAAGACAACGTAAATCATCTTTCCCCCTGCAACCAATCAACATTGAACAGCCATTTGAGCAATGGGGATTGGATATCATTGGGGAGATTACTCCAGCATCTTCCAAACAACATAAGTATATCCTTACTGCTACTGATTACTTTACAAAGTGGGTTGAGGCAATCCCTTTAAAGACAGCAAACTCTGAAGCAATCATTGAATTCATAGACCAATTCATCATTACCAGGTTTGGTGTCCCAAATGCTCTTGTTTTTGATAATGCATCTTACTTTTCAGGCAATGCTATGTTTGATTTCGCTATTAAAAGAGGATTTAAGTTAAAATATTCTGCTAATTATTATCCCCAAGGAAATGGTTTAGCAGAATCTACTAATAAGAATCTGATTAAAATCATTAAGCGAACTATCGAACAAAATCAGAGGAATTGGCACAAATCCTTAGTGTTCGCATTATGGGCTGATAGGATAACACATAAAGCTTCTATTGGAACTTCTCCATTTAATCTTGTCTATGGAAGAGAAGCAATCTTACCCACAAATCTTATTCTTCCTTCTTTAGCCCTAGTGCAGTTTATTGAGGAAACTCCTTCCTCTTCTATTCAATTTAGACATGACTAGATCCTAAAATTAGAAGAGGAAAGAGAAAAAGCCAAGGTTACTCATGCCAAACACCAGCAAGTCATCAAAGCAGCTTTTGATTCAGCCTCATCCGGTTCAAAGCAGTTCCAAGTCGGGGATTTAGTTCTGAAATGGGACAAAGCCCATGAGGACAAGGGTAAGCACTCTAAGTTCCAGAAGTTGTGGCTTGGACCATTTCAGATCTGTGAGAAGATAGGCCATTCAACCTTTATATTGCAAGATTTATCAGGTTTGAGAGATTCTCTCCCTGTTAATGGCCTTGTCTTAAAGAAATTCTTTCACTGAGGAGGTAACCCCTTCTCTTTTCATTTCAGTAGGATTTTAATAGTTTGTAGGATTTTAGGAAATAAGGTTGTGAGATGTTTCCAATTGACCTTTTGCTGTATTTAAAAAGTTGTCACATAGAATGAATATGAACATCTGCTTTTAAAATGATAGAACTTTTAACCAAAAAGGATACATTCTAGGAAATTAGATGTCTTTGTATTCTGAAATCACAATTCAAATTTTTGTCAGCTCCTCTCAAATCATAGAAATATTGTAAACCATTTTCTGTTTTTCAAATTGGTCTCTAAAAGGTTATCTATACTAAGATAGGAATCAATCCAAGCTCAGCATCTTCAACTCTTACTCTGTCATCCATTACTCTTAAGAAGAAGATTGTTCACCCCATTCACTAAAGTTTATGATTTTTCAGAGTGTAATTCTAAAATATAAGATATTTAAGATAAGAGGTCTTATTACAAGCCTGCTTACCATGTTCATAGAGAAATAGTTTATCTGACATTACCAATACTACAAACCAAAACAGGGTAATGGCTTGAAATTTCAAGACAAGGGGTCTCATCACGAGCCAGCTTGTTCAGTTAAACTACTATCAGTGAGTGGCATTGTCAAACAGCTGGCCACCAAACCAGGACAATGGCTTTTTATCTTATCAATGACAAAGAAGAAAGGAAATGAAATACAAAATATTAAAAAATATTTTGAATTCATTCTGTTAATCACACTCTTAATTGGATGGGACAATGGACAATCACATGGTTAAAAGGTATCCCTGTCGAAACTATAGATGTTTGCTGGCAGCAAAGGCTCTACCTATGACAGATGAGTTTACTATAAAAGGATGATTTGGAAAGGTATTCTATTTTATCATTACAAACCAATAAAGACCTATTTCAAAGCTTAGAATGTTTTTATTTTCATAGAAAAGAGGGAGTTAACGAAATAGTTTCATTTTTCTCAAAATATATTGAAATCTAGTTATATTAGAAATTTCCCGATTGATTGAAACTCTATTTTTTTGAAAAGGCTTAAATGTTCTATTTCTTGAAAGAGATAACTGGTTCTTCCAGCGAATCGCCAATTGTTGTGCTCTACAACAACCCCCCCATTTCATATCATCTTTACGTATAAATATTAATGTATGAAATGGGTCCCTTTAGAATTTAATGTGGTATCAATGCTATTATAATCCAAAAAAGTCCAAAAAATGAATAAATGCACTTTATAAAACTTTCTGGGTAAACCCTTAAAAGAAATCATGAATTGATTTGTCATTGCGATAAAGCGATCGCAAGATCGCATATCGCAATGACACATGAATTATAATTAAGCACCCAAAGCTTTCCGCCGATGCGCATTCGGCGCATTCGGCGATCGGCGATATTCCATGTACATGTTATAATGCCCCATGCCAAAGCTTTTCGCCGACGCGATATACATTCGGCGAATTCGGCGATCGGCGACACGCTACAACATTTGTGATGTATCCAAAGACTTGTCCCGATGCGATGCGCAATCGGGAATCGGGTATCGCGGCAATCTCATCTAAGTCTTATTGCGCTCAAAGCTTTTCGCCAATGCGATATCGCATTCGGCGATCGGTGATATCCAATACGCACCATTAAAGTACACTAATTACATCCCCGATTGCGATCCGATAAAGCGCGGTTTTCAACGAAGAGCCGTTAAGTGATGGGATGGCGCAATTCATTTGTAATAAAGGCTTGATCTTTCACGCAATCTTTCATCTACGCTCAACCGCCAAAACGTCCATTGCATGCTTAAGTGAATCGTTCACCCGGGTAACGATATAATGGGCATTTAAGGAATGACGGAGTGAAAACGGCTAATTAATAAAATCATGTCCTAAAATATTTTCACGGATTGTATACGCGCCCATTTTAAAAGCTAAATCCTTGAGTTACGCATCTATTTCATATGTGTTGTATCACTTAAGAGTTTCTATCGCTATCTCTGTGTATTACGCCCAATTGCCTCTTTGTGCAGAATTCATTCACAGAAGCTAGGCCTGAGAAGATGGGGAAGAAGTCCAAGAAGACTACAGGTGCTTCCGCAACACCATCTGCGGGACAAGCGGCCGCAAACAAGAAGAAGGGACTAATATCCGATACCACATGCACGGGGCTCACCAGAGTGACTTGGCAGGGCACTTATAACCTAATTGAAGCTGAGCAACCACAAAGGGTAGTGACATAAGCTAGTGTGGACTTACTCAAGAAGTCTGATGCGACTCTCAAAGATTTGGCCGACTCTTTCCTTCACAGGATAGCAGCCAGAGATCAAATTCTCCCTTATACAGACGTTGTGCGATGGGCGATTGAAGAAATCCCCATATTGGACAGGACTTTTAATACAAGAGATGGGAGGATTTTCGGATCATTCAAGCCAGAAGACCTAAGGCAAATGTATCATTTGCCTGAACCAGAGAAAATATATAACAAAGACTTTTTGGAGAAGTTCGCAAGCGAGAATGAGATCGAGTCTGAACCTATCAAGGATTGGAGGAAAAATCCCAACAAACACAAGCACGAATCCTCCGGTAGGTACTCGGTCGATTCTTTGGCTTCTCCTTATTGTTATGCGGGGATTATGATGTGTAGGCTGTGGGGATTGCATGATTCTGCCAATTTTACCATTGAAATGGTTCCTTTAATGGAGGCAGCAGTAAATAGTTGGATTATGGATTGGGCTACTATCCTTTCGGATAAATTAGCAGTAGCTATTCGTGATTTTAGGTCTCAGTCTGTTGTTTCAGAAAGGAAAACGCCCCCGTTCTACTACAGTGCATATATCTTAGACACTCTTTGTTTCAATTCCGAATTTCCTGTTCTCGGGTGGAGGTGGACTGCACAGGACCCTTCGCCCATTCATATATATCATCAAAAATTGTGGAAGTCTTCTTATAAAGACCACCTGTATCAAATCTGTAATGGTTTCATGGTCCCCATTTACTATTCCATTTTTGATAAACCCATTTCAAAAATTTCCTATCAAGCTTCCTTTGATTTACCAGCAGTAGCAAGTTGGTTTGGAGAAGAAAATTTCACCTATATCAGAGTTTTCGACAGCAAGGCCGACCCACATGTTCTTCCTCTTTATGTTCCAGATAAGCTGCTAGCAAGGGAGATTGCATATCAGATCATGGCTGAGAGTACTACACAGAATCTCAAAATAGAAAAGAAGAGAGGATGGCCATCTTTTCCCTTCAGATGTGGCGTTTATACTCTGCATTATCTTAAACATGCAGAAAAGGAAGCCACAAAGCTCCAGTCTTTAACGCTGGCCACGATTCCAAACAGACCATACGACCCAAAAAAGACTGCTTACAATGCATTAGAGCAGGCCAAATTAACAAGGTTTGAACATCAGAAGGATATGTTTGATGACCTGTTCATTGCCGCAAAGACAATAGGTCATGTTAAAGAACTCGCTAGGATGCGATATAACGATGAGGGATTGACTGAGTTCAATAAACTCAAAGAACAGAGGTTGCAAACTCTGCCTCTGCATTTACTGGCAACATCCCCAGCAACATCATCGAGCCGACCTGTTCAAGAACAGGAGGAGCAGCAGAAGAAGCAACAGGAGGAGCAGCAGAGAAAAGAACAGGCAGAAAGGCTAGAGAAAGAACAAGCTGAGAAACAGCATAGAACACAAATAGAACAAGAAGAAAGAAGGAAGAAAGAATTGGCAGATAGGCAGAAAAGGGAGCAAGAAGAACAGCGAAAGAAGGAACAGGAAGAAAAACAGAGGAAAGAAAAAGAGGAGCAGCAGAGGAAAGAGAAGGAGAAAGAGCAGTAGAAGCAAACCACCAATGTAGACACTACTATAGATCCCAATTTATTACAAGAATGGCAGCAATTTGACTCCATCATCAGTGGATTGGAATGTTCAAAAAATGGGGATAATTCTAAGACAAACTATACACAGGATGTTACCTCTCCTCAGGTTCTAAGTGGAACTAGCGGCCCACCAAGTTCAAAAGAAATTGAAGTTATTCCAAAAGACCCCTCTGACCAGGTTATTCTACAGATAGAAGATATTCCGCCATTGGATGTTTTCTACAGCCCAAAACACAGGGCAGTTGTAAAGCGGTCAAGGAAGAGACGAAGGATTGATCAACCTTCTATCTTCCCCGAACAAATGGTCACGGGTAATGTAGTATGGAAGGAGGAATTGGATCCCTCCGATGACTTAACAAAGCTATCACAGTATGCAGGCGCTTACTCAGCGGCAACAATTGACAAAGCATCGGAGGTGAGCCTTCTATTGAAGAATAAGGACCAAGAAATCCTTGCGTTACAGGCAGAATTGGTTGAAACGAGGCAAAAAGCAGCATAAGCCGAAGAACAGTTGCTGGCGCAACAGCAAGAAAACAATCAGTTGACTCAGCGATTGCAAACAGAAAGACAAAGGATCGATCAGGATGCGATCCAGAAACAAAAGGAATTGTCGGAGGCATTGGAAAATTTGAGAGTGGCGAATGAGCAAATGATAAAGACCAAAGATGAGCAGATTGCTCAAATGTCATCGCAGCTGGAAAAGATGAAGGGCAAATCGCAGGTAAAAGAGTTTAAAACAAAGGCATTATTGATAAACAATGCGTTGATAGCTCATGTCAGACTCTTATGTCAACAGATCGATCAAGCTGAGTCCCTATGTGAGCTAACTACAGCGATAAATCAACAGGTAGAAAAAGCCAGGACTGAACTAGATCAAGCGGACGAGGCCATTACTAGACATCTTGACTGGCAAGATACTGATTTGGGAAAAGCAGCAAAATTGCCCAGGATTAATGAAACACAGAAAGATATTCTTTTCACAGAATGGCACACTCAAGTGATGAAAGCAGAAAGGGCGGCTTCAAGATGTAAAACAACCGCCAGCAATCTAGTGGATCTAGTCAATAACACTCTTTACCTGGCCAATATGATTTCTCAATGTACACCGGGAAAAATGACAACTACCAATACATTAGAGCAAACATGCTACCCTGAATTAGAAGAAAAAGGGAGGTTAATCGCTGGAGTTAAAAGCTTATCCTTAGATGCATATTGGATCTTTTTAATCAAGCCACATACACAGAGATCTGCCCTAAAGTGCCTTACAGACGCAATCGGGTGTATAATTCCCGATATCCAAGATGCCACCTATGCTGCACAGCTCAGTTCGTGCCTCAACAAACCTCCGGAAGTTGAGCCAATGCTTGCAATTAATCAACTCAGATTCAAAGGAAAGCAGCCGACTTAATGAGTCATTCTCCCGCTTGCCAGATCGCCAGCCAAAACAGGATCAAGAGTTATTGATACCAGCTTAGTAGGATTTCTGTTTAAATAGATATTTAAATTAGATTAGTATTTATAGACCCTTTCATTGTTTTGGAAAGGGTCGTAAAATTTTGTAACAGACTTAATAGGCTGAAGTTTGCACTACTGTGCTTCAGTCGCTATTCTTTTATGAAATTGGACCAGTTGTTCTGAATTCGACATCAATTTTTTTTTTTGCAATTGCGCACTATTGCCTTTGTTGAGGACGATTTCTGTGTTGAAGGAAGAACTGCTAATAGCGATTGATATTTGGTAATGCGCTGCAGCTCATATGGTACTTTTATCTATGTCTAAAGTCATTTCTTTTATATGAATTGTTATGCTATATATTCTTGCTATTATTGAATACATGCATACGCTATAACAACAAATCTTTATCTCAGCCCACTATTGGATGTTTTGTGATTTGCATTTCTTTTAAACATGTATGTAAACAATGATATAAATGATAGTGTAGTAATTTTGTTGTTATCGCTTTGTGTAACTATTTATGCACAACAATCTTGAACAATTTAATATCTATGTTTGGAGACAGAGTCATCTATATGCCTGTCTAAAAGCCCAGATCATCAAACGCTACACTTTAGAGATCGATAAACCCCGGGGTAGATTATAGTTATTATATTCATGCCGATAGTTTTAGTTGTTTGCTTATCATCAGCATAATCTATAAGTCATTCATCCATCCCATTTTATCTATTTTGGGAAACTGGTCCCATTATCCCCAGTCGGAGCCACTATTCCAAACGGAAAAGGAGCTGTACTAAGGTCCGGACCGGGTGGTTTCCCCTATGTTGTTGCAGCGATTTTCGAGGCCTCAACAGAACATTGATTAGATTTTTACAATAGTAATATTGAAAGAGATACCAATTTCAATATTGATGTTACCTTGATTTTTTATTTTGCAGTGTAAGTTTAACAATATATAAAAAATTTACTTAGAAATTGGTATCATCTTGATTTTTTATTTCTTATTGTAAGTCTAGCCATATACAAAAAAAAATTAAACATTTTTTTTCAAATTTTTAGAGTTGCAAAATATCTAATTTTTTAGATATTAGCCTTTTACCATGTTAATACTGAAACAACACAAACTTCAAATTGATATTACCTTTTTTACATATTATATTTTACCATAGTAATACTGAAACAACTCAAACTTGAAATTGGTATTATCTTGATTTTGTATTTTGTATTGAGAGTCTTACATATTTGGAAATGCATGTTTTTGCGATATGCAACACATAAGTGGATTAGCTTTTGTGCATGATTGTTTACATATTTGAAAATGCATAGCTTGTTACCATAATAATACTAAAACCAAGTAGCTTTGAAACTGGTATTATTTTAATTTTTAAATAAAATTCTAAAGAAATAAAAATTAGAGTAATGGAAAATTAATATACAACATATACTTTATAAATGTGTTTTTCATTAGTACTCTTGTTTTACTTATTTTTGGCTTGTGGGGGAGGCAGCGAGAAGAAGAAGAAGCAAAGTGAAACATTGGTGCAAGTGGGGAGGCAACCGAAAATCGAAAGAATTAGTTGTGAATTGTGATAACTAGTTAAAATAGAAAACCAATAATAAATTAAAAATAAAAGAATTTTCTATAAGTGAGGTTTTTTGAAAAGATTTTTGGTATTTTTCTGATTTAATTTGTCTAGAATTTAAGAGGGATTTATGAAAATTACAAGTTTGACAAGAGAATTTTTCACAATCAAAGTACCCCAAAAGTTTGTGAGAGTATTGAATCCATATATGCAATCAAAAAAACCAGTTCAAACAACACAAATTAAAATTTAACCACTAATATTTTCACCCGATTCAAAAACTCACTTAGAGACCAATCTTTTTTATATTAAATTATATACACAATAAAAACACAATAAATCATAAAATTCACATTTAATAAATCTCTCTTAAATTTAATTTAATTTAATTTCATTATAAAAATACAAATTAATTATTTAAACTCATTTCTATACATCATAAACTTATATCTCGAAAGACAAAAACAATTACCGAACAATTTTGCTTTTCCCTAATACATATTGTCGAAAGGAAAAATTAATTAGGTTATAAACATCTCTCTACCTAAAAGACATGCCGATTGCGCTGTATTTCATTGTTGTTAGGACAATTATTATAAGTTATTAATGGTGGTGATAATATTATATTATATTATTATGTGTTTATAAATTTTTAAAACAGCGCAAAAACTGGTTATCAAACCCATTAATTTTATAAGTAGTCAAACCCAGTAATTTTACAAGTTATGAAAGTTTATTTGGGGTTATATTATTATTCGTCTTTTTCATTAAGATTTAAAACACCTCGTAAGAGAGAAATATTATGGATAACTTTGTTAGTTGCATCACTTGACTTGTTGATGCAGGAATATCCAAGCACCTTTCATTAAAATCGAAATCCAATGTTGTGAAAGAGGAAACCTGGACAATCATTGTAAATCGGGACAAATTTTGTTTAAACAAAGCTTAATTGATGGAATTGATAAGGCGTGATTAAATGTAATCATCTGCCATGTATGCATGTAGAGAGATTAGGGGATTTGATTGAGTAATTGTGGGAGAAACTCATGGATCTTAAACGATCCCTCCTTTTCGTAATTTCCTATATAAAAGAGTCTCTGTTGTGTAAAAGAGAGAGAGATAGAGTATGCAATGTAGTCGCAAGGCAATTTGTGAGTTAAGGCCGTGATGCCTTAGCATGTAATCAAGTTCTGTACATAATTGAAATATGAGTGTTATTATAGATCTGCGTGTTATCTGAGTTTTGTGTGTCTGTGTCTTTATCTATACATTCTTTCCTATAAAGTTGATAAATTGTGTGTGTGTGTGTGCGAGTGTAAAGGACGAAGTTCCTATGAACTTTGCCTTAGATAAAGTAAGGCAGATCTGTGTTGTAATGCGAGTTCCATCGATAAGCAAACGAGAGATCCATTGGATTGAGAATAGAACAACGACGGAAAGGTGTTCAATTGAAATGAGAGTTGATTGAACAGCACAGGAGAAACTGCCGAATCATCTAGATCGACGGATAATATTGGCGGAACGAGAGAACATGACTAAATCGTGGGAATCCGAAGGAAACATCATATCCATCTGATGGAAGAACATCCATGGTGATCGCGTGGAAACTTGCAAGCAAGTTATGTCGGCTAACGGACTCGAGAAAATCATTAAAACGAGTTTAAACTTAAGAGTGATTGGACCGTTCGTTAATGGGTGATCAAAGGCATATTGCATGCCAACAAGCACGACCGTTAATTCCAAAATCGGACGCGATGAGGTCTTATACAACGGGATTAAAACCTCGTTGAGTTCCGACCATCGAGACCGTTTGTTGATTGAATGATCGGACAAAAATTATGCTTGAACGTGCGCGTGGGTTAACATTTCTGGTAGACCCGATAAGTTATGAACTGAAGTTTATTTCCTTTTGGGTTCTGGCCATAAACGTTCAACGAAGGGCCGACAATGATTGGTCGAGTTTTGTTGAAGCCTGTTGATTTGAAGGCTTCCAATATATATGTGGGCCCATAACCCACAGGTCCATGCACGAAATTTATAAATATACAGCTTTGTTGTATTAAGGCAGCTGAGTTGTCATCATTTTTGGTATTAGAGCAGAAGAAGATTCTGCATGCAAAAGAAGGAGGTACAATTATGTTGAAGATTGGTGAGTTTATGGTCTTATATTTCTGTATAGATAGCGGCAGAAGAAGGTGAGAAGATTGCAGCAGCCTAGAACTTGAAGTGCTCAATTGGGTTAAGAAGAGAGAACCAGATAGATGTCGAAACACTGAGCTCAGAGGAGAGAAGCTTAGTGAGGTATCATGTAGCAAGGAGGAATTGTTACTGCAGAGGTTTTGTTGCAGCTCACGGAAAGATCATAAAGGCAATTCCACAGATGATGTGGGTAGAATTGCTAAGGGATGGAGAAGCATATGACCAGGAGGTCATAAATTTTTGTGCCTTGGGAGTCTGATGTAGGAGCATCCGAGCACCCTTCATTAAAATCGAAATCCAAAGTTGTGAAAGAGGAAACGTGGAAAATCATTGTAAACCGGGGAAAATTCTGTTTAAACAGAGCTAAATTGATGGAATTGATAAGGCATGATTAAATGTAATTATCTGCCATGTATGCATATAGAGAGATTTAGAGGATTTGATTGAGCGATTGTGGGAGAAACTCATGGATCTTAAACAATCCCTCCCTTTTGTAATTTCCTATATAAAAGAGTCTTTGTTGTGTGAAAGAGAGAGAGATAGAGTATACAATGTAGCCGCAGGGCAATTTGTGAGTTAAGGCCATGAGGCCTTAGCCTGTAATCAAGTTTTGTACATAATTGAAATATGAGTGTTATTATACATCTATGTGTTATTCAAGTTTTGTGTGTTTGTGTATTTATATATATGTTCTTTCCTGTAAAGCTGATAGGTTGCATGTGCTTGTGCGAGTGTAAAGGACGAAGTTCCTATGACCTTCGCCTTAGATAAAGTAAGGCAGATCTGTGTTGTAATGCGAGTTCCATCGATAAGCAAACGAGAGAGTCATTGGATTGAGAACAGATCAACGGAGGAGAGGTGTTCAATCGAAACGAGAGTCGATTGAACAGCACAGGAGAAACCGTCGGATTGTCTAGATCGATAGATAATATTGGCAAAAGGAGAGAACACGACTAAATCATGAGAATCCGGAGGAAACATCATAGCCATCCGATGGAAGAAGATCAACGGTGATCGCGTGGAAACTTGTAAGCAAGCTATCTCGGCTAATGGACCCGAGAAAATAATTAAAATGAGTTTAAACTTCAGAGTGATCGGACCGACCATTAATGGGTGATTGGATGCATATCGCGTGCCAACAAGCACGGCCGTTAATTCCAAAATCGAATGCAATGAGGTCTTATACAACGGGCTTAAAACTTCGTTGAGTTCCGACCATCAAGACCGTTCATTGATTGAATAATCGAACGGTAATCGCACTCAAATGTGCGCGTGGGTTAACATTTCTGGCGGACCCGATAAGTTATGAACTGAAGTTTATTTCCTTTTAGGTTCCGGCCATGAATGTTCAATGAAGGACCGACGGTGATTGGTCGGGTTTTGTTGAAGTCCCCTGATTTCAAGGCTTTCGATATATAAGTGGGCCCATAACCCACAGGTCCACGCATGAAAATTGTATAAGATGCATCTTTGCTGTATCAAAGCAGTGTGAGTTGTTATCACCTATAAACGTTTGTGGTACCATTGCTAAACGTTTTACATATTTCAGAGTTGTTTGATCTATCATAATCGAATTGTTAAACATTTTAAATATTTCAAAGTTGTGTCAGCCGTATTTGACGATTAAATTGTCTCGTGACAAGCAATTTACCCATCAAATTCTAGCACAAACCATACGACGAAAGAAAAGTTAGTTAGTGGCATGGAAGCCACCAGAAACGATGAAGAGGCATCTAGGCAACATTGCAATTGCGGCTCTTTGCACGTAGCAACAGTTGAAAAAAACAGGTCGTACATCGCAACCATCAAATAGTGGTGGTGGTTAGTGGTGGAGGACAGTGAATAAAACATGTTGCCTCTTTCTTTGTACTCACTCAGGGGCCTCCTCTTAACTAAACCCCTCTCTCTTAAGTAAAATTCTTTGAGTGGGTTGAATACTTTTCATTTTCGTATTCTACAATATTGGATGCATGAAAAGTTTGATGTTCATGTATGTGAGAGATATGATTATGTTATTGAAAGAAAGAAAAAATAGAAGTTATTTTAATGTCTATTAGGCTAAAGATAATCTATTGGTGCAAGTGGGTTATTGGAAGGTGGATGTATTGGAATTTTTAAAATTATAAATATTATTAATTTTGAATAATGTTGATTCTTTATTATTTATATTAATATATATGTTTATTTTGGTTAAAATATTTAAAATTTTAATTTAATTATCAATATTGGAAAATGGATGTATTGGAATTCTTACAATTATAAATATTACGGACATACCCATTTAATTGCAAAAATGGGCATGTCTATAAGTGTCATTGAGCTCTTATTGATATTGTTGTTTTAATATGTTTTTCTATTAGATGTTATTTTAAATGTATATATGTTTGACTCATATATTACCTTATTTATAATCATTAAAGACACATCTTAACCACAAATCTTTCAACTATCGAGAGACAAATCTCTTGAAGTGCAAAACAAAAACAAAGTTTTGAATTTGATCCCTCTCGATGGTTGATAGATCGGTGATTAAGATGGATTTGTAATAGTTCTCTCTATATCTATATTCATTATTTAAATTCCATTTTTGAATACATAAATCATTCCAAAGTCTCATTGGACACTTGAATTGTGTAGATGACACAACTTAAACTTGCAGTTCCAACGAATTTTTATTGGATTTTAGACAAAATTGAGAAAAAAATACACCTCAAAAGAGGGCCAAAAAAACTTTTATACCATCAGAATTTATTTTACACTTGAAATCTTTTAACCATAAGAATTTATATTTTCAGTTGATTTTTTTATAATATATAGATAGATTTTTTTTTTATAGTTAACTTGGAAATATCTTACTTAAACATGGGAACTAAAATATTTTATTTAGGGACCTCATTGTGTACATTTTATTTATAATCTACTTATTAGTATTATTATTAAAAAAATTAAATGTTACATATTAATTTTATATTAATAATTGAATGAATTGCACTTCTCTCTTTCTCATTACTCTTAATTGGAACTAATTTAAAAAAAATTATTCTCAATTACTTCTTCTCTTTGCTTATTAAAATATTTTGTTATGATCAACATTGATTTTAATACTTTCTCTCTATATACATATATAAAAAGTTCATATTAAAATAACTTAGTTAACATAGATATTCAAGTAGTTTATTTACGTTCTTTATTAAAATACAAGAATTATACATATGTCATATTCAAAAGTAATTATATATATATATATATATATATATATATATATATATATATATATATATCTTTTATTTTCAATTATTTTATCTCTTATAAAATTGGTATAAAATTATTTTACTTCACATAGATATTGAAATATTTTATTTATGGGTGAGAGTGAGAGTTAAATATGTTTACCACATCTCCTTTACACAAGGTTGTAAAATAGTGTTATGGGATTCAAAGGTAGTGAAATGGGTTTTTGTTTTGAGGCAGAAAAGGGACATAGTTGACCACATATTCTATGGTGTCAAAACGATTCTCCATATATATATATATGTGTGTGTGTGTGTGTGTGTGTGTGTGTGTGTGTGTGTGTGTGTGTGTGAAAATCTTCAATTAAAATATTGTTCACACTCACTATTAGTCAAATAATATTACATATAAATACATGTAGCGTTGTCTCAAGATATGCAACCTATCCCGGACACACAATCACTTGGTTGAGAGAATATATCAACCAGACACTAATTAGAGTAACATCTAGGTCTAAACAATTCCTAGAGAATAGTAACAACCTCCTTTACTTAGAAAGCATCACACCTAAGACAAATAGGAATTATATTTTGTAACTCTCCCCCTTAATGACTACTTGCATCAGTCTAAATCAACAAAGTCTAGCTATGGTCCAACTTGGTGTTTACAAACATGATAAAAAAAATTTGTTGACATCCATATAAAGGAACAAACATACAAGGAATGCATGGGTACTCAACCATTGCAGCTGTGAATCTACTAGGATGTCCTTCATGTACACGGTTCAGTCAACCATTATATCTGCATACTTCATATTGTACCTACAAGGGACTCTCCACCACTATCAACCTAGATTTTCTTGGATTACCCATAACCATTCTCTGGGTCTTATCGGCTTACCCTAAACCATATTCATGGTTTTGTCGGTTGGCCCTCAACCATGCTACAGTAATCCCTATCCACTTCACTCTCACAAGTGGTTTGTAGCTTACCATAAAGCTCCACTACAAAGTGGTTTCTGACTTACCATAAACCTGCACTTACAAAGTGGTTTGAAGATTACCACAAATTTCAAAGGAGTACACATGCCTTATTAGGTTTACATCATAACTGACTCAGGTACATATTATTACAAACTTTTCAAGGACCACTATAAAACATCATAAACTTGCTTACAAAGAATGTGTGTGACTCACATATGGTAATGGGTCTATTATTATTCTACACACACATTCAATCTTGTCAATTTCCATTTAATATTTGTTATGGCTCCAACCACTATAATTTTATTTTCTTTAAATCTTTTTCGTGCCTCCATAATATATTGTGGTTAGTAATTCTTGCAAATAAAGCTTGTTTATTGTCTCAATGGCCAATTTCAATAGAGACTCAAACTCATAACAATAGTTGGATAGACTATTTTCACTTCAGTGACAACCAAACTTACCATGACATGACATACTAATACATACAACAATGCACTGCAAACCTACAAGCTACAACATCTAGCAAAAAATCATTCACATCTAGTGGTTATCTTTGGACAAATCATTAAATTTGTTTGCTCAAATTCTAGCCAAATCATAGGTTAGGTTTCGCTTCTCCCAAGGCATCACTGAAATATTTGAGTTGCAAACCAATAAAATCATTCTCTACATGTGCTAGAATAAATATAGAAGAAATTTCAGGAACCAAAGCCATATTTCTTACATGATAAACATGAAAAAATACACTTTGACAATGCCTTTGGAGTGGCCAAATGGACTGATGAAACCTCGTGCATGTGATATGACCAAACAGATTAACCCAAGATCTATGCAAACTTCACACACAACAATAAACCAGTGTTTTGGTAGAATCTAGGCACTTTCTACTAAGGCAGGTCTAAAATAGTCAATGTGAATTGATAATGATGGTCCACCATGAGCGTCCTTCTTGTGAGGATTATATTGAGCACACTCCCTCATTCAATTGTATAAAACAAAAAAATCATGAATAGCTCATAGTGCCTTCAAAATAGCACTCTAACAGATCTAGTTGTTCCACAATACACCCAACATAAACACCATCACACACATAAAAAAAAACATGAGTTTTAGGTAAAAAATATCTACATTGTAGCAGATCCTCCACATAATTCACTGGCACATAGTTTCGCTCTTCCATGCAAAAGATAATGCATAATATCTCTTTCACAAATATGTAGGTCTACCCACATGTGTAACAACCCCTCATTTATTTTCCATGTAAAAGAATATAAGAGCAAGGTCATGGGACACATATTCCAAGTTGAATGTTGGGCAAAACATCCTAATGAATGTTCATTTCAGTTTATTATGGCTAAGGAAATTGGCAAAGGAATTTGCAAAGGAAAAGAGGCATTAATTGACATTTATTTACGAAAATAAAGGAAAATAGGAGAAAATGGAGTTGAAAGGTCACAGGTTTGCATGAGGAGGAAAACTAAAGGAAAATAGAGGAAATTAAAGAAAATATAGGCCTCAATGATAAAAAGGATTATGAGGATCAGTTCATAACCTTTTGTCAATTTGAGCTTGGAGCTATCTCCTATTCTATCATTCCATCATACTCTTTCACACTTAGAGAATTCTTGGATCACTTTAGCATTGGACAAGGAAGCCAAAGCAAGGAAAAGGAAGAAAAGGAAAGCAAGGCACACACAAGGAAAAGTTGGATCAAGCAACTTCAGCAAGAAGACTTACAGGTAACAAGTTGCATGTGTGATTTCCTAGCTGGTTTGTGAATACATGGTACATGCATGTATGTATTTGGTTATCTTGTTATCATTGACATGTATTTTACTAGGTGTGATGGTGGTTTTTCCTTTGCCTTTCCATTTTCTAGATAGTCATGTTGTGGTGGGGTTATTCTATTTGGTTGAGTTTTGGATTGCTAGATGGTCTTGGATTTGGGTGACGTGATCTTAGAAAAATTCCCAAAGGTTGGGGGTGGAGGTGGTTTAATCTCCGGGAAGCCCTCAACAGGAGGGTGGAGACAAGAAAATTCCTCAAGGTATTGTTGACTAAATTCTAAGGTATCCAATCTCGTTTTGGTCTCAGTGATCACTTGAATGGTTTTGGTGGGATCACAGTATCTTGAGGGTGGAGGTGGTTTAATATTCGGGAAGCCCTGGTTGTTTATGTTTTGGTTTTCTTATGTTATCTCTTGACCGATTTTGGCAAAGATCGTTGGAGCATGAGGTTGAAGTGGCTTAATCTCCAGGGAACCCTAGTTGTTTATGTCTTGAGTCCAATATTCATGATTGGAATATGTCACAGGGATGATTGGCTGAAAGAAAGATTTGGTTCGGCTCAATCGATGGTCAAGTGGTACATAGAAGTCCCTGAATTCGTTGGATTTTGCATATGTTAATAAGAGCTCTTTTCCTATTGTATTTCATAAGTACTTGTACTTGTTATTATGTGGCTTTGATGGCAGTTCTATCATGGTTATTATTTTGGTTATATGTTGGATATAAGCATGGTTGCATAATAGGTTCAAGCTATGGAACTTGATATGTTTTGATTATTTGATGAATGGTTAATAAATGCAGGAGCTAAGAAACATTATTGTAGTTATTATGAGAGAGAATTAGACCTTGTTAGTGATTCTTAGATACGTTTTAGACCCTCAAATATCCATTCATGACCTATAGATTACATGTTCACCACATGTTTGACAAAATGACTGGCATGGCTAGGCTTGGTTAGGTTAATTCCTTGATCAATTTTTGTATGAATGGCTTTTTCCTGATGTTATTTATCATTCTGGAAAGTATCATTGAGTTCCAGGTAGTGGTCTGGAGGCTAGGCTAAAATGGTGGCTTAGAATCTAGGACCACACCCTCTAAACTGAAGAATTTAGGTCACAACCACAACCTAGTAGGCCTATGCATGTGGTTGGAGGCCCTCAACTACATGGAAGTCTTGTAATGCATGTTTTTCAGAGCCCAGGTCACTGAAAAGCATTTCAACTCAGGGTTTGGGCATTGGGAGTGATTGTTTAGCTCTTGGGTTTCATGTAGCTCTAGAGGAAAGTTAGTAAAGTTTTAGTTTGTCGAATCCACTTACTTAATTGTGCTTAGGAGGTTAGGTCAGGTCATAGTAGTCCTGAACTCATGTTTACCACAACAAATTGGTGAAATTGGGTAAATATGGTAAGGGTGGCATTACAGGTTGGTATCAGAGCTCCCAAGTTCAACACCTTGACTCGATGGGTAGAATGTGTTTGTCATGGATGCATGTTCATTGTCTATGTGTTTATTATGCATGGATTGTGATGGTCATTTTTGTGCTCTTGTGTCATCATGATGTTTTTTGGTATGTTATGAGGCTAGCAGTTTTTCCGAGATGGAGAAGGAGATGTAGATCATTAGAGCGAGGTTGCAACACTAGACCTTGGGGTAAGAGCATATTGTTGTACAAGTTTGTATGTTGGGCATGCAGGTATGTTGGTTAATGCTTGTTATAAGAATTATGGTTGTGTAGATGCATGCCATTCTATTATTTTTTTGTTTACATTCATGATAGATGCTAGTTGATCAGTACAGTTATATGCACATGCGTCAGATAGTCGTGAATGGTAGTAACTTGTTGTTATATGCATTACGATCATATGCATGATGATTATGGTCATTGCATTTAATATCTTGATGTTATATGTATAGTGCTAATTTGGATTGCCCTGTGTAGATAGTTATGGCTATGATATTTAGGTATGAGTCGATATATTTGTGATATTGTGTTGTACTAATCTGGACTGACTTGTGCAAATGTGATAGCCTTCCCTGAGATACATTGAGGTATGAGTTTGATAATGTCATCCATTTGGTTTAGCTTACATGGTATGTTTATATGTTGCCTGAATGTTTGATTAATTGCATGATATGAGTATGTATCTATAAGATTGCAGGAAGGAAAGATCTTGTGTTAATATAGCTATACTAACACATTATGTGTTGGGACAACTGATATGTACTTGACTGGAAATGGTTGTTAGTTGTAGTTGTTGGAAATCAGGAGAATAATGAGAGGGGGGTGAATTAATATTGTATCAATTTTACCAATTTAAAATTTATTTTCACTTTGTGTAAGTACAATAAGATAGTAAAGAGAAATTTCAACAATAAGTATGACAAGAAACAATTTCAACAATCAAGGGAACACACAAAGAACACACAACTTCTTCAAAACTGCTTCTCCATTTTATTCATAGGGCAATCTACAACTTGCAAATACAATGTTCTAGCTACAACCAGCAGGAAGCTAAAACTCCCTAATTTTTCATCTACAATTGAATGGAGCTGCAACCCCAACTCTTCTCCAGCACACACTGGAAGGAGCACCAATCCCAAATCAATAAGCTATAACTTGCTTTAGACACTCATTGTTCCATATTTCATCCATTTTCATACTAGAAAGTAATGAATGTCCTCGATGCCTTAAAAAAAAATCCTTCGTCACCACTTCATTAAACAACTTCACCATAATTACACCTCGCTACACCAGAAGCTTTGTCTCAAAACAAAATTACACACATTCTGCTTGATGAGGCCTTCTTTTAAAAAAATTCTTTTGCTAATTTTGGCTTCCTGGAATTCTGCATGCATCGATATTTTTTCCTTTGTCCTATTCATATTAGTCTTCTGATTGTTGTTCAATCTTGATCTGCATTTCTTGGCTTAATTTCCAAGTCAAACTCCTATTTTTCTGCTTATTTCAATTAATCTCGATCTTTTACATGTTTTAGCATAGTTTCTCTATTTTTATCTGTAGATTAATTTTGCTTAACTACCAAAATATGTCTCTTAATAGGAATCTTCACTAAGTTATTGTAATATAGGAAAATTGTTGTTAAAACGGGCTACCAACTCTTTCATGCATGTTACCGGGAAAAGTGTCTATTTAGAACTGCTCTATCCCACTAAGGTGTGACAGCTGCCTTAGAAACAAACAGAGAAAACTACTTTTGTATCTTCTTTATGAACTATAAACAAAGAGGAATAGGAAGAACCAACCTGTGTCTTGCGCTAGTCCTTTGATCCAATCTCTCTCCTCTTTGACAGCTTCCAGCTATCTGCTCTCTTACTTGCCCAGCTTCACCAAGTACCTGTAAGATCACAGAAGGAGAAAACTATACAAAGACATGGGTTTATATTCATAAATAACTTAGGATCAGATTTAAGTTAACCATACAAATGTAACAAGAATCAATGATACAAAAGCATGGAGAAGAAACTCAAATAGTTTTTATTGATATACAAGAAGATCCAGGAGGAGTTACAACCGATGATTCCTGGCCCAACATCAACCTCCCAGCAAAGAAGTCCCTTCTTCACCCCCAACAAAGCATAGATCACCCAATTCTCTGATATGTATCTCAAAACCAACAGCAATTCCTTACAATGTGCAAAATTCCAGCCTTTGGATCTCTGGGATGAGGGATCCATATATAGATGTATGCAAGGAGGATGAGTCCGCTTATGATTTGATTAGTGGCTTCTCTCTGTCAGTTCTTGCTTCCACTTGGAGACTGAAAGCCTCTTACTCATCCTTGGTCGAATTCAGTGAGGCAAGTGTCATTGGAGAAGATTCTGGAAGCTTCCATTGTCTCTCCACCTCGCGGAATGACACTGTCATTTGTCATTTTCCGCTCAACACACCCTGGTAGTGCATTTAGGTGCGTTGCAACGCACCTAGCTAGTGGACTTAGGTGCTATGCAATGCACTTAGCTAGTGGAGCAGCTGAAATGATCTTGTTTTGACTTATTCTGAGCAGTTTTTGGTGGAGAACTTCTGGGAGAAGCTATAATTTGTTGACCTTGTTCCTTTAGGGGTTGGAACAACACTTTTAGGGACTTAGGAGCCCTTGGTTTATGGACATTTCATGCTTAGAGCTGTAAGGCACAAAATGTCTATAACAGTTGCCCCCTAAAGTATGAGGCCGTTTATCGGGTGAAATGCTTTATTAGGAGGATCCGAAGTTCTTTCAATGCTAGGAGGAGACCTGTAATAAGATACAATACAATACATTATCTTCATACTGTTTTCATGATCTAGATGAGGCGGGCATTCCCATGCTCAGCTTTATAAATTCATTTTCATGTACACAGGACAGACAATCGTCTGACGGTAGACTGATGATTCTGATAGAGCCATCATCCTTTTGGTAGGATGATTATCTGTGCTGTAATGTTGTACATTTGAATGTATTTATTTTCCTGAATATATATCACAGCCTGGATGGATGAAACTAGATCCGGGGTCTTCAATCTCGTCCGATCTTCAATCAAAGTACAAGTCGATCCATGTGAAAAATGTTTTGAAGTCGAACATGGAAAGACATCGCTTGATTACCAGTCAATGATGTAAACCGTTAACAAGCGCGAGAGGAATCACCGATAATGATAATGATCCTCAAGGTACTGCAGTACAATTCACGTGGTGTGAATAAAGGACTTGGTGTCGAACACCACGCAAAATCTTTCGATCGAAGGTCATTGATGTAAACCCGTCGCCGGAAGTGAGAAACTTGCCATTGAGGCATGCAAGCTTCAAAGTACTGAATGGGGTGTTCCTAGATCAACTTCTTGGATAATGAGCTGATGTCGACAAGAAGTGATCCATAACAGGAGGGCCTTAATGAATCCCACACCAATGACACGGAACGGAGCAAATGATTTTGATGGAGGTGAAAACGATCTGATGATATATGGTTCAGGGTGGCGGTCATGAAAGAATGGAGTATAATGTATGGTAGTGGGCGGGACACAGGTGGCCTTTCTGGATGACTTCTCTTGAACATATCGGTGACACTGATGTGATGGATTGGTAGCATTAACCCCAAATGTGGATGGTATGGCGTGACCATGGTGATGTGACCGATGAATGAAACAACCCAACCCGACTCGAGCGCGGAGCAGAAGTGTCATGTTCAAGAGCGACTTGCTACCAATAAAGATTCTTTGAGTTTTCTTCCCAATTTTTCCCCAGTCATTGCTGACCAGTACCTCTTTATTTTTGTCAAGCTTGAGGAGGATAACATATGCTTGTTCTATAATTTTCCCTTCGGGCAAACCCATCGCTATGTTTTAACGAGCCTAGTGATAGTGAAACTCGTTCTCGTCTAAAGACAAGTTTGTCGCTATTAATCTTTTTAACGAGTTTAACGACAAAGATAACTCGGTCCTTTTATTTTTTAGAGAGTCTGAAAAGGTACGTAAAGGTAACTCCAAAATTCCTTTTTCGTCATCTAATCCCTTAAGTCTGAAAAAGTATAAAACAATACAGAAGGGATGAATTTTCGATTAGCTTTAACGAGCCAAACAAATCAAGCGCTCGATCTTTTTGTACAATAATCCCTCAGGTCCAAAAAGATTAAAATCTAGAGGAGGGATAGCACTTCTTGTCGCTTTAACGAGCTGGAAGGCCAGAACTTGACAATCTTTTCATATTTTACGAGTCAGAAAAGAGCTTAAAGAAGACTCGTCTTTTGAGGAACGAGTGATAAAATGGGTAGCAGATGATTCCAGGTAAGGTTTGGAATTTTCCAATCACGGCAGTGTCACAAGGATGGCTAGTGAAATCACTCTTCGCAGTTGTTCCTCAAAATGGGTAAACAACCAAATGGAGGTGAATGATCGGCCAATGAAAAAGTGGAGGTGACGGTGCAAACACGACCAAGGCTTTAATGGCTGAAGTACTACATTCACGGTGGTTATTTACCAGGGAATAGTTCATTTTTTAACGAGCTTAAACGCGGGCGGAAACATTTGCTCAGTCTGGGTTTATTTTTTAACGATCTTGAACCTCATGGTAAACACTGCTCGATTAATCCATTCATATGATAAGAATGTCTCATATAAAAACGACAATTTTTATAGTTTTGCCCCACATCCTTTCTTTATGCAAGTTAGGTAACGACTAATCTAAAAAACAGATAAATAATTGCTCTTTGCTTTCACTCCAAAAGGTTTGCATGCCCCCAGGTATAAAACAGAGTTTCAAAGTTACCTCTACTTCATTTCCGCCAAAACATTTGTTTTACCGAGAGAGGCCTACCTCTTACAGGTCACCCAAAGATTGTTCTATTTGCGGCGCAAACAAAACACTTCTTCGGCGATGTCTACCGAGATAAACAAAGGTGAGTGGCGGCGCTCGCCAACTCACATAACTTTGACAAGAGAATCCTGTACTAGAATAACCCCCTCTTCCAATCACGGATGGGGGTACAGACTAGGCATATTCTCCCGCGGAAACCTACTCTATACCCGAAGTTTTCCTGCCGAAGCAGACCAGGACGCATGCCCCCTAGGTTTCAGTCATATCCCTCCGAATTACTCGCGCTCATGGGGAGGACGAACTGGGGATTGATACATTTCTTGCGTGAAAAGACCATTTAGGGACAGTATATGACTATTTGCTATGCGTGATCTGGGAAATGAAAGCTGGTCCACAAGCTTGACCACTCTTCCTTCGTGCGGAAAACACATTACTCTAAAGAGTGAGGAGACAATCGCTCCCATGCAATAAATATAGTCTCGTCCAAGGAGTATATTGTAATCTAAGGGTCCTTGAACTACCATTACGGTCATGCGAATTGTTTTCCTTCTCAATGTTATGGGCACATCGGGAAGGATCCCTAAAGGTCGACTGGTTCCTTTATCAAAGCCTGTCAGATTTCTCATCTCAGGCAAAAGCGATGGCGAACCAAGCG
Organism: Pinus tabuliformis; assembly: GCA_031772625.1. Lineage (NCBI taxonomy): Eukaryota > Viridiplantae > Streptophyta > Pinopsida > Pinales > Pinaceae > Pinus > Pinus tabuliformis. Next base: position 1,608,198,862 of record CM062804.1, read on the forward strand.
CTTTCCAAGCAGTTGAGGAAAGGAAACTCACAGAAGCCCCCTCATCTATGATGGTACCAGCCATAACCATTCTATATATTTGAACGATAATTCGAAATGGTACGCTTGCTGGTAAACGGGGTCTGCCTAGTTGATTCCAGTCGAAGGAGACAACTAGGTTGCTTGGAGGTGGGACCGAATAGACGGCCGGGTACGGCTCTGACGAACTTCCTTCCTGCGGTAAAGGAACGGGTAGATTTCCCCCATGTTCGTTGGAGTCTGTGTTTATGAAGAGAATTTGGATGGTGTCATCCTTGTTCTCTTCAGTGATTGTATCATCTGAAGATGAAACCTCTGAAGGCAAGACCGGGTCAACTGCCGCCTCGACCTTTTGACTTTCGTCTGGTATGGATTCAGATGGTTTATCTTCAATGATAGGTGCTTCAACCGACCACCTAAGTGGGCCAGCTGGATTTTCAACTAGTGACAGACTCGGCAAGAGTTTTTTATATCCAGGAGGAAGTCGTAACAGTGAAACCGGACGATCATCCAAAACTATTTTAGCTTCATCTAAGAAGGGACAATGGTGGACTGCATGATTGCCTTCGCACAGTTTACAAGGAAATCTAGCTTTCCCTTTTTGTCCTGGGGCTTCACTTTCACTAGTTGACGGTGTGCTTTCAACATGATCATCAGAGGTTGACGACACCGGGTTGTGCAAACGAGGAGACCAGTCCCTTAGTATCCGGGGGATGCAAGGACAATCTCTGTGAAAGTGGTCTCCTTTGAAAATGACACATGGCGATTTAGGCCTGGTTGGTGCAGTGTGTGGATTTTCATTAGACGACACTCGTTTTCCCCCATTCGCCTTTGGCTCCTTTTCCTCCTTCTCTTTCTTCTGCTTTTCCTTCTTCTCCTTAGGAACTTGGCTTTTAGCTTTACCAGCTCCATCAAGCGAAGAGGAAGGAGGAGAGGAAGAATTAGAGGAAGTAGAAGGCTGGTGGGCAACTCTGGACTCGTCTAATTGCTGATTCGATTGTTCAGAAATGGTGGTGTTCTGAACGACAGAGGTTGAGAAGAGCCATACAGGCAAACCAATTGTCAGTCCTGGAAGCGACAATGTGGCCATATGGGGTGCACCAACATCTCCCCAAGAGGAGAAGGGACTAGGATTTCCACCCAGGGGAATTCCTTGGTTGGTAGGCTCCATTTTCTCAACCTAAGATCAACGTAGGAAAGGGGTATGAATATTCCGTTTAAAATAATTTTTAACACGCTTTGACACAACTTGTTTTTTCAGTTTTTAAGAGTCGAGAAAAAACAAAAGATGACTCTAGTCTCCTTCGATTTTTAATGAGCCTGAAGTGACAAGTGCTCAGATGGACCTTTTCCGTTAAAGAGTCTGAAAAGGAACGAAAGGGACTGCTCTGGAGGTCTAGATAGAGGGAGTACCAAACCAATCGCAAAACTGCAAAATACTTTTTACGGTACGGCAATCAATCTTCCCGAATGCTGTGTTCGGTGCATTGCGATCAGTAGGGCGGCTGACACGACTTCCTATGGATAAAGGATTTAAGCCTATAGGGGTCTCCCAATATATACTCGACGGTACATCGGAGCACAAGTCCGTACTGGCACTTATCGTCTCAAAGTGGAGGAATCACCCAACCATCAATGAGGACAACAGTTACCAGGCTTTACGACGCCGGAATACGTCTCTAGCCTAGACCTCTAAATGTTTTGCGTTAAGTTCCAAAGCATTGTTAGGTTCATTGAATTTATTTTAAGTTGATCTTTCTTATGAAGTTTTCCTTTTGGGTTCACCACGAGATGTAGATGTAATTCCTAAAATGCAATCTAAAGATGATAAACAAACTTTTATCTCTTTTCAGCAATGAAAATCCTAGCTACTAGGGGAAAAGAAAGACACAATCTTTTCGCAAAGAGCAAAGAGCACACTGTAAATGCACTTTCCTAAATCAAGCCAAACAAACTGTCAATATGCAAATGCACATGCATGTATTTGTTTTTCACTTTCTTAATATTAATGCTAAAAAGAAAGTTGATGTACAAATCTGAATTTGCTTTCAAGCGACAAACACAAACAAGCTTCTTTTCGAAATCAAAAGGTAGAGACGATTACGACACTTTATGATTTTGAAATAAATACTCGTTTCGACACTAGAAAGTCACAAATTCAAACCAAAGGCAAAAGTAAAAGCATAATTGACCATTTACAGCAAATAAACTTTATCCCATGATCAAAATCGACACTTGCGGCAGATCTAAATCAAAGGATGACAGTACAATTATTATACTTTTGCAATGGAAAACTGTAAACGGCTCAACAAACACATAAAAACATCTACAGTTCTTTTGTACAAATGAGGCGGAATATCAGTAAGGAAAAGGGGTTTGGAACAGTCAAATACTGATCACAGGCTGCAAAAATCAGAGACAAAACTGAAAGAATGAAGCAAAGAACCTCAACTGCACAGGGCTAGGCTGATCAGAGCACCTGTTACACAGAGAAACTGCATTGTAGCGCAGGTAGCCCTCTCGGGAAGTGCGTTGAAATGCAGAACCTCTTCACAGTGCCTGCGCTGGGGCAGAAACGAGAATTCTATCTGGGTTCTGGGTCACAGTTTGCAGTTTAATCTTTGGTTTTTGGCCGAGTAAAAGAAATCAGTAATGCACAATCAGAGGTAGATCTAAGGGGGGTCTAAGAGCTATCACAAGGGCAATCAGATAGTCTATGAATCAGCTGTTCAAATCATAAATAGATCCAGTGAATGGATTGAAGTAGCAGATATCTACTTTGCATTTGTTAATGGCAAATGCAGTTCGATTGCTACTTATAAGTTTATGAAACAAACAACAAGAGAAACACAAACAAACTAATTAGACACGATCCCCAGCAGAGTCGCCATTTTGTTACCGGGAAAAGTGTCTATTTAGAACTGCTCTATCCCACTAAGGTGTGACAGCTGCCTTAGAAACAAACAGAGAAAACTACTTTTGTATCTTCTTTATGAACTATAAACAAAGAGGAATAGGAAGAACCAACCTGTGTCTTGCGCTAGTCCTTTGATCCAATCTCTCTCCTCTTTGACAGCTTCCAGCTATCTGCTCTCTTACTTGCCTAGCTTCACCAAGTACCTGTAAGATCACAGAAGGAGAAAACTGTACAAAGACATGGGTTTATATTCATAAATAACTTAGGATCAGATTTAAGTTAACCATACAAATGTAACAAGCATCAATGATACAAAAGCATGGAGAAGAAACTCAAATAGTTTTTATTGATATACAAGAAGATCCAGGAGGAGTTACAACCGATGATTCCTGACCCAGCATCAACCTCCCAGCAAAGAAGTCCCTTCTTCACCCCCAAATAAGCATAGATCACCCAATTCTCTGATATGTATCTCAAAACCAACAGCAATTCCTTACAATGTGCAAAATTCCAGCCTCTGGATCTCTGGGATGAGGGATCCATATATAGATGTATGCAAGGAGGATGAGTCAACTTATGATTTGATTAGTGGCTTCTCTCTGTCAGTTCTTGCTTCCACTTGGAGACTGAAAGCCTCTTACTCATCCTTGGTCGAATTCAGTGAGGCAAGTGTCATTGGAGAAGATTCTGAAAGCTTCCATTGTCTCTCCACCTCGCGGAATGACACTGCCATTTGTCATTTCCCGCTCAACGCACCCTGGTAGTGCATTTAGGTGCATTGCAACGCACCTAGCTAGTGGACTTAGGTGCTATGCAACACACTTAGCTAGTGGAGCAGCTGAAATGATCCTGTTTTGACTTATTCTGAGCAGTTTCTGGTGGAGAACTTCTGGGAGAAGCTGTAATTTGTTGACCTTGTTCCTTTAGGGGTTGGAACAACACTTTTAGGGACTTAGGAGCCCTTGTTTTATGGACATTTCATGCTTAGAGCTGTAAGGCACAAAAATGTCTATAACAATGCCGCCATTGGGCTTCAATCACCACTACTAGCTGCCAACTTTTCTTTCCATGTCATTGTTGCCAAACCATGCTCCCATGCACAATACTTTGTTGTAGGCCAAAAATGGAATACGAAACATGACCAAACTTTTGAATTGGCCTTACCACCTTTCTTTTCTTCCCTTAACCTATTTTTTTCCATAAGACCAAGTCTCTATGACCATCAACTAGGCTATTGCGTGCTTAGCCCTGTCGAACACTCCGTAGGATGATTTCTTTATATAAATGGTCTAACACCGTTTATTTTGTTTCTACAAGAAACAATGAGGGGCCAAGTCCTTATGTTAAGCCCTTTGAGCCATACACGGGCCAATTCCCTGTGTTAAAGGCTTTGTGTCGTTGTTCCCACCTCTACGTGAGGTGACCAATGAGCTAGCACTTAGCCATTCCCAGAGCCTCTGCGACTCTTTATATCTTTCTGCCACGATTCTTACATGTTCCATAGAGCTTGGTGTAGGCACTTAGCTCGTAGCCCCCAACATCCCAACGCATTGAATTTGCACACCAAAATAAACTTGTAGGGGTCTAACCTCCAGGTTGACGTGTCCGTGGGGACCGCTTGATGCTTCTATGATATTGGCTTTGTAGTGTTGGTAATGATGTCAACAAGGTCATGGTGCTACTTATTATATGCCTTATGATGTTAGTTGTCCTCTTGATGTGTGATGAGTGTTTGGCTTGGTGAACCTATTGGTTGGCATTGATGTCAACATACTTATGACATGACTTAGTGGAGGTGATTTGGTCACTGAATAGAGATGGTTGCAAGGCATGCTATGATTTTCTTGTCATATGATGTTGTTGTTGTAGGTAGTTGGTGTGCTGCTACAAGTGTTGCATATGCTTCTACATGTGTTGGAAGCATTGGATATGTTGCTACATATGTTGAAGGTTCTTCTACCAATGTTGGAGGTAATTAGATGACATGATGCTGCTACTGCAAGAGTTGGAGATGCTACTACAGGAGTTTGAGATTTTGCTATAGGTGTTGGAGGGTTTTAGACAGGTTGTGGTTGTTGCTTGAGGAGTTGGAGGTGTTTATCTTGGTGATGAGCTTGGAAGACTAGGGACTACTTGTCACTGACATGTCGCAGGAGTCCTTGGCCTATGTCATAAGTTGTAAAATTTTCGCAGAGGCTTGGAGGTATGTTTTGGAGCTGATTTTTGAAAGTTTGGCAGAGCTTTGAGCTGACTTGGTCGTGTTTTCCCTTCATCCTCTTCCTATTCGCATGGATAGTGAGTCATGGGAGTGACTGAAACTTTACAGTCACTAGTAGCCAGGCTTGTGGGTGTGACTAAGGAGCTCCAGTCAATTTTGGCCAGTGTTTTGCATGTGAATGAGCTTTTTCACGCATTATTCTCCGCATTCATCGCGCAACTCAGCTAATTTTGGTATTGTGCCAAAGTTCTTGATCAAAAATTTTCATTATATGGTCAAAAAAGGTTGTGCAACTTCTAGAAACTAATCAAAGTTGAAAATATCAAAAGGCAAGTGGAGGTAGTGGCTTGATCAAGTCAATGAGTTGAATCTCGATCAAAGAGAGCATATGAACAGAGTTGTGGAGCCCAATAGTTCTTTGTAATTATTGAGTTGAGCACCTTAGTTCATCTATATATTGGAGAAATATCAATGATAGTTTGGTTGGCCGAGTTATGTGTTAAATGAGTGGGATTTTGGAGGATTATGTGCAAGTTGTGTGAAATTTGTATGATGAAATTTTTCTAAAGCAGTTTGCAGGTGTAGAAGTAGTTAGATGAAGTATGCTTCGGCCAATATTTTTTGCAGTTAATGAGGATACATTTAGAGTTTTGTTGTAGGAGTATTTGGAGATTGTTTTACAGTTTGTGTGGAGAAATTTTGTGGAGAGTTTGATTGCATTTTGTGGTGCAGATTTGGTTTTTTATTGTGAGCTTTGAAGATATGTTGTTGCGATGCTCATGTTGAGTAGTTCTTGGTTCCAGTATGAAAATGGATGAAAGAGAACCACATAGGTGCGTGGAGTTTGAGGACTCAAGTGAAATCAATATAATTGGGAATTTTTCTCAGTCCAATGGTGGTTGGATAGTTCGACAAAAATTAGGAGAGGCTCATTGCTTGTGGTGGCTTCTAGCAGATCAGAGTCTGCAATTCAATTAATAGTTTAGGAGTAATCAGGTGAGGATCGTTGATCGTGGTGGCCTTGAGCAGATGGCAGTCCATAGATATGCATGAGAAACAGTCTCCATTTCATAGTAGCCATATTGATATCTCTATGTAAAGAATTTGCTTGACTAACAGAATATTTGAGCAGCGCAGTAGCCGTAGGTGGTTTGTTTCCCTGGAGATGGTTTTCCACCATAAATATTTGTGTGCATTCTTTTTATTGCTTTCATGGTTTCATGTTTATATTTGATGCTTTGAACTATAATTTTGTGTTTCAGTGTATGGATGGTTAAAGAATAATTAGTTGGAGAAAAAATTTATAAGTACCTTCCCTATTGATTCCCCCCCCCTTCCCCCCCCCTTCTGCTAAGTGTACCTAATTAAATCTTTCGGGTTGGGCTATCTTGTGGGGTCCTCCTTCTTGAATCTCATTGATTGTACATTGTCATGCAGCCTATGCCCATGTGTCCTACCTCCTGCTACATGGAAACACATCTTGCGCTCCTTTTAAAAACTTTCAAGGTCATCCCACGAGGATGATGTCATGCTGACATCACCAGGGACACATGGAGCCTCCATGGTGGCCACATGTGTCACCTGAAAATGGGCCATTTGGGTGCCCAAAAATGCCAAATCTGTTGAAAAATGACAACAAGAAATTCCAGTTTAATTTGTCCTTGAATTAAACTGTGAATTAAAATAGAATTCTATTCTCATAGAAATTGTAAATAGTTAAATAAGTTTAATTGACTTAATTAGCTTAGGAATTTCGAGTTCGAAGTCTTTTTGTAGTCATGTATATGTTCTCCCTAAATTTTAGGGGTCCAGGATGAGTTTATTTGAGTTGTAATTAGATAACTGAGTTTGACTGAGTTACAGTGAGTTAAACTAGTTCTAAATGTTGGAGGAACTAGTAGAGGTCTAGTAGTGAGTTGGTGCATTAGTGCATCCTCAGTGCTACTCCAGCGAACTGAAGATTCCCTCATGAGAAATTCATGCATCTCAGTTCAGAGAAAGACCCATTTGAGACTAGAGTGCAGGGACAATGTACAATCAGTTGTAGAATGATCCGAGTTGTATAGATCATGCATGAAATCCGAAAAGGACCTAGATTTGGATTATGCAGTTATGGAAGAAGGAATTCCCAATTAAATATGGTCTATTCCTCATAGGAATTGTGCAAAGAAATAGGGGCTTGGTAGGCAGCATAATTGGTTATGTGTTGGCCATGGTGGGCTTGTGAGGCAAAGAGTTGATCATAGCTACGCGGAATTGTTCTTGTGAGAACAAGCTTTGTATCATCACTCAGATTTCTAATTAATGCAATAGATAGTTGGGGTTTTGAGCAGTGGATTTCCCTAGAGAAACAATTGTGTTATGTGTCTTTGATTATCTTCCTCTTGTCGATTATTTTTTTCATTGATCTATTGGTTTCTGTTGTTTAAAGAGTAGAGTAGATTCTTGTCTTGTGTTTTAGTACATTACATGAGCTATGAATCTACAGGAAAATCTACATGGTATCACAGCTACATATGTAGAAATTTCTACCTAGTATCGGAGCTAAAGACATTATACTAGAGGAGATTTTGAAGTTTTGAGTTTCGGGTTACTGGTGAAATTCGAATTTGCAATACATATTTTAGGATCGACAGATGGTGTTCTACGGTTTGTGGCTCGAGTATGCCTTGGAAGGAAACTTGAATTATGTAGCCCGGAAGGACAGAATGGAGGCTATGATGGAGGATAATGGCTTTAAGGAATTTGTTGATCAAGACATTCCTAAGCTAGCAGCATCAAATGCGTAGAATCTGGCTGAATGGAAGAAGTATGTGGCGAAGGCAAGGTAGATAATCCTTGAGGGAGTTCGAGACCACATTGTCTTGAGTCTCCATGGGAAGGAAACTCTGTATGCTATGTGGAAAGCATTGACGAAACTATTCCAGAACAATAGTGACCATAGGAAGTTGGCACTAAAAGACAAACTTTGAAAAATCAAGATGGAGAAAGGCGAGACCATTCCAAAATAAATGACCAAGTTCACTCACTGTCATGATGAGCTTGGAATTGTTGGAATAACCGTTGTCGAGGATGATATGGTGACCCTATCTCTCCTAGGCCTTCCCAAGAGCTAGAATAGCTATTAGGACTCTGTCAATGGGAGGGAGAAGCTACTAGATTGGGAATGATTGTGGTCAGATTTGATGTAGGAGGAGATTAGAAGGAACACCGGATATGGTTCCTCATCAAAGACTGATGATGAGAAAAAATGTGCCTTAGCAGGTAAGGCAAGGAAAGGGAAAGGGAAGGTGTTCCATTCCAAATAGGATTCTTGCCATGGAGGTAAGAAGAAAGACATGATGAAAGTGAAGTGCTTTCATTATCACGAGCTGGGCCATTTTGCTACAAATTTTCTGCTCAAGAAGTCAAGAAGAAGTCCTCAAGAGGAGTGGCGTGTGAGGCTTTGGCCTCTCAATTCGAATTGGACTTTACTCTCATTGCATGCATGGTGTCATCAATGATGGGTAGTATATGGTACCTTCACAGTGGAGCTTCATTCTACATGACGGGTGACAAGGAGTTTTTTAGTGACTTGGAGGAGAAAGATCTCTAGATGCATATCGAGATGGGTGAAGATGAGAGGTATAGTGCTACTGGATTGGGCATGGTTATTTTCCAGAGGGAGAAGGGTGCTCCTTTCACCTTGACGGGTGTTATGTATGTGCCCGCGTTGAAAAATAGCTTAGTATCGGTCACCATACTTGAGGATAGAGGATATTATGTGATTTTCTCGAAAGGGAAGGCATTCCTTCGACACATAGCCACGGGTCAAGTAATGAAGATAGGGATTCGAGTTAAGAATCTCTATAAGTTAGAGGTAGAGAATTGTGTTGCCTTGAGCATGAAAGCAAATAAGATGTAAAGTTGAGACATTGGCGAGTTGTGGCAAAAATGATTGGGTCACTTGCATTATGGGGCTTTAAAAATCATGTAGCAAATTTCTACCAGTCTTCCCAATGGTATGCTAGAGAAAGTTGACACATGCAAGGGGTGTACTTTAGGAAAATACACCAAGGCTTCCTTTCATGACAATGACAGTCAATCAAAGGTGATTCTAGAGCGAGTCCATTTAGATGTGTGTGTACCATTATCGACAACATCCATGACCAAACATAGGTATTATGTTATATTTGTTGACAACTTTTCTCGTAAATGTTGGATATTTTTCATGTAGAAGAAGGATCAAACTTTCACAAGGTTTTGTGAATTTAAAGCATTGGTCAAGAAAGAGTCTAGCAAGAATGTTAAAGCTCTGAGGAGTGATAATGGTGGTGAGTATGTCCCAAATGAGTTTAAGAACTTCTGTGCAATAGAAGGGATTAAATGGGAGTTGATGGCACCCCATAACTCACAAAAAAATGAGGTGGCCGAGAGGAAGAAAAGAAGCATTGTAGGGGAAACATGGGTGATGTTGTATGATTAGGGCTTACCACTACAGTTGTGGGTTGAGGCATGCAACACAGTGGTTTATTTGAAGAACCATAGCCCGCATTGGATTCTTGGGATGAAGACACAAGAGGAGGATTATTTCGCTAAGAGACTAGATGGTGGTCACTTCAGGATTTTTGGGTCATTGGTATATTTCCATGTGACCACAAATGCATGAATTAAGCTTGATTTGACAATATAGTTGGGGATATTTGTGGGGTACAGTGATACATTGTTGCAGGTGGGGAGGCAACCAGAAACAAAAACAACATGATATCCACTCTTTCTACATCACGGAAATAAAAAAATGGAGGACCCACATCATTATCCGAAAACATAGCAGTAGCGGAGGACCCAATCATAAAAATATTATTAAAACATGTTGCTTTTGGCTCTTCTTTTGTACTCACTCAGCTGACATCCACTTTTCCTTGCAATTTCGGAAGGGGGTTTTAATATATAGTTTTGATTGTTATTATTGTTTAGATTATATCTATTATATATTAATACATCATAATATATTTAACATGTGTTATATTATATTTTTGAAAATCAAGGTTGTCGGATTATATTGGAAATAAAAATAATAATTAGTTAAAATTACAACAAAAGTGGATTATATCAATAGAATATTCAGAATCAAAAGAATTAGTTGTGAATAGCGATAATGAGTTAAGTTACAAAAACAATAATAACTTAAATTTATAAAATAAAATATGATTGAAGTATAGATTTGAAAAATAAGGAATAGTTTTACGATGTCTATAAGGATAGAGTTTCTAAAAATTTAATTTAATTATCAATATTTATTAGGTGAATGATAGAAATTTAACCTCCATATAATACTCTAGAATATTTTTAGTTGTAGTCACAAATTAAAGATTTATATTTATCTCAAAAGTAATTATGATTTGATTAACTTAAAAACAAATCTCATATGAAATGAGTTATGGTGTTTGAGTTTGTGGTATTGATAAGTCATGGTATTGTAACGAAGTCTATTTACAAGTTAATATTCTACACGATAAAATGGGGGTGAATCTCCATGATTGACTATCTTGTTATATGTTTTTAAAAATGTAAATATGTTTAATTTATATATTAATTTTTTTTATGATTAAAAATAATGATAATAATAATTTAAAATAAATTCATTATTTAATTTATATTTTCGCAATGTGAGATGTATCATGAAGTAAGTGTTTCTATGCTTATTATGGATTGGTGTCTATTGAATTTTACCAACCATTTAATTTATATAGTTGTGTTGCATTGTTGTTGAGTTTTGTGTAGTCTTTTGTTTCCCTTTTGAAAATGATTTACCTTGCAAGATTCTTTGATAGAACAATCTTTCATGCAAGCTTGGTATCATAATGATTGATCTTGGGTGCTATAGATAATGATCAAGTGATAGATGTGGTTCTTTGATTTGCTTTTATTCATTGGTTTCACTTGACTTATTTTTAATGCAGATTACTTCTCTCAAAATTAATTTCGTCCTCTATAAGTCAAATCACTACATTCCAAAAAGAATAAGGTATAAACTCAATGATTTTTTGTTAGTTATCGCACAACATTTTTCGGCCAAGTTTCGACATAAAATTGGGTTTTTTATTGTGATTTGACCAACTTGTGCACCTAATGGGTTTTTTTCTTCCCTTGCACAATGATATGAGCCAAATCATTGTGTTGATATGTTAATTTTCTTTCCAAGAAGATAATATTCATCTTCAACTAGTTTCCATATTGATTTCAAGATGCATGGTGATCAAGAAAGGATGATCACCATTTCCTTGGATGTATCGACTCTTAAAAAATTCAATCCACAACGTTCCAATAACCATACTTTATGTAAGCATTTGGTAACTAGTTGAGAGCCTATTATAATGGTTTTATGCAAATTGCATGTTTTGGAGTAGGTACACTAGTAGCCTTGAACCTCCTTGAAAAAGGGTACTTAGGCACATGAAAATATTGGTTGCAATTGACTATTGTTTTGCTAATCAAAAATCATATCTATAACCCCATAACCCTACCTGTTGAAAAGTGTAACTAGGTTTTGTCTTCATAATGACATGAAACTGTGACTTTTGTAAAATGATGTAAAGAAGAAAATAAAATTACTATTGTAAGGCTTTATTCATGGGTTTCATGAGAAAGATATTTTATTTGTTAGCGGCTTCCATTGACAGCCTTAGGATTTATCATTTGAGTCAAAGAGTCAATGTCATGTATGAATATCTCTTCTTAAGCATGTGTCGAATATATATATAGCTATATATATATATATATATATATATATATATATATATATATACACATATATATATATGTATATATATATCTATATAGATATATCTATATATATATATATATATAGATATATATATATATATATATATATATATATATATATATATATATATATATATATATATATATATCTATATATAGATATATATATATATATATATATATATATATATATATATATATATATATATATATATATATATATATACATATATATATATATGTGTAGATATATATATATATATATATATATATATATGCCTCCAACGACAAGCACAAGTCCCTCTCTTGAAGTCGGCCTCCAAACGAAGTAAAGATCTCATGTCGGCCTTACCTTATGGAGACACATCGGTTGACATGGCTCACGTCAGCTCATTTATGAAGACCAACCACTATAAATAGGAGTGAAGGATTTTCACATAAGGACAGAAATTGGTTTGATATATCTCTTATTGTTTTAGTAGACAATGACAGAGAGAAGTTCAGATGATGGTACAGTGAAGTTTGGATATGTCTATATGATTTTGGGAGAACGGTAGCAACAAGAAGTTCAGATTATATTTGAGATTAGAGTGACTGTTTTGGTTCCCTAAACACAGTCGCACAGTTTGAGTGAAGGCTACAGTTCAGACCTCCTTGAAGTGTGAATATGATCATAGTTAAGAGGAATTCAGATCTATCTAAATTCAGTGAAAAGGTGCAGAGATAAGTCCGAATAGGAGTGATGAAATGACAATGAATTTTTGTTTAGTGAAGGAGCCATTTTTTAGTGTTGTATCACTGTGTTTTTGTGTTGTTGAAGAGGTCACATTTTGGTGACATTAGTTTGACATTTCAGTGCCATGACTAGTATATCTATAATTCATTGAAGAGATGATCTCAGTGTGAAGAAGGTCAAATAAGAAGAACAAAGAACTAGTGTCTTGCTTGGAGTGGCTAATAGGTCAAGGGTATTGGTATTAGTATTCGTCAATTGGAATTTCTATAAGAAGAATTTGAGCGGGTTTTCCTCTCAAAGATTGAGAGGTTTTGGCCCTAGCTCATAGCCTACATTTTGTGTCTCTTGTCTATTTATGTTCATGATTTGGTTACTATTTGATGAAGAAAAACATTAATAATATAACAAGAATAAGATCATATTCTAATGAAGTAAAAGATATTCACAAGAAATTACTAATCAAGAGAAATCACCTAACTATTGATGCCCTAGATTTCACAACATGGAATCAGAGGTAAGGTGTCAAAGTCATTGAAAGGAATCTTATCAAGGGACACTCAAGGATAGAAACTCGAGAAAAGTATCAAAGAAATTTGAAGGATCTATATTGTAGAATCAAAGCCCAGATAAAGGAAGGAAGTCTAGTTAAGAAGTCTTGGGATCATCAAATAATCAAGGCCAAAGTCCTATTTCTACTCAAGGCGAATAGATCTACAAATCAATGGTAAATAAAAGTCTACACCATCAAGAGATTTGGATCCTATAGTCCTTAGCAAAAGACCACAAATACCCTCATCAAGATGAAGAGATCTACAAAGCAAGGTAACCCAAGTATAGACATCCAAGAGAAGCATTTCTAGGACTAAGATAACATCATCTTGGAGACACTACGAGAATTTTTTATTTGCACTCATTCACCACCAATAAGTCAAAGTATCTTGAAGGAAAGAAGGCATTATAATCATATTCAAAATATACCTATCATTGCAGCAAGGATCCCCTCCTCATCCTTGAAGAATATCATTCGAGGAAGCATCAAAACGTCCTCATCAATCACCATCAACAAAGGAATCTAGATCTAAAGGTGTTGACATCATAAAAGGAGAAATCTCCTTTATTGAAGAAAGAATTTTCATTTGGAAGAAGATCATCCAAAAGGGGCACTAATACATCTTATTCAACCACCATCAAAGTGATCAAGTTGAAGTTTTCATCTTCACGTGTCAAGTAAGTATCTTTCATTCTATAAGCAAATTTGGTAAAATGACTGCGTTCTGCAACAAGATCTATAAGTTGGTTGGGTCATCAAAATTCCTTGCATGAAAAAGAAGGATAGACATAGTCCTGAAAGAAAGTGAAGTCATTGAACATATCAATGAAAAGGTCTCCTTTGAATACATGGAAAGTGATTCTTATGAAAGGTACCCTCATATAGTAGGATTGGAGACATCAAAGAGATATATGATAAACTGGTAGAACTATTCTTTGAAGATGCAACAAAGATAGGTCACATCACTTAGATCTGATCTACACAAATTTGTAGGTATCAAAGGATGAAGGGATATCTTCATAATATCTCAACTGCAAGATCTAGGAGAGATGATAAGGAGATAATCATCATTGTTCTAAATTCACTAACTGATGAACAAGTTGAAAAATGTCTATGAGGATAAGAAGGTTATCCCATTCAACAACTTGTTATTTCTATGAAAGATAGAAGAAGATAGGTTGAGGGAGAAAGGTATTCAAACATTTTCCTAAAGAAAAGAAGAATATAGCTAAGAATCAACGTTATATAGGAAAACCCCCGATCGGGGTGTAGCAAAGCAGAGGAGGTGGGCCAACAGAGATGGGAAGTGGAGATGGCATACATCGTCCACACGAGCGCAAGGACAAGGATCACTTTGGGAAGTGGAGGGAGAGAACAATGGGAAGGGCAGGTGGAAGGATAGGGCAGGGAAGGAGCAGGCCCCAAGAGGAGGCATGTGGAGCCAAGAAGGGAAGACAATGAGGAAGGCAGGGGAGCCAACAAGAGAGCGGGCAGAATGGTTCCAGCAAGTGGAAGGATAATGAAGGAGGACTCACCACAAGAGTAGCCGGAGGCATGCATGAGTTAATGAGAGCCAGAGCGGGAAGGGATGGAGGGCCATCATCTCGAGGGGAAGGCATAGGGAAAAGAGCGGCGAGTAAATGTGAAGGACAGGTGGTAGGCACACTAAAGGGAAGAAGGGAAAGGGGAATAAAACAAATGGGCAAAGAGCTAGTTGGTAGTTACATTCAGAGGGTGATAACTAGAGTAGGAGCAGAGAAAGGTGGTAGATGAAGGATGATGATGCAGCTCGAGGAAAGCAACAATGCTAATTCTGGTCGAGTGTATGTTCTTCTCCATTTCTTAAACCTCAAAAATATAGTGATGTCAAATTCTATAGTCTTAGGGAAGGAGATCGAGGAAAGGTATGGACTCTGAAAGAGTTAAAACCAGGATCTCCTGGAACACCACCTGGGTCAAGAATGTAGATAAAATAATGAGAGAAGAAATAATCAAAACTCTGGTTCTAAAGAAGGTGCACAGAGAGAAAGCGGGAAGCCGGGGAGAGAAGAGCAAACTTGGTAAGGGAGTTGGTCTAAGGAATCTTGCTCCGACCAGGTTGAGCCTGAGGCTTGAATGAGAGGTCATAAGTATCTAGAATAGAGAGGAATCCACCCTGGAGACCTTAGGAGATGAGACACGAGATAGCGCAGCCCCTGAGAAACCTACTTGGAATTTCTTGAGCAAAAACGAGAGGAAAACCAGAGTTTCAATTAGAACAAAGAATGTAGAGAAGAGCGAGAAGGGAATGAAATTACCTGGTGCAGTGCAGAATAGGGCCATGGTCCTTCCGTTTAGTTCCCCCGATAGGCTTTCTATGGTTAAATTTCCTTGTGGTGTCCAAAACAGAAATACAGCCCCCCCAGTGGCTTCCCCGTGAGGTTGTCTTTGTCGAACCTTCTAGGCAATGGCCGACGGAGTGAGACTAACCTGAGAAAAGAAGAAGTGAGGGTCAAAAAAGAGAAAAACCAAGAGATGGCAGGGGGAAAGTTGAAGGGAATTCTAAGAAAACTCAGGCCAGCTGGTCTTGAGCGGGACACCAAACATGGCTCAATTAATTGTAAAATTGATTGGGTGTTATACCAACAGAATACTGATACTCTTCATGGTTATGTTATAGGTTTAATCATAATCTGTGTCCAGTACAGTGTGAAGGCAAGAAAACAAGGAGAAGCCAACAACAACAGTGACAACGACAGAATGGGAAGAGATGGAAAAGAAGCGACCAAGAAGGGCAATAGAGGTACAGGTAAAAAGAAAGCTGGGGGGTGGGAAGCTCCAACAGAGAACAACGTAAGAGAGGGAAAATGACAAGATGTGAGCATATGAATACCCTCATTGATGCGTACATGGTAGGAAATACACCTGAGCTCAGAGCCCAAATAGTGGGTTGGGAGCGAGAATTAAATGACAATATTACCAACCAAGACATTCCCATGGAAGAATGGGAAGACATGGTTCAAGACCCGGGCAACACCCACGGACGAACACACTCTTCAGACAAAAAATCCAACAATATTGGGTCATGAAGAATTTTGTGGCCTGGGCCATGACTCTCAACAAAGAACAGGTAGCAAGAAAATGTTTGGAGGCATAGGAGGACACCAAAGAGAAAGATCCCATCAGAGCATAGCTACTTAGGGAGATAGCATCAATTTAGATACAAACTTATCGAAACAACCTAGCACTGGGAAGGATTGAACAAAATCTGTAGGATATTAAGAGAAGTGAGATGTTGGGTTCCAGTGCTAAAGCCCCAAGCCCTGTGATTTCCTTAGACGAGGAGTAAAATAGTGATCCAAATAAATTTTGCTTCTATTTCATGATGAATAGCTTTTAGTTTTCAAAATTGATTTGCAGTATAGATAATATAGATAATGTTGTTAGGTTGATAGAGAAAAAATTATACAAATTTTTTACAGCTTTTAACGATGACAGGTGGCCAACATGGTTTCCTACGGGAAGGTTGAGGCCACCTGGAACAAATGGAAAAACCTAATTTTGGCCAATTAATATAAATAGTGAAAGTACTACCAAGTTTACAAAAACAAATGTTATACATGAAATTTTATCCTAATCTTAACAAGGGAGATAACAAGAAAGAGAGATAATAAGTCAATTTCTCCAAGGAAGTGGATAAATTTGAAAGAACGAAGTCGAAGGAAGTGGAAAAACATTATAAGTAAGAGCTCGTGACATCACCATAGGAAACATAAAGGATGTCTGAAAGTCAACTATGAAGCATATAGCTCTTAGTGACCTCATTAAAATATCAAAGGAAGAAGTCATCCACGCTAAGTTTCATCATACAACAGTAAAAAGGAAACATCTATTGGATAAGGATATGCAAGATCCACAAGATTCTCTAATGGAATCCTCATCGAAGGGTTCACCAATCTAGAGAGGAAGAAAGTGTTTCATAAGGAACTCCAAACTTGTGGAACTCATGGAATAATGGTATGATGACATAAGAGATGAAGCAGATCAAGGGGTTTAAGATTGTTTCATCAAGGAAGATGCTGAAAGAAGCCTAGATGACCCAAAGGTAAACGAGTTATGTATGCTTATATTTGATTTTATAAATTCATGTTGTATGGTTGCAGATAAGTTGGATCACTTCTCTATCTTGAGAAGCATGATCAAATGAAAAGGAATCTCCTCCTATTAAAGGTCATCAGAAGGCATGGGTCACACTAGCTAAAATCAACATAATATGTCCTCATACTTTAATACAATTGAGGAAATATGAATGGAAAATCCTGGGAATTAAATGTGTGAAGAAAGGAAGGAAGAGATCATGAGATATGAAACCATTGTAAAGGAAATCAACATCTGGAAGACGAAGAAGATTTTACTAGGAAATATCCCAAAATGATATGAAGACTCTGATGGAAGTCTGGAAAAGATAGATACCCTTGAAAATGGATATCTTTGGGAGATATGTCAACATGTATGTAAGATGATGATACCTATAGGAAGATGTCGTTATGAAAGACCATCACAAAGGTAATTTTGATTTAAGTGTTCATTTCTTACTTTTTTAACAAATATTTGAATGGGCTTATGGAGGACTTCCAAAGGGAAGAACTGTGGATAACTTCCAAGAGGACCATGTAGAAGGATTTAATATCCTTCCAAGGAAAATATGGCATGTAGAAGGCAGCATGACATGAGGTAAGGCCGGATGAAGATTAATGGATCACTTTCTGATGATGACATGATTAACCCATGAATGAAGGTGATGGATGGTTTGTGCCCTATGAATAAGCCATAAAAGATGAAGAGTCCTTGATAAAGAAATTCATGACATGAAAGGAAGGAGCTCTTCAAGTAGTTGGTTGAGGAGTTGCTGTAGGCACCTAATTAAGAGGTAGCCTTGAAAAAAGTTTCTTACTTGAAAGAAACTTAGAAATTTCTAAGCCAAGAGGGAGCTTATGTACATTCCTTTCATAGGAATGAGTACATTCTGTTATTGGAATTGATATGTCCTCCCTAATTGAGAGGGAGAGATAGACACATCATTTTGGTCTTCACCTAGGAAGATAGAATGGAGGATTAAGTAATCATCCAGCATCTGATACTCTTTGAGGATGAGATAGGGCATCCAAGATAAGAGTAGTCATGGACCGATATTATTTGAGGACTAGCTATCCAAGATAAGAATAGTCCAAAGTAT
Organism: Pinus tabuliformis; assembly: GCA_031772625.1. NCBI lineage: Eukaryota > Viridiplantae > Streptophyta > Pinopsida > Pinales > Pinaceae > Pinus > Pinus tabuliformis. The sequence goes on from CM062804.1 coordinate 1,608,217,281, forward strand.
GCCATACTCTATGAACACTCGGGTGGAGTATGTACCTTGAGAGACAATGATTATGGTGTCTATGACTCATTGGTCTCATAAGCATTGTGTTATGATCATGTGGATAGAGTTGTTAGTTAAGGCTTTGCTATGTGACAATGTTGGTTGATATGATGCTAGACACATGGGTTACCAATCCAATTCTTCTTATGAGAAATTCTTTAGTTTGAGAATGACCAAGTACCATTATGAATACCTTCCTAGTTAAGAGGGAGTGTTGAAAAGTGTAACTAGGTTTGGTCTTCATAATGACATGCAATTGTGACTTTTGTAAAATTATGTAAAGTAAAAATTAAATTTATTATTGTAAGGATTGCTTCATGGGTTTCATGAGCAAGAGATTTTATTTGTTAGTGGCTCCCATTGAGAGCCTTATGATTTATCATTTGAGTCAAAGAGGCAATGTCATGTATGAAGGGCTCTTCTTGAGTATGTACCAAATATGTATGTCTATAAAGCCCTCCAATGACAAGCACAAGTCCCTCTCTTGAAGTCGTCCTCCAAACGAAGTAAAGATATCATGTTGGCCTACCTTATGGAGACACATCGATTCACATGGCTCATGTCTGCTAATTTATGAACACCAACCACTATAAATAGGAGTAAATGATTTTCACATAAGGACATAAACTAGTTCAATATATCTCTGATTTTTTCAGTAGACAAAGATAGAGATAAGTTCAGATGATGGTACAGTGAAGTTCGGATAGGTCTCTATCATTTCGGGAGAACAATAGAAGCAAGAAGTTCAGATTATTAGAGTGACTGTTTTGGTGCCCTAAACATAGTCACAAAGTGTGAGTGAAGGCTACAGTTTGGACCTCCTTGAAGTGTGAATATGATCACAGTCCAGAGGAATTTGGATCTATCTGAATTTAGAGAAAAAATGCAGAGATAAGTCTGAATAGGAGTGATGAAGGGACAATGATTTTTTGTCTAGTGAAGGAGCCATTGTTCATTGTTGTATCACTATGTTTCGGTGTTGTTGCAGAGATCACATTTTGTGACATTACTTTGACATGTTTTGGTGCCATGACTAGTATATCTACAATTTGTTGAAGAGATTACCTCAGTGTGAAGAAGGTCGAAGTAGAAGAATAAATAACTAGTTTCTTGGTCTTGGAGTGGCTAATAGGTCAAGGGTCTTGGTCTTGGTATTCGTTAATTGAAATCTCTATAAGAATAATTTGTGTGGGTTTTCCTCTCAAAGAGTTAGAGGTTTTGGCCCTGGCTCATAGCCTACATTCTATGTCTCTTGTCTATTTATGTTCATGCATTGGTTACTGTTTAATGAATAAGAACACTAATAATATAACAGGAATAAGATCCTAATATAATGAGGTAAAATATATTCACAAGAAGTTACTAATCAAGAGAAATCACCTAACTATTGATGCCCTAGATTTCTCAACACTATCATCATAAGCCTCATGGATGTAATGTCAATGTCTCCCACCTATAGAGCCATAGAGTAGATCTTGTCTTTGGTTTGGAGGAGTTAGAATAAAGTAATTTTTCTTACTGAATCGGTTGGTTATTGTTACAACTATGTGTTGGGCTCATGCCCCTTTATTCTATACAACATACATATAGTATGAAGCTAATACAAAGGAACACGCAATGTATAAACACTCATATAGTTAAGCTTACAGAGAATTTTATAAGGTTTTGATACCTTTGTTAGAAGATCACTCTTGACAAAACATCTACATTAACACAAAATATTGTTACTCATGAGTATATACATTACCCTTGTGATTTTGAGATCTTATGTTTGAAATATTAGGTAAGGACAATTAATTCCCAAGTACAATAGTATTATTTTGGGCTAAAAATGAAAAATCTAGACTTTATTGAATGTTCTTGCATATTTAGATTGTTTATACATATATGCAATGCATATAGGCCTTGATGGCCATGATTATCCCTAAGAAGAGATTAATAGATGGTCAAAAACGTATCTTACAAGAAATTTGTAAGTCTTTTGATTTATGGAAGTTGTATGCTTATCTATGACCTTTTGTTATTAGATTTCACATATACATGAGTAAGATAGATTTCCAAGTAATGTGCTAGTTCCATTATGCATAATTGAAGATTGAAGCATTTCCCCTCATAATAATCTTTATTAAAGTGATGTCATTACTTCAGGGACATTGACTCCAATTTTGAATCACACATATGTTTATGATTATTGTTGTGAAACATTACGGGAATTTTGAGGTCTAAAATGGGCCTCCTAAGGAAATTATAAAATAATAGTGGAAATATTAAAAAAGATTAGATTACGTCATCAAATTTTAGAGGGAAAAAAGAAAAAAACTATTTCTTCAAATTGTATTTTCAACTTATTGCCCTGTGGATTTACTCAAATTTTGAGCGGCAACACTCATTGGATGCACAATTTGATTCCTCATCCAAAGAGTACCCATGTTGCATATTTTTAATGGACACTACCACACGAAATGAGAAATACATGAAAAACGTGATTGCAATCACGTTTTTTCATGTATTTCTCATTTTTCGTGTATCAGGGTCCATCAAAAGTATGCAACATGGGTACTGTTCACATGAGGAATTAATTTCTTCATCCAACAAGTATTCTCACTCGAAATTTAAGTAAAACCTTAGGGAGATAAGTTGAAATACAAGTTGAGAAAATAGTTTTATTATTTTGTTATTTTTTAATCTTTTTACTTTTTTACTCCAAAAATGGTGAATCATCCCCCATGGTTGACATCATCATCTTGAATCATATTGGTTCTTATAAAGTTTATTTTGGTTGTAAATTTTTCTTAGGAGGCCCATTTTAGACCTCAAAATTCCCCTAATGATCTATCATTAGTGCATACGAGAATATGGTTAGTATTTGTACTCATTAATTATGTGTGTGTGTGTGTGTGTGTGTGTGTGTGTGTGTGTGTGTGTGTGTTGGTGGAGGGGCAGTGGGGTGTGAGTGACATCATTCCATCATATTAGATAAATTTTATAGTTTGATATGATGGAAGAGAGTTGTAAGTCCATTTGAAGTTGAAATGTCAAGTTGTATTATCAATGTAATTATATAAAATTTAAATGTTTAATATGAATCTTTTATGGTCTTAAGATCCTAGACTAGGAGGCACTTATACTTGATTTGAGGTTAAAAAATTTGGATTTTCACCCACTACTTTGAGTAATAATCTTACGTAGGGGCTTGATTTTAAGGTCACAATATGCCATTTGATGCCTTAGAAAATCTAATTAAGATCTCTATCGATTATTCTACCCTTGGGATTGTCTTAAAGAAAATTTGGTAAAGATTGGAAGAGATTTAGGGGCTCTAATGGAAATTTTTGGCATATCACATTAACAATGGAACCCATGAGTACTTGGAGTAAACTTGCCCTAGATTGACTACCTTATTGTTGCAAGGAAAATCTTGTGTGGTGTGATGTGCTACATCATAAATTTTTGCGATGTGGCACACTACACCCACAAATTATTTTGGCATGAAAAATGATGTCAAGGCCAAAGGGAATTCTATATAATAAAGTTGGAAAATTTAATGCTTGATGTAGCTTCTTTCATAAGACCCACATATTTTACACACACTGTGAACTAGTAGAATTGGAAACTAGCATAAGCTTGAACTCAAGTGACACAAGGTAGATTCTAACCTATGCCCATATAGCCTCTAGGTGTACCAATTTTACCCCTCACATGGAACACGTGACTAATTGGGGGTTTGAAGTAGCAACATCCCAAGGAATTCCTTAATAGTGAATCTTACTGTTAATTGATCTACAACCTGTTAGTTTCAGCCTTTGAAGCCTTCCATCAGTGATCAAATATGCACATACAAAGTGGTCTCAGGGTGTCAATGTCAAATTTTGTCATTTCAGTGAGTCTTCAAGTAAAATTTGGTCACTAGGTATTAGGTCTAGGATTGTTTTCACTCCTTCCAAAGTCTTCCAAGTATTGGTCCATGTCACCATTCAGCTTAGTGTACCATCATTCAAAGAGTTTTCATCATCATTTCAGGTTCCAATGGGTCATTTTACACCTTGTTCGTGCTTCAGTTGTACTTGGGTAAGCCTCATTTCCCTCTCCTAGGGTTTTGAAGGTAATTTTTCTTGGATGGCCAAATGATCAACAAAACTTGTGTCCTGATGTTCATACACCTTCCCCTATCCCTAATATACCTTCTTAAACAATTCCCATCACTCATATCCCTCAAATTCATCATTTTCCCACAAACCCTAGTTTATTGCTACAATTTGACAATTTTCTAGGCTAGGCCTGTGTTTTGACCTTTTGGACCCCTTCCCCTCACTCAATATTTGAAATTATACTTTCCCCTGATTCCTAACATCCCTCCCTACTTCCCAAAATTTTCTCAAGAATTTAGAAGCCCCTCATCCTCTTCATTTCCCTTCATTTCTACAAATCCCCTGTTCCACATATTGGGATAGGTTTTCTTCAAACTATGTTTCTGAGCAAGAAAAGATGAATTTGACAAAAGAGAGAGTCGTTTTTGTCCATCATTGACCCACGAAGAAAAACCCCTTTCCTTTTTTACACATCTTTCATGGCTTGGGAGAAATGTTGAAAACATCATTAGCCTTAGGAGGATTGATTCACTTCTGGAGTGACCTTGGGAAAATCAAGATCTCACCTAGCTGGGATGTTAAAATGACTATTTTGATGATTTCAATGATATCTAGACAAAGAGATATTTCCAATGAGCTATCATGAGCTCAATTTGGAGTTGAGGAAGACCTTCAAAAGTTGACTGCAACAACACTCTGCACTTAGGCAGCCTCATTTTTCACATTTAGACCAGTCTTGGGAGATTTGACTTTTGATAGGGGAAATTAACTCCAAATTGAGAAATTCAATATTTTTTGGAAATTAGAATCAACATTCTTTCCAACGAGCTATCCTGCACCCAATTTGGACACTAGGAAGGCCTTCAAAGGCCATCTACAAAAAGGAGTTTTTCATTAGGGAGGCACTGCGCATCAAAGGGTCGACGCTGCGCATCAGTGAGTTTTCTCCAGTGTAAATTTACACTGAAGTTGCGCATCAGGAGGGCATTGCGCATTGGGCCTAGTGCATTGTGAATTAGTCCAGAAGATGCCAAAACATTCCAAATCACTCAATAACCCTCAAAAACGTTGCATTTCTCTTCTACAAGTAAGTCCTCATTACATTTGAGTTGAATTTGATCTTTTGCATGTGTTCTTCATGAGTTTTGCATTTTGAAAAGCAAATCCTAGCTTGTCTTCATTATTTTCCATTTCATTGTACAACTTTCACTCCATAACTACAACCAACATCATTTTTCCCTTTTTTATCTTACATTTCCCTAAATCAATCCATTAATCCCATTTTCCATATCCCACTCCCCTAAGACAACTCATTCCCTTCATCAAACCCTAAATCCCTCACAAAACCCTAGTTTCCCCAAATCTATCCCTTCATTTCCCAAAATCCATTTCCCATTAGTAAAATCTCTTCATACTCATCTCCCTTGTCCTTCCTCATTACCATTTTCCACCTTATTATCATCACATCACTTCCCTAAGACAAGCACCAAGCACCATGGCAAGAAACAATGAGTCAAGCTATGAAGAAGAAACACTAAGTGACAACTCAAGAGAAAGAAATTTATAGCCTAGGATACCTCACAAGGGTGGAAAAATAATTAGAGAGGAACCTATTAGCATGACTGAACTACTTGCTTTCCCTCTTGCTACTACTTGTTTCAGATATCAATCTTGCTTTGAGTTTTGTGAGATGGTTGATGTTGGGTGTGGAGCCTGATTATCTTCTATATTCAAAGGTTTCAGCTGGATGTATACCCCAGGAAGACTGTACACCCCTCCACGCGGGGGTCCCCCCCGCGGGAGTCCGGGGCGGTAAATCCCTCACAGTTGGGGAGTCCGGGGGCCAGTAGTCCCCCGGCGGGGGTTGGGGGCAACACCCCCGAAGCCAAAAAATAGATGTAAAATTGCCTTGTAAAAGTCTAGTAATTTCTAGTCAATCTGGGTCATTCATTAGGCAGATGATCTAATGGTAGAAGTTATGTTTAATTTAGGGTTTTTTTTCCCTAGAAGGCAACCCCTCACTGTATATGAGGGAATTGTATTGCTTCTATGTTGATCTGTATTCTGAGTGAGGAAGAGAGAGGAGATTGAGAGCGAAGAGGGTGTTACAGCGGATCTGTTGTAGGTTGTATCTCTTCAGTTTGTTGGATAATATAAAAGGAAAGGACTGGTTGTTTCTCCGTGGAAATAGCCCAAACTGGGTGAACCACGTATATCTGTGTCTCTCTTCTTTTATGTGTTTTCTGTGTTTATATTTCTACAATATTTTATGTGTTCCATTGCTCTTTAATATATAATTTTCTAATAGTTGAGAGGGTTAAATACCATCATGAGTTAGCAAGGAAATTTGTCATCAACATGGAGAACAATATGGTACATCTTGCTGGGATAAACTTCACTCTTTCACCCACTATCATTGCAGAGACCACAGGAATTCTGGATGTAGGGGAAAAATAGAACAAATGAAAAAAGAAGAATGAAAAGCTCAGCATTTTGGCTGATGTCACTTTAGCCCAACAAAGCAATTAATGAGGGACCCTTGTGCCAAATTTGGAGAAATTTTGAGAAAATTTTGTTATTCCATAATTTTTAAAATGCAAAAACACAGGTATTTTCAACTGATGCGCAACGTCGGTGAGTTGGCTAGGAATTTTGCAAAATGGATTACAATTTTGGATTCCTCATGGAAAAATAATGAAACCAAGAAAGTTTTATGAAATTTGGAGGAGATCTGGGTCACCTAAAGGGAAAAAAACACTCAAAAAGTGCCCACTCTACCACTTTTTGGGCACACAGCAACCAGCCTTGGGAGAATCCACTTTTGAGGGGGGAAATGACCTCCAAATCCGAAAATTCAAAGTGTTCTAGAGACTAGATAGGTAGGGCTTTCGAAAACGCTATCTTGGGCATGATTTGGATGAGTAGAAGGCCTCCAAAAGTAGCCTTGAAGTGGAGCTACGCATCAGGATCATGGTGTTGCGCATCAGGCAAAATTTTGCCAATTTTGCCTAAAAACTCAGAATTTAGCCTAGTTTGCTGTCAGTTTGACTTTTTCTTCTCTCTTGGGTAAATTGATGATGTAATATAATATATGATGTACCGTGATGTAAAAATTATGAAAAATGACCTAAGGAGGTAGATACATCAGTTTGAGTTGGTTTGAGGATGAATGAATCAGTTTCCATAGTTTTAGAGGCAAGATGTTCCACTGCCTATTTTTCAGTTCCTAGTTTAGATCTTGTTGAAACAGCTCCTTGACTCATGGATTCGACCCCTGATGGCTAGCATAGGTGGTTTTATGCCTATATTATGTACTTTCTTAGTCATTTGTAAAGGTTGGACTCTTGTGGATGTATTGAGCACTATTGTAAATCACTTCTGCAGTTTGGTAAGGAAATGAACCAGGGTTTTGCAACATTTTGTGAGATTCTTGTGGCAAGGTGAATTAGCATTGTTTTCTCCTTTGTTTTTCAGTTTATCTTATGTGTATATGTGCCATCATATCTCTTTTTCTGCATAACTAATGAATCAAGATTAAAGGGTGGAATCCATTGGTGTTTCAGTGCTCTGCCTTGGGGTTTATTTAGTTCTTAATGTTTTCTACTATTTGAAGAGGACTCATGAACTTTGCATGCCCTCTCCAACTGCTCACCAGTCTTTAGACTCACCATCACACTCATTTCAAAGTGCTAAAACACTTGCCTACCTTGCCCCATAGAAACCTCTGCAAATCTGAATTGATTTCCCGGACCCAAAGCTGCCTTCCTCATCTGATCCAACAACCAACCATTAAAATCAGTAAAATTCCTGTGAGCATATACCTAGCCTAAAATTAGTATTCATTTAAGTCATCTCAAGCCTTACTTGCCATATTTTCTTTGATATGGACAATGAGAGAGCCCTCTCCCGACCTGGTAGGGCTAGCTACCAGGTTAAGCATGGTTTAATGTTACCCTAGACCTGCCTTTCTCAACCTGAGGTAGATTTAGGCTATAACATAGTGGCGACTCCACTGGAGAATGTACTTTTGTGTTCCTCAACAAAATGTAATCAAGTTCAGATCTGATTGTTGATGGTGAACAACGATTAGACACCGGAAGGCTGAAATCATTCACCTGGCGACTCCAAATCAGTTTCAAGATCAAATATAAGGACTCCACTGGAGGATGAACCCGACCAACAGAAACATGAAAGGACAATATGGAAAGATCAGGTATTCAGGTTAGAATTTCATCCAAGACATTATGTTCTTCGTTATAAATTATTTCTTCTCTTTTCCCGAGAATGTCAAGAAGGCTTTGCAAAGTATATTGTATTTGAGAAATGATCCTCAGCCTACATTTGATTCCTTCCCTTTGAAGATTGTGAATACCGAAGATTTGCATGCCTTTGAGCTTGATCAAGACCCTTTTTTTGATGCTTGTGATGAACATATTCAAACTGATGAGCCTCAAGAGACCAAGACTAATTCTACAGCTTTTGTACATACCCCTATACCTTGTAAAATTCCAGATCGATACAAGCCTCTGATTTTACCTCCTATATCCCATGCTTTCCCTAAAAATCATTACCTCTATCTACCAAGATTTGATGGTGAATACGAAAACATCACTGCTGAGAGACATGTACAGAATTCTGAGTCTTTTCTCGACCTTTTTGGATTTGATGAAGAGGATGTCAGTATTATACTTTTTGCTCTTTCTTTGCAAGGCAAAGTCAAGAGTTGGTTCAAAACCCTGCCTGATCAAGCATCTCAGATTTCCAGCAGTTCGTCAAAGTTTTCCTCGACAGGTGGGTGATCAAACAAAACCATTTTTTGATTATAGAAGAGTATAACCAGCTGAAAAGACTGCCAGGGGAGACAGTACAACAATTTTCTACCAGATTTAACCAAGTCTATTTTTCAATACCCGTTAATATAAGACCTCCTCCTGGATCTGCTCTCTTACACTACTCGGAAGCCTTTGATCTGGAAATGGAGTTTCAACTAAGAGAAAGGAACCTTTCAACACTTGAAGAGATGCAAAACAATGCAGTAGATGTAGAGGCTAATTTGTTGATCAGAAGGGCCAAGTTTAAGGAAGAAGAGATGAAGAACATAGATCCAGAGGAATCGACATCTTTAGAGGTAAAGCTTGACATTTTGGTAAGTGCAGTGGAAGAGATGATGCAAAAGATCACTACAAGGAATGAGTATGATGTTAAAGATCATGGCTCGCTAATTGAAGAAGAACAAATTGTTGATCCAAAACATCTTCTTTCTTATCCCAGTTGTCATAGACCTGATAATGATTGTTTTATAGATCATCTTGGAGAAGAGAGAACTGTTGATATGACATGTATGTTTGATGATGTATTTTATACTGATGATTTGCCTCAGGTTTATTAGTATGATGATGATTATGTTCTCCAAACAGAAGCTAGTCTTATAGACAAACTAGCAGCTAGTTTGTGGGAGGAGGAAGTTCACTTTCAGCTTGAATATAGTGATCAACCATTGCATATCAACTATGGAAGTGAGGAGGAAAGTGCATCAAATTTTGAAGTGAAGGGTATTTGCCTTTTTGTTTTGCTTCGTTTCAGTTCATCACAGACAACTTTCATGCAATCAGAAATCAACTATCGACAAGTCTTGATCTGGACCATCTTGAGGGCAATGAAATCCTTGTGCAAGACTTCTCATATCTAGATTTGCAGCCCCCGAATGCCATTGATTTTCAAGTTGCAAATGAAGATTTGGAAGTTGTACCATATGATCAAATGATGCAAGATGATTCCGTACCATTTTGTTTTGAATCATTTCAGTTTTTGAAGGGAAAATATCATAGTATATCTTCAAATGAGCAGCCTGTAGCAAATCATGCAATCTCATTAGAACCAACAGAAAATGGGTTGCAACAGTCTTTTCATGTTTTTCGTGATCCAATAGCTGATGTGTTAGATAATGTTTGCAGTAAAAGTCCTTCTCCACTAGCTAACTGTGAGATTGAAACAAGTATTGACACAAACTTGATTGGACAGCCATTTTCTTTGTTAGTTTTAGTAAGAGTCTCGTCACAGTGCTTAGATGAAAGTTTGCATTCATGGTAAGAGGAGAAGAAAAGTAATCCATTGGATGAGCTAAGTCCAAGTGTGCATGAATTTCAAGATCCTTATGCAGTGTTTTTGGAGTCAGATAGAGAATCCATGTTATTCAACAGATATTTTTACAAGTCTTCATGGGAGTTACCTTTCAGTAGTTCTCTCTTGTTGTTCATAAGCAAGCACTTGTGGAGAATGCAAACAACGGCCAGAATGCTTACTTGGTTGCATTGGTTGTTTCGTTTCACTTGATCAGGTGATGAATGGAACAACTAGAGTAGGGTTTATTGAATAAGCTACATTATTAGCATATTTTCTAGTTTGTCATTTGTGTTTTAGTATTGAGTCAGTTTCAAGTCAGTTTGTGTCGTCAAGTTGTCAGTTTTCATTCATCCATTTTAGTTTGTGTTTTTGACTCCTTGCCCAATGGATAAGGCTACTTGGTCTACGGTGTTCTTGGCATCTCCAAGGAGCTACCATCCCCAATGGAGCCAATCTTAGTGTTAGCCTTTGAATCCTTCCATCAGTGATAAAATATGCTCTTACAAAGTGGTCTCAGAGTGTCAAAGTCAAATTTTGTCATTTCAATGAGTCTTCAAGTAAAATTTGGTCACTGGGTATTAGGTCTAGGGTTGTTTTCACTCCTTCCAAAGTATTCCAAGTATTGGTCCATGTCACCATTCAGCTTAGTGTACCATCATTCAAATATTTGTCATCATCATTTCAGGTTCCAATGGGTCATTTTACACCTTGTTCGTGCTTCAGTTGTACTTGGGTAAGCCTCATTTCCCTCTCCTAGGGTTTTGAAGGTAATTTTTCTTGGATGGCCAAATGATCAACAAAACTTGTGTCCTGATGTTCATAAACCTTCCCCTATCCCTAATATACCTTCTTAAATAATTCCCATCACTCATATCCCTCAAATTCATCATTTTCCCACAAACCCTAGTTTATTGCTACAATTTGACAATTTTCTAGGCTAGGCCTGTGTTTTGACCTTTTGGACCCCTTCCCCTCACTCAATATTTTAAATTCCACTTTCCCCTGATTCCTAACATCCCTCCCTACTTCCCAAAATTTTCTCAAGAATTTAGAAGCCCCTCATCCTCTTCATTTCCCTTCATTTCTACAAATCCCCTGTTCCACATATTGGGATAGGTTTTCTTCAAACTATGTTTCTGAGAACGAAAAGATGAATTTGACAAATGTGAGAGTGGTTTTTGTCCATCATTGAACCAAGAAGAAAAACCTCTTTCAATTTTTACACAGTTTTCATGGTTTTGGAGAAATTTCAAAAACGTCATTGGCCTTAGGAGGATTGATGCACTTCTGGAGTGACCTTGGGAAAATCAAGATTTCACCTAGTTTGGATGTTAAAATGACTTGCTTTATGATTTAAATTATATCTAGATAGAGATATCTTTACAATGAGCTATCATGAGCTCAATTTGGAGTTGAGGAAGACCTTCAAAAGTTGACTGCAATAGCACTCTGCATTTAGGTAGCCTCATTTTGCACATTTTGACCAGTCTTGGGAGATTTGACTTTTGATAGAGCAAATAAACTCCCAATTGAGAAATTCAAGATGTTTTGGAAAATAGCCTTAATAAGCTTTCCAACGAGCTATCCTACACCTAATTTGGAAACTGGGAAGGCCTTCAAAATTCGTCTGCAAAAAGGAGTTGTGCATCAAGGAGGCGCTACGCATCAGAGGGTCGGCGCTATGCATCAGGTAGTTTTCTCTAGTGTAAATTTACACTGGCACTGCGCATTAGGAGTGTGCTGCGCATCAGTCCAGAAGTTGCCAAAACATTCCAAATCACTCAATAACCCTTAAAAACGTTGCATTTCTCTTCTACAAGTAAGTCCTCGTTGCATTTGAGTTGAATTTGATCTTCTGCATGTGTTCTTCATGAGTTTTGCATTTTGAAAAGCAAACCCTAGCTTGTCTTCATTATTTTCCATTTCACTGTACAACTTTCACTCCATAACTACAACCAACAGCATTTTTCCCTTTTCTATCTTACATTGCTCTAAATCAATCCATTAATCCCATTTTCCATATCCCACTCCCCTAAGACAACTCATTCCCTTCATCAAACCCTAAATCCCTCACAAAACCTTAGTTTCCCAAAACCTATCCCTTTATTTCCCAAAATCCATTTCCCATTAGTAAAATCTCTTCATACTCATCTCCCTTGTCCTCCCTCATTACCATTTTCCACCATATTATCATCACATCACTTCCCTAAGACAAGCACCAAGCACCATGGCAAGAAACAATGAGTCAAGCTATGAAGAAGAAACACTAAGTGACAGCTCAAGAGAAAGAAATGTATAGCCTAGGAGACCTCACAAGGGTGGAAAAATAATTAGAGAGGAACCTATTAGCATGACTGAACTCCTTGCTTGCCCTCTTGCTACTACTTGTTTCAGATATCAATCTTGCTTTGAGTTTTGTGAGATGGTTGAGAGGGTTAAATACCATCATGAGTTAGCAAGGCAATTTGTCATAAACATGGAGAACAATATGGTACATCTTGTTGGGATCAACTTCACTCTTTCACCCATTATCATTGCAGAGACTATAGGAATTCTGGATGTAGGGGAAAAATGGAACAAAAGGCGAAAATAAGAATGAAAAGCTCAACATTTTGGCTAATGTCACTTTAGCCCAACAAAGCAATTAATGAGGGACCCTTATGCCAAATTTGGAGAAATTTTGAGAAAATTTTGTCATTTCACAATTTTTAAAATGCAAAACACAGGAATTTTCAGCTGATGCGTAGTGCCACCAGCGTTGCGTATTGAGTTGGCTATGAATTTTGCAAAATGGATTGCATTTTTGGATTCCTCATGGAAAAATAATGAAACGTAGAAAGTTTTATGAAATTTGGAGGAGATCTGGGTCACCTAAAGGGCCAAAAACACTCAAAACGTGCCCTCTCTGTCACTTTTTGGACACATAAGTACCAGTCTTGGGAGAATCCACTTTTGAGGGGGAAAATGACCTCCAAATCAGAAAATTCAAAGTGTTCTAGAAACTCGACAGGTAGGGATTTCCAACAAGCTATATTGGGACTGATTTGGATGAGTATAAGGCTTCCAAAAGTAGCCTTGAAATGGCTTTATGCATCAGGCTCATGGCGTTGTGCATCAGGCAAAATTTTGAAAATTTTTCCTAAAAACTTAGAATTTTGCCCAGTTTGCTGTCAGTTTGACTTTTTCTTCTCTCTTGGGTAAATTGATGATGTAATATAATGTAATATGATGTATCATGATGTAAAAATGATGAAAAATGGCTTAAGGAGGTAGATACATCAGTTTGAGTTGCTTTGAGGATGAATGAATCAGTTTCCATAGTTTTAGAGGCAAGCTATTCCACTACCTATTTTTCAGTTCCTAGTTTAGATCTTGTTGAAACAGCTCCTTGACTCATGGATTCGAACCCTGATGGCTAGCATAGGTGGTTTGATGCCTATATTATGTACTTTCTTAGTCATTTGTAAAGGTTGGACTCTTGTGGATGTATTGAGCACTATTGTAAATCACTTCTGCAGTTTGGTAAGGAAATGAACTAGGGTTTTGCAACATTTTGTGGGATTCTTGTGGCAAGGTGAATTAGCATTGTTTTCTCCTTTGTTTTTTAGTTTATCTTATTTGTATATGTGCCATCATATCTCTTTTTCTACGTAACTAAATGAATCAAGATTAAAGGGTGGAATACATTGGTGTTTCAATGCTCTGCCTTGGGGTTTATTTAGTTCTTAATGTTTTCTGTTGTTTGAAGAGAACTCATGAACTTTGCATGCCCTCTCCAACTCCTCACCAGTATTTAGACTCACCATCACACTCATTTCAAAGTTCTAAAACACTTGCCTACCTCGCCCCCTAGAAACCTCTGCAAATCTGAGTTGATTTTCCGGACCCAAAGCTGCCTTCCTCATCTAATCTAGCTACCAACCATTAAAATCAATCAAATTCCTCTGAGCATATACCTAGCCTAAAATTAGTATTCATTTCAGTCATCTCAAGCCTTACTTGCCATATTTTCTTTGAGATTGACAAGGAGAGAGCCCTCTCCCGACCTGGTAGGGCTAGCTACCAGGTTAAGCGTGGTTTGATGTTACCCTAGACCTGCCTTTCTCAGCTTGAGGTAGATTTAGGCTATAACACAACCCAAGGGAATGTGTGTGTGTGTGTGTGTGTGTGTATATATATATATATATATATATATATATATATATCTAGATATATATGTTGACAAACATTTTTTTTTGTATGTTTGACATGTTGCACCAACAAAACCTTTGGCTCCAACATGTTCCAAGCTTGAATATCTTTCGTTTGTGACATGGACGAGACAAAGATGAAATGGGCAAAATAAATGTATGAGAAGAAGGGAGCATCACATCAAAGGAAATGATATTATCAAGTGATGTATCACGCAAAAAAAAACTGTACAATACATCACACAATGTTATCTGAGTGATTTAATATAACAAAAGAAGTGAAGGGAAAGAAATTGTGTTGCAAGTGTCAAAATTTCCTAAGATGCAATGATAAGGGGAGAATAAGATTAAAAAAAAGAAAGATAAGTAAAAGTGAAGAAAGGAGGAGAACAATTCTCCTTGTTTCAAGAAGGAAAACGTTTCCATGATGCAATGGTTGGGAGGATGCTTATCACATGAAAAATTATTTTCAAGGCACAACCTATCACGTGGAACCAAACTTTAAGGTGAAACAAATACTTTCCTACATGTATGATATGGCACAAGAGAGAATTTTTAATAATGGAACAAGAGAATATTTTTTATCTTGTGACACATTGTAATAATAGAATTAATAGGTATGTTATGAAGTTTACAATGATATGCTGTGGTGGTAGGGTGAATGCATGAAGATGGGCTACACTTTCGGGGTTCAAATGTGGCAATGAAATTTCAAGTTTTTCCTCTTTTATCGAATTAAAGCCCTCAAAATTCATATAAGTAATGTGAATTTTGATTCAAAGTTAAAATGACAAATTGTGGAGAATTGTGTTGTTGTCCTACTAATATTTTTGGCAAAAATATTTAGTGTCATATAATATTTCAATTTTCCGTTAAATGAAATGCTTGTCCTTGAAAAGTTTCACACAACTTAAGAGGTATGTGTGTGTTCACGTAGCATAACTTAGTCTAAAATGTGTGTGTGTGTGTGTGTGTGTGTGTGTGTGTGTATGAGCATGATCTACTTGGATAAAGCTAAGATTTTCATATTAAAAATTTATATTTTTTATTGTTTTTCGAAGTTGGCAAAGTAATATTTCAATTGCATTTTGAAGACACATGTTTTCATGTAAGTTTTTTTCAACTGTTTAAATAAATTGAAAAACCAAGAGTACTCTTTTGAAGAGGACTCGTAAAAACCAAGAGTACCCTTTTGAGCTTGCATTAGATGCATTGATTTTAGTGTAGATGTTGATTCCTAATCCTATTTGATTGCTATCAATAGATTCATTGTAGGAATTTACAGGGTAAGTTCCTCAGATAGAACACCAAAGTACACCGCTCACAAATAGATCACAGATCAATACACCAGTATTCTTGATGTGGTTAAAACCCTCAAGGAGGGAAACAGTCCATGGCCTGAGCCAACGCGACCACTTCAGGCAATTTATTAATAAAAAAAATAAAATTTACATGAGTTTCTCTCATGAACGGTCACCTTACAAATGACCCTCGTGTGCTAAGCCACAGATCAAGAGTCGGTAATATCGAGGAGAGAATGAACCATCGCATCACTACATATTGTGACCATTGGATTGTAAGTTACAAAAGTACATAGTAAAGAAACACACTTTACCTAACTCTACACTAGACCAAGTTATACTTAACTATTTCCTATGTGTCGAAATATCCTAACATCCCCCCTTAAGAACAACTTGGGATAGGATTGAAGGATGTAAAAATATGACACAGTAGGAGAAGGAAGGAGGCATTAAAGCCTATCCCCCCTTAATGACAACTTCCTGAACTCCAATCATAAATCGAAGTTTAGTAAACTTCACCTCTCGAAGAGCCTTTGTAAAGATGTTTGCAACTTGATCATCAGTTGAACAATATTGCACTTCAAGAACATGGTCATGAATGAGCTTTGTGCTGATTTTGGATTGGATATTTGTATAGTTGAATGGAACTTTTATTATCACACCAAAGTGTAGTCAGATGTGGCTGCTGAAATCCAAACTCTGATAGGATCTGATGAAGCCACGTGGCTTCCTTACTAGCTTCTACGGCGCCACGATACTTCGCTTTTGCTGAAGAAAGAGAAATTGCACTTTGTTTCTTGCAAGCCCATGTAATAGGTCCAGAACCAAGAGTGAAGACATAACTTGCAGTAGACTTCCGATCATCAGGGTCACCAGCCCAATCGAAATCAGTGAAACCAACCAATAGAGGAGATGCTTTTACACTGTAATGAATCCCAAAATGAATTGTACCTCAAACATAACGAAGTATTATTTTAGCTACTTTCCAATGAATTTCATGAGGGTTTCACATAAACCGAGCAATAAGGCCAACAACAAAGGAAAGGTCAGGATGGGTATGGGTCAGATACAAAAGTTTTCCTACAAGCTGACGATATAAGGTAGCATCAACTTCAGGGGAAGTACAAGTGACTAAAAGTTTGGCTCCAAAATAAAAGGGAGAAGGGGCTGGCTTACAATCTTCCATGTGAAAGTGGCGTAGAAGATCACATGCATACTTGGACTGGGAAAGGGAAATACCTTCCTTGGTTTGCAAGACTTGAAGACCAAGAAAATAATGCAAGTGTCCTAAGTCTGTCATTTCAAACTTATTTTTAAGGTTGGACTTCACATGGTTTATAATGGGATCACTACCAGTAAGGATAAGATCATCAAAATAAAGAACAAGAATGATAATAGACTTAGCCACTTTCTTGGTGTAGATAGTATTGTTAGAATGACACCTAAGAAAGCCAATATCTAAAAGAAAGTTATCCATTTTGGCATACCAAGACTGAGGGGTTTGCTTGAGACCATATAGGGATTTCTTAAGCCGACATACAAGGCTGGAGTCTGTTTTTATAAAGCCAAGAGGTTGTTCCATATAGATTTCTTCATGAAAGAAGGCAAATTTAACATCCATCTGATGGACTTCCCATTTGAAAGAGGCAGCAAGGGAAAGAACAAGGCAGATAGAGTTAATTTTGGAAACAATGGAGAAGGTTTGAGTATAGTCAATGCTTTCAACTTGTGAAAAACCCTTAGAAACAAGACGAGCTTTATGTTTATCAATTTTTCCATCTGGTCCAAAGTTGGTATCGTAAACCCATTTTCATCTAACAAGTTTTCGTCCCTTTGGAAGAGGAATAAGGTCCCATGTATCATTTGTCAATAATGAGCGATATTCTTCATTCATAGCTGCGTCCCAATCTGTATGGCCTGAAGCTTCTGCAAAGGTGTCAGGATCATAATTTGATGGATCTTGAGCTAGTAAAGAAGAGGCTCTATCAAACTGAGAACGAGCGCGACGTTGATCTGTAGGATCACCTGCAAGAGCACTTGTTGCATCCCGAGTAGCACGGACCCATTTTGGAAGCTGAGGAGCTGAAGGAGGATCTTGAGAAGGTTCGGGAGGATTGTCATCCTCGTTGTCATCATCTGAAGAATAAATATTTTCAGAAGTAGAGGGGATAGAGAGAGGTGGCACATCCACCGAACTAGGCTTGTAGGCTGATAAATTTTCAGCAAACTTTACATATCTTACAATGGTAAGTTTTCTGAGAATAAATGTCAGAAAGATTTTTTATATCAAAGTTTGAAATTTTCTCGGAAAAGAGAAAATAAAAATTACATATCTTGATCAAATAGGGGAAGTATTCACTATGGTTAGAGTGTTGGGACATGTTTTTAATTACTATGTCTTACTCTTCTTCATATTTTACTTAGGTACTCTTGCAAACATTGAGGTTGGTTATGATGTGGTAGTAGATGTTCATGTGGAATCTAATAATGGAATTCTATACCTTAGCTTGGTGATTTCTTGTCCATCATTTCCCTTTGATATCTTAAAATCCTACATTTTTCTAACAACAATATCCAATTATCTATAAAGATCATTTGATGTTGGAGGTAGACTTATCTATAGATGAGCATTAATGCAAAGTAATATGAAATGTTTAAATAAACATTCATAAATGAGTTTTATTTTAATTGGATGACTAATATCTTCAAATGGTTCATGAATTTTCCGTTCATTTTCAATCATTCCTTCATATCTTTAAACACCCTAAATTGTTGTGTAAATGTTATGTTCTTTGCACGATTAACCCCACATGTGATTCATTGAGCATAGTGGGTGGTTTTTGGGGGGGGTATGTCACACCACCCTCAAAGAAAATAGGAAATTCTTGTGTCAATTGTTTCTTTTCCTTAGCACACAATTTTTTCTTTTAGAAAATTTTTGGCACATGGTGGTTGAGCCTATGCTTTTGTAACTTTGATTAAGGAATTGAAGTTTTATTTTAATTCAATGTTAATGGATTGAGAATTTATGGATGTCAAAGAATACACATATTGTATTGTAACATTGTAAAGACATAATATACTAAATGAAAAATCTGGTTTTCATGGTTTTGGGTTTCTAGGGTAAATTATATTCATTAAATGAGTGTGTGTTATTGCAAATTTTTTATTTTTATTAAGAATATATTTGTGGAAATTAAATTTGCAAGGTTAAACCAACATTTGGTATCAACGTAGTTTGGCATTAAGGGGTCACCTTTGTGGTTGAGGGATTTTGTTGGAGCCTCTAAAAATCCTTTTGAATAGTTCAAGAGAAACCTTTCCAATTTCATGATTTGCAAGTAAATTACCTTAGCTATTCACTATTAGTTATTAAATATCATAATACCATCATAAACATTTCAACATATCATAAATTTCTTGGGGATGATCCCTCATCTATCTCCATGTCACCATCAAAGGTGGGTAATTTAGTCTTCCGAAGTTCTCCATGAACTAGCCAACTCCCATAGGGATCTACTACCACTACTAGGGGTTCTTCTTGCTAGTTTTCCACTGTTATCCCTACCCTTAATGCACTATTGTGTGTTTTTTTCATTGAGGTAGTCTCTTAGACCTCAAAATTCCTCCTGCCCTCATGTTGCTTATAAAGGTAATGACGAAGTAGGTGTTTTCTGGGCATGGAATCCCCCCAAGGCATGTTTTGGGGCTTAAAGCCCAAGTTTTGACCAAGTTCATTATAAAGACTCTGCGATTTGTGGGCACGGAGTGTGAAGTCATAATAGAGTCACAAGGTTTTCCACCCTTGGTTTTGTAATGTAATGTCAGTTTGAAAGATCTACCCATGGTCTGCGAACCATGGGATTGTATAAATAGAGCAAGGTTCTAAGTGTAGAAAATAGCTAAGAAGATAGAAGCATGATGAATCTAAGCGATTGAGTCGAAGTGTAAGTTGTGTCTTTGGGGCGTAGAGTAGGATAAGGCTCTATAGTTGAGTGAGCAGAGGCCTAGTAGTCCTCAGCTGAGTGCGCGGACCCCTGCAATTAAGTGCGCAGGGCAGGTCGAGTCTGTAACCATTGGAAGCATTAATAAAGAGAAGTTATATCATATCTCTATGTATATTTTCCTGTTTTATGTATTGTTGGGTATGAATTGTAAGTTTACTGTTTATTTGTTGTGTGGACTCATATGAATGTGATGTATAAATAAATATCACATAAAGCATCCATTTATGCAAAGACAATTAACCAATGTAAGAAGATAACTAAGATCTCAGGTGTGACTTAGGGAAATAGTGCAGAGCGCTGCTCCAGCAGCGTGGAAGCCCCATAGTCCCTGGTTAGGGTTACGTGAAGGTGAATACATCAGGGCGCGAAGGACAGGGAAGTGCATGAAGTAACTTGCATGCAGGGACTAACAGTTAGATCGAATCGACCTCTCATACATCTCAAGAGTGCGAAAACCTGGTTCCAGCACCCCCCCATACTACTTCAGGTGAGACCTCAATCCGTGCTCCGTGGACTATTGCCGAAAGGGCCAGTAGTATAGGGATTTGTTTGGCTAATTAACTTCGAACCTAGGTCAGGCCCCAACAAGTCAACAAATGGTTCCATTATCGGGACCGAGATTTGCATAGAGATGTTTGATGTTGTATCATTGGAATCCAACAAAGAAAGGAATTGAAGATTGGTTGTATAGGAAGATTCACGAGTTCACGACGCAAGAGAACATGAATATTCAACTATCAAAAGAAGAGTGGTTAGACGGCTACCTGTACATAGATATCCACAAAATTTTCTTCGCATCTTTCCCTACTAAGCTATACAAGTGGATTGTGAGGCTAACAGATAGCCAAGGAAGGTGTAAGCTTGACAGACCTATTGTGTGGACTCCAGAATTATTGTGCAGATTAGAAGCATCGGAGGATAAGATCATGTGTGTTTCTGATCAGTGGTTCGATCGAATTATAGGAGTATTCATCATCGAGTTCACGGTAGATACTTCAGTCAGCTACAGTGAGGCAGAGCGACACTTCCTCAAAGGACCGCGAGGTAAGTACGTTAAGTCTTTGAACACTTGGATTAAAATGCTACTATGTGAAAAGTGGGTTATGCGAATAAATTGATGTTTGGGGCTACGCAAAGTGGGAGAATTTATAGAAATGAAGGAAGTGTAGAACTAGAAACTAGCCCCTTGATTTCACCTCCGCGAGGGGACGAGGAAGAGCTCGTGAAGGTATCACCAAGAAGTGTGATCAATTTGATAAGGCAGAGGATTCCACGCATGCCACCCCCACCCACACCACCGCCAATTTCACCGTCTTCATCCCCATCTTCGCCCATACCACCTTCGCCACTACCGCGAACCAATATGGAAAGCACGATAAAGTTGCCATTGTTCAAGGGATTAGGAAATGAAGATCCGAACCAGTTTTGGTTCATGATAAAGGATGTATGGGAAGTGCAGGGAGTCACATATGAAAATATAAAGAAAGCAACATCGGTCAGCGCTCTACAGGACCGCGCGTTGACCTGGTACATTAAGCATTTCAATGACAATCTGAATGCGGGGATCGTAGACATCCAAATTGCGCTAAACAGAGAATTTAGTAAGATGAAGTTAGAGGCACAATCGATCATTGGGTTCAAGGATATCATGATTCTACCAGGCAAGGCCCCTTGGAAGCTAGATCAGAGACTAAAGTGTACAATTCATGAAGCTAACATGAATTTAACGGATGGACAACACCGTGAGTGGTTTGTAGCATTGTTAACGCCGCATCTAAGGAAATCGTTATCACAATAGAGGCTAACAACTCAAGGCGAGGCCTTAGAGATCACGATGAGATTGCACGAGACCTCGATACAGGATCCAAAACTGGGAGTTCAGCAGAATCACGCGCAGTTAAAAAACTTGTGCCTTGAGAACTAGAGTCTAAAACAAGACAGGATAACTCGCCCAGAAGTGTGCGACGAGGTATGGTGCATAAAGTGCAAGGGACAAGGACATGACAAGGACCACTGCCCAGTGTTCGTGAATTACCTCGCAGGAGGAGGACCAATGCTGTTGAGACTAGAGGCACAAGTTGTACCTATCGTGGCACTGACATTATGGTGCACAATCTGTCAAATAGGGGGAAAGCATGATATAGATAACTGCCATCTATTGCAGAAGTACACACAGAATTCACAACAGTAGTTCTGTAATTTATGTAGATCAGTGGGACATGATGTGCACACCTATAAAAGTTATGAGTTGATGATGGATAGGACTCCCACCTATAGAGTTCAGGCAAAAATGCGGCCCCTTAACCAGAATGCAGGGATGATGTGAACTGGATTTCAGGGGTGCGGACGAGGCTGAGGTGGAGGAGGACCTAGAAGACGTTGTGGATAACTAATATGTTACAATTATGGAGGGCTAGGGCATTATGCCCGGGATTGTATGAATCTGTCGCATCCATCATGCTTGTATTGTACATTGTTTGATCATGAGACGGAGGATTGTCCCACACTAATAGTGAGGTCGCACGATAAAGGAGCACTCCAACCTCCCCTGACACAAAATTTGCAAATGATGAGGTCTGAGCCGCGCGAGTGTTTCTGGGAAAACTAGTGTCGTTTTGAATGACTAGCCCTCTAGGTTTGGCAGCTACCTTAGAAACAACAGTTTAAAGCAATTCAACGATTTCTTCTATGTGTAATGGATAAGAGAAAGATAATGGGACCACCCTAGAACTTTCCCCTAATCCTTTGCTTGATCTCTCTCCCCCTTGACAGAGCTTTCAACTCCTCTCCCGTAATTATCCCGCTTGGAGAGTACTTGTAGAAACACAGTAGCAAAGAACCATCAAAGAATCTTGATCTATTACAACATACACATTACAGAATTAGATATATAATGAACATGTAATATCATTCACAAATTATAACATTCACAATTTCACAATCATATGGAAGAAAACTTGAAGAACTTTATTAAATAGAAGGGAGAATTACAACCCAGTTGTCTGATCCAGCATCATCCTCCTAGCATCAAGCCCTCTTCACCTTATGAAATAGCAAGATCACACCAACAATACAATGCTCTTTCCTCAATACAAACTATCAACACTTCCTTGTAATTCACAACATTCCAGTCCCCGGATCTCTTAGATGAGGGATCCATTTATAGATGTGCGCAAGGGTGTGAGTCATCTCTGGGGTTTGATTAGTGTCATTCCACTTGTTACATTTGGTTCCACAAGAGAAGAGATAACTGAAGTTAAGATCTCTTACTCATCCACGGGCGAATTCAGAGAGGCAACTGTCATAGGAGAGGTTTCTAGAAGATTCCATTAGCAACCACCTAGAAAAATGTCTTGGACATTTATCCATCCTCACCTATCACACCCTATAAAAGGTCCAAATAGTATGCATCATACCTAAGGAGTACATCACTTAGTATGCATCGTACCTGGCTAGTGTAGCAGCCAGTATGGTTCAGTTTAGGCCATTTGTGGATGGTTTTTCAGGTGGAACTTTTGGGGAATGATGTAATCAGATGACCATGTTATTTTAGGGTATGAAACAACTCTTTTAGGGGTTTATGAGCCCTAGTTTATTGACATATAAGATTGGGGTTAAAGTGCCCAAATATGTCTATAACAGTTGCCCCCTAAAGCATGAAATCGTAAATCTTGATGTCGGGTGAAATGCTTTATCATGAGGATCCGAGGTTTCGAAACTTTAAGGTGACCTGTATAAGATACAATAAAATACATCATCATAATATAATTTTCATGATCTACCTGAGGCAGGCATTCCCATGTTCAGCTTTATAAATTCATTTCATGTACATAGATCAAATAGTCATCGGCAGATGTAGACTGGTGATTCTTTAGATGTAGAGTCATCATCCTTGGTTAGGATGACCATTTGTGTAGCACCTTTGTACATTTGATGTTTTTATATCCCTAAATATATCGCAGCCCATATGGATGAAACTAGATCCGGGGTCTTCAAACTCGTTCAGTCTTCACCCGATGTACAAGTCAATCCATGTGAAGAGATGTTTTGAAGTTGAACATGGAAAGACATCGCCTGATTACCAGCTAATAATGTGAGCTGTTAATAGACGTGAGAGGAATCACCGATAATGATAATGAACCTCAAGGTACTATAGTACAATTCACGTGGTGTGAATATATGATCTGATGTCGAACACCACGCAAAATCTTTTGGTCGAAGGCCGTTGATGTCAACCTATCACCGGAAGTGAGAAACTTTCCATTGAGGCATGCAAGCTTCAAAGCACTGAAAGGGTTGTTTCTAAGTCAACTTCTTAGATAATGAGCTGATGTCGACAAGAAGTGACTCATCGTAGGAGGGCCTTGATGTATCCCACATCTACGACACAAAACTAAGCAAATGATTTTCTGGAGGTGGAAACGATCTGACGACACAAGGTTCAGGAATGGCGGTCATGAAAATGAAGGTTGAAGGTATTGCAGTGGATGAGACATTAACTAGATGGTGGAATTCTTGACTGAATGACTTCTCTTGAACATATCGGCGACACTGAGATGAATTGGTAGCATTAACCCTAAGAGATGGATGGTGTGAAAGACCAATGGTGAGACGACCAGTGAACGGAATAACCCAACCCAACTTAATCACGGAGATGAAGTGAAAGTGTCATGCTCAAGAGTGACCTGCTACCATAAAGTTTTCAAGTTTTCTTCCCTTTTTCCCTAGTCATGGCTGACTAATACCTCTTTATTTTTGTCAAGCTTGAGGACGATAACATATGCTTGTTCTATAATTTTCCCTTCAGGCAAACCTGTCGCTATGTTTTAACGAGTCTAGCGACAGTGAAACTCGTTCTAATCTAGGTGGAAAAGTTTGTCGCTATTGTTTTAACGAGTTTAACGACAAGGATAACTCGGTTCTTTTCATGTTTAGAGAGTTTGAAAAGGGACGAAAAGGAAACTCTGTCTTGTCTAGAATTGACAAGTTTGTTGCTATTGCTTTAACGAGTTTAACGACAAGCATAACTTGGTCCTCTTCATATTTAGAGAGTTTAAAAAGGGAAGAAAAGGAAACTCCAGAGGTTCTTTTTCGTAGAATAATCCCTTAGGTCTGAAAAAGATTAAAACAATATAAAAGGGATGACTTTTCGATCACTTAACCAGCCGAGAAAGAAAAGCGCTCAAACCTTTTCGTGAGATAATCCCTTGGGTTTGAAAAAGATTAAAATATACAGGAGGGATGGCACTTCCAATCACTTTAACAAGCTGGAAAGGCCAATTGATCGACAATCTTTTCATATTTAACGAGTCTGAAAAGGGTTTAAATGTGACTCGATTTTGAGGACAAGTGGTGTCTAGGGTACCAACTAGTTGTGGGTAAGCTTGGAACTTCTCAAAACATGGTCGTTTCTAGAAAGAGATTGGCTAACAAGACCACTCGTCGCAGTTGTTCATCAAAATGGTAAACAACCAAGTGGAAGCGTATGATCGGCCAAAACAATGGAGGTGGTGAGAGGTACACAACCAAGGCTCAAAAGGTTGATAGAACGGCAATCATAATGGGTATTTACTGAAGGTGGGTTCATTTTTTAACGAGCTTGAACCCTGGGGGAACTATGCTCAGTTTCAATTTCAACTTTTTACAAGCTTAAAACAGAAAGATATGCTTGAACTAGTTTCTATTTCTATGCAAGCTCAAAACTAAAAAGCTAGAAACAACAAAGCTAAAAAGCTAGAAATGTCAAAACGGAAAAGCTAGAAACGACAAAACTAAAAATTAGAAAGAAATTGAAAAAATTTTGCATGCCCCTAGCATGATGAAAAGGAGAGTCTCCGATAGCCATATGAAAACTTACTGAGGTTAGGCAGGACAGTTTCATCTGTAGAATAGACAAAACACTTCCTTGGCTTCGTCCGCAGAATAGACAAATGTGAATGGTGTGTCAGACGAATCACATAACCTACAAGGAAACTTATCTTTTCATATGGGTTCATCTGCAGAATAAACAAGGGTGCATGCCCCCTAAGCTTCGTTACATTCACCAAATTACTCATGACAGTCAAGTGGATGGAATGAAGGTTCAAGAGATACTTTTGATGCAAAAGGACTATTTAGGAATGATGATTGACTTGTAGCTATGCTTGAACTGGGAAATGAAAGCTGGTCAATGGTGACAATTTTTCCTTCATGTGAGAAACACATCACTCAGAATAGTGTTGAAACAATAGCCTACATGTTATAAACATAGTCACGTCCAAGGAGTAGATTGTAATCTAACGGTCCTGAGACTACCATCATGTTTAGATGAATGGTTTTCCCTCCCAAAGTGATCGGTAACTTAGGAAGGATCCCTAACGGTCGATTGGTTCCTTTATTAAAGCCTAACAAGTTCTATGCAATAGGCATAAGCAATGGCGAATAAGCGCTTTCTAAGCAGTTGAGGAAAGGATACTCACCGATGCCCCTTCATCTATAATAGTGCCAGACACGATCATTTTACAAACTTGTATTATGATCTGGAAAGGTACTATGATTCCAATCAAAGGAAGTGACTAGACTACTTGGAGGGGGTACCGAATAAATGGGTGAATTAACCTCTTGAGTTATGATCACTGGAGGATTTTCCTCCTGTTGTGAAGGAACGGGTGGATTTCCCCCAAGTTCATCAGACTCTGAAGTAACAAAAATAATTTGAACAGTATCATTCTCACTCTCTTTAGGAAGGGTACGATTTTCTGAAGGTAAAACTGGGTCAACTGTCACCTCGACCTGTTGACTTTGGTCGGGTATAGACTCATAAGGTTCACTTTCAAAGAGAGTGGTTTTGACTGACGGTTGAATTAAGTCAGTCGGTTTTTCAACTAGTAAAGGACTTGGGGAGAGTTTTCAGTAGCCAGATGGAAGTCGCTGTAGTGAAGCAGGATGGTTATCCAACACTCCTTTGGCTTCATCAAGAAAAGGACAAAGGTGAAGGGTATGGTTCCCTTCACATAACTTACATGGAAATCTAACCTTTTTCGTCTGTCCATGAACTTCACTATCACTAGTTGAAGGTGTGCTATCAACATGATCTCCAGAAGTTGATGACACAGGATGGTGCGAACGGGGAGACCATTCTCTCAAAATCCAAGGAAAGCAAGGACAGTCTCGAGAAAAATGGTCACCCACACAAATTGCACATGGAAATTTGGCTTTGGAAAGTCTAATGTGCAGATTTTCACCAGATGATGCATCCAAATCAATGGTTGCTTGGTTGCCCCCTTGTTGAATTGGCTTCTTCTTCTCCTTCCCTTTCTTCTTCTTCTCAGCCACTCAATTACTAGTATTACTATTTTCACCAAGCGAAGAGTAAGAAGGAGAGGGAGAAACAAATGAAGAAGAAGGCGAAGGGTCAACTTCAGTATCAACTGGAGGTCGATTCGATTGCTGAGGGATTGCATCACTTTGAACCATAGAGGTTGAGAACATCCATACTGGTAGGCCAATGGTAAGTCCTGGAAGGGACAATGTGGCCATATGAGGAGCACCAATATTTCCCCAAGAAGAAAAAGGACTAGGATTCCCCTCAGAAGGGATTCCTTGATTGGTGGACTCCATATATCTCAACCTAAGATCAGCTAAGGAACAAGGATGTTATTCCGAATTCAATTAATATTAAAGATGCTTTGACACAACTTTGCTTTTTCAGTTTTTAAGAGTCGAGAAAAAGCTGAAGATGACTCAAGTCCCCTTCAATTTTTAATGACCCTGAAGTGACAAGTGCTCAGATGGACCTTTTTTTTTAAAGAGTCGAAAAGGAATGAAAGTGACTACTCTGGAAATCTAGACAGAGGGATTACCAAACCAATCCCAAAACTGCAATATACACCTTGGTGATAAATTAAAGAGAAATTACCAAGGACTTATGTATGGTAGTCAATCTTCCCGAATGCTGTGTTCAGTGCATTGCGATCAATAAGGCGGCAGACTCAGCTTCCTATGGATAAAGGATATAAGCCTATTGTGGTCTCCCAATATATACGCGACGGTACGGGGAGCACAAGTCCATGCTAGCACTTGTCATATCAAGGAGGAGGAATCACCCAACCTTCAATGAGAATGATAGTTACTAGTTTTTATGACGCCAGAACATGTCTCTAGCCTAGACCTCTAGATGGGTTGCGTTAAGTTCCAAAGCGTTGTTAAGTTCATTGAGATTTATTCTAAAGTTGATATTGTTTAAAGTTTGCCTTTCAATGGTTCACCACATGATGTTCATTTGAAATTCCTAAAATGCAATCTACAATGATAATCAATCGTTGTTTATTTTGAGCAATGAAAATCCTGGCTACTAGGGAAAGAAGATTACAATTCTTTCAAACAAAGAGCAAAGAGCACCCACTAGTGCATTTTCCTAAATCATTTTTCGCACACAAACTAAATGCAAATGCAAATGCATGTATTTGTTTTCGTTCTCCTTAATGTGAAAAATGCCAAAAAGAAAAACTAAATGCAGCAAAGATCTGAAATCTTTCTCTCAAAGCGACATTTTCGACAATTTCTTCTTCAAAAGAGAAAGGAAGACTACATGACACTTTTCAATTTTGAATAAAAAGGATGCTTTCGACACTTCGAATATCAACAAATCAAACCAGATACTTGATGAAAATTTCAATCAACTATTCAAGGAAGGAAGAACCCATGACACCTCTTTTCGACGCAAAACGACAGTTACGACACTTTTTGCATCAAAGTGACAAATCGATTTAAACAACTTTTTGACAAAGGATTGTAAATGATGAACATATACAAAAAACATTCACTAATCCTAATCAATGGAGGCTGATCTATGTGATGCAAGCAGGCTTCAGTATGCAGGCATTGTTCATAAGCAACAAAACAACTAAACAATACTGAAAACAAGGACAAAAGTACCTAATTTCTAAAATGGAAATAGGTTCAGTTAGTCATCGCATCTAGGCTTCACAGAAATAGGGATGCATCACACTTTACACACTTGAGAGGTGTGATTCATACTAGTTTACAATGAAAAACAGTGCAATGGGCCAGGGAGCACAACTGAAGTGGGTTTTGGCTCAGATGTGCAGCTGTTTTTAGTGAGTTAAGCTGAGCTATGATGGACAGTAAAGAGAAAAGTATAGAGGAATGTCTTGAGAGGTTACTGAGCTACCAAAAGGGCATCTAGAATGCTTGTAAGTCAAATGTTTAATTCATAAACTAAACCAGAGATTGACTGAAGCAACATTCATCTACTATGCAATTGCAAAGCAAGAGCAATTCGAAGGCTACCTGGCTAACTTCAGGCTTTGTATATAGTTTATAAAACAAACAATAACAACAAAAAACATCTATTCGCGCCCTAGTGGAGTCGCCAATTTTTTTCTGGGAAAACTAGTGTCTTTTCGAGTGACTAGCCCTCTAGGTTTGGCAGCTACCCTAGAAACAACAGTTTAAAGCAATTCAATGATTTCTTCTATGTGTAATGGATAAGAGAAAGATAATGGGACCAACCTGGAACTTCCACCTAATCCTTTGCTTGATCTCTCTCCCCCTTGACAGAGCTTGCAACTCCTCCCCGTACTTATCCTGCTTGGAGAGTACCTGTAGAAACATAGTAACAAAGAACCGTCAAAGCATCTTGATCTATTACAACATACACATTACAGAATCAGATATATAATGAACATATAATAGCATTCACAAATGATAACATTCACAATTGCATAATCATATGGAAGAAAACTTGAAGAACTTTATTAAATAGAAGGGATAATTACAACCCAGTTGTCTAATCTAGCATCATCCTCCCAGCATCAAGCCCTCTTCACCTCATGAAATAGCAAGATCACACCAACAATACAATGCTCTTTCCTCAATTACAAACTATCAGCACTTCCTTGCAATTCACAACATTCCAGCCCCTGGATCTCTTAGATGAGGGATCCATTTATAGATGTGTGCAAGGGTGTGAGTCATCTCTGGGGTTTGATTAGTGTCATTTCACTTGTTATATTTGGTTCCATAAGAGAAGAGATAACGGAAGTTTAGATCTCTTACTCATCCTTGGGCGAATTCAAAGAGGCAAGTGTCATAGGAGAGGTTTCTAGAAGATTCCATGAGCAACCACCTAGAAAACTATCTTGGACATTTGTCCATCCTCACCCATTGCACCCTACAGAAGGTCCAAATAGTATGCATCACACCTGATCAGTGCATCACTCAGTATGTATCGCACCTGGCCAGTGTAGCAGTCAGTATGGTTTAGTTTAGGCCATTTCTAGATGGTTTTTCAGGTGGAACTTTTGGGGAATGATGTAATCAGATGACCATGTTATTTTAGGGTATGAAACAACTCTTTTAGGGGTTTATGAGCCCTAGTTTATCAACATATAATATTGGGGTTGAAGTGCCTAAATATATCTATAACAACGAGGAAGACCCTAATGTGAATATTGTGCTCCGAAGTGGAATTATGACAGGAGATGATAAGGGCAAGATGCGTGAAGATAATACTTGGGTTTGCAAGGCTCCAACAAAACAACAAGAGTTTGATTTGGAGTGCGCTAAGGAAACCTTCATGGAAGCTAGGAAGAGCTTCGCTGATGCCTCCACTTCAAGAAGCAAAGACAGACCAGAGCCGGAAATGGACCCATCAATGCTCACGACATTCCTAGAAACATGCATGAAGTTTCTGCAACAAGGCTATAAAGGGGTTGCAGGAACTCATAAATAGATGCGATGGGACTGCGCCAGGAGAACCACGGGTAGTCCAGAAGATCGAAAAGCATGTGATGAGGACAAGAAGGGAGATGGTATTGACCACGCAGATTGGGGAATATGAGATGGACTAAGTGATTCTGGACCTAGGATCGAACACGAACATTCTGCCGAAGCAGACATGGGAGCACATGGGAAGGCCTACGCTGCAATGGTCTCCTGTCCAACTACGAATGGTGAACCAACAAAAGATCCTACCTATGGGAATATTGTAGGGAATCACATTGGATATCGAAGGAGCAAGTGCACTAGCAGATTTCGAAGTGATAGAGATTGTTGATGACAACAATACCTACCATGTGCTATTAGGAATAGATTGGGCCACTCACATGAATGGGGTGATAAATCTGAAGAAGCACAAGATTATTTTTGAGAAAAATTATCTGCGCATAGTTGTACCTTTGGACCCTACAGAAGGATCGCACTACACAGAGCCAATGCACGACTCTGAAAGCAACAAGGACTTGGACTGCATCTACAAGATAACCGCATGAGAGCAAGACTGGGTAAATGCAACCGTGGATGAATGAATCTCATGGGAGCACGAAAGCTCCTACACATTAGATTTCGACGAGGAGATAGAGCGATGGCAGAATCAGTTACACGAGGTAACCACGTTGAACTGCAACATGATGATAAGATCACTGCACTGCGTATCAACAGAGGTAAGGGATCTACCTACGTACGATGGGTCAAGCAAGGTAAACGACTTCCTGAACAGATTTCAAAGAGAGGTGCTAGAACAGCAACGTTTCGAAGCTTTGAAATTGGTACTGCATGCTACGCCCGTGAGGTGGTGGGGTACGCACCAAGGAAGCTTCGGGGACTGGTGTGAATGTAGGAGAATGATGTGCATACGGTTTGGGAAGCCCTAGATGTGACTAAAAGACAAATATGACAGATGGGATGATCTGCACGCACACCTCGCCAAGTGGACAAAGGTCTATGGGGAAGAACTGCAACCTGAGTGGGTGCACCTGTTCTGTCATACCCTAGATGTTATACCCATGAACTGGTATATAGAGACGGAGCTCTGCCATGGGATGAGTGAATGGGATATCTTGCGCGAAGGGTTCCTGTTAACCTTCACGTTTGAGGATCGTTGGTGGGATATTGTTGATGATGCGCTACAAGCGGTAAAAACAACTATCTTTAAAATACCCCAGGAGCCAATAGAAGTGATTCAGCCTAAATGGGTGACCCAGCTGAGTTGTGTGCTAGAGTGTTACAACGTGAATACTGAAGAAGATGACGAAGATCCGCGAAAAGTTAACATTCCAGAAACTGAAGGCTATTGTGAGGTTCAAGGACCATTGATTGAAGACCCTAACATAACCACATCGGTAAAGAAAAAGTTGGTGAACATTGGCACGGGAGCTAAACCTAAGTATGCAACGCTCGGTGACTACTGGGATAGTGCGACAGTGGATAAGGTCATTGAGTTACTTCACGAGTACCAGGACTTATTCTCAATCAAGATCACAGATTTAAAGGGAATCGTTGGTGATTTAGGGATGATGAAGATCACCTTAAAACTCGACATGAAGCTAGTTAAGCAGAGGCCTTCTCGCTTGAATCCGAAGTACAAGGAAAAGGTCAACGTCGAACTAGAAATAATGCTCATAGCTGGAGTCATTGAGCCAGTGGAAGAATTCGACTAGGTAAGCCCTATGGTAGTGCAGGAAAAGAAGCAGAAGGGTAAGACAAGAATATGCGTGAACCTTAGAAAGTTGAATGACACATGTGTGCATGACCCATTCCCAACTCCATTCACAGATGAAGTACTGGAAAATGTCGAGGGGCAGGAAGCATATTCTTTCACTAACATATTCTTAGGGTACCACCAGATCAAAATTGCACTAGAAGATAGGAGTAAGATGACCTTCACAACTGAATGTGGCTACTTTCAATATACCGTTATGCCGTTTGGGTTGAAGGACACGCCGGCCATATTTTTGCACATAGTTGTTGCAACATTCAAAGAATATATCCACAAGTTCCTGGAGGTTTATCTAGATGATTGGCCTGTATTTGGATTGGTTAAGCACTATGTAGTGAGCTTACACTTCATGGTGGATACATGCCGACGACACCAAATCACGCTGAACCTCAAGAAGTGTAACCATGATATTTCAAAGTCTTCCTCTTTGGTTTACTTTCTTCTACATTATTGGTTGTTAGCTCATTTGTTTAGAGTTTACAAGGGTTATCCTTATTTTGTCATTGGTGAACACATTCATGGATGAGGTGTTCTCCTCCAAAACCCTAACATTTCAATGGAATTTACTTCTTCTGAACCTTATTAGGTTCTTCCCTAATATTGTTATTATAACACTCTTTTGTATCTCTAGCATTTTGTTCATGTTGCAACAACCCTTGCATGTATGATAGGTTTTGTAGCAATGTTGTATTTAGCATTGTCTACACTTGCTATTCTCTATTGAGTCTTTGGTTCTCTTTTTTTCATCTCCTCAACTCAATTTTCAAGCTTCTGATGGGTAACCATTCCATTAGGGAAACCTTCTTTTGACCTTTGTCCAACCGAGTCTTCTTCTTTCTCATGATGGATTTGGTCTATATTGTGTTGCATCATTCCTTTATTTTTTCTATGAATTGTGTTTTCTTATGTGATGTCACACACACACAACTGCTAGCTAAATCAATCATAAACATATTAATTCATTACCTTGTCATTCCAACACTAAGCATGTTGATCTAATGTTGTTGACACATCTAAAACCCATTTCAACTATATAAAAGAAAAATACATGTAATCATTTTATCAAGGTTAGTCGCCATGGCCTTTGTAAGTTTAAAGTCAACATATATAACAATTTAATTATCAAAATAATTTTTATCCTTGGTGCATGAGCTTCTTCAAGTCCAATTTTGAACCTCTGTTTTGATACCACTCTATAACCACCTCCCTTCCACCCACTTAATTTTTTTAGGCCGAGGAAGGTGTTGACCCAATCTCCAAGGTTTGTTATGAAGATGGGGGCTTTCCAAAAACCTCATCTTTAAAAGTATGTGTATTTTAATTATGATACCATTATTGTGATCAGTTCATTGAGAGCTTTCCAACAATATAACATTTATCTCAATATGATTCCCAAGCCAAACTTATCCTTGTCAAAAGTTTGGCCTCTTAAAAGAGGCCATGTTACTACATTACCCACATGGCCTATATCAAGTTCATGAAGTTATCATGTCATTTCAGTGGGGTCAATGGTCCTTACCGTTACACATCATTTTGTTGTTGCCCTTGTATTCCCCATTCCTTGATCCTGGAGGACCTCTACAGTGAACACTTCATGCTTTCCCATCATGAAGAAACTCCCACTGTGTCCCTCTTCATGAGCAGAACAATTCCCCTTTGCATCATTTTCCCAAAATCTTCTGTTTTCCCAATTTACAAGACCGATGCTAATGACCCGTGTCCTCCTCGCGTCGATATGTAGGGATTATTTTAAGTTTAGGTATGTTCTATGCTAGATCAATTTATTTAATTTCTTTTCCATATTAGCAATCACATTAGCATAAAGTAAACTGCAGATAGAACATGAATATAAATCGCAGAGGACAAGCCAAGGCAAGAGGACACAAGATATGGCGTGAGCCAAGGACAAACCCCACAATGTGTGGGGAAACCCTTGATCAATTCTTCTTTTATGTTCTTCAAAGTTCAGCAGAGAAAGAGAGAGAGAGAGAGAGAGAGAGAGAGAGAGAGAGAGAGAGAGAGAGAGTACATTTACAATAGACGTCAACACTTTGACTTATCTAGATCTAGCATAGATCATTTCGTATAACGATGAGATCAGTTGAAGACATTCTGCTTCAACTGATTCTCCAAGGTGACGGCTTCACCTATCATAGTACTACATCCAAGTCCACTTGTTGCATCACGGCATATGACACCATGCTGCAATAGTTGTGATTATCATCATGCTGCCCATATGTCCATGATCTCATGCTACTGCCCTTCATGTTCATGATATTATCATGATATTAGACTGTTCATACTAGCCATCCTTTATTATGACTGAGATCACTATGCCGTGCATTTCTGTGGGATTACAGGAATCCTTCTCATCATGATTATGACAAGACTATGACTGTAGATCGAGACAAAGAGTGTCACAGACTCTTGTCTTCACAAGTATGCCTGAGACTGTTATGTCTCCATGATAGCGTATGAATATTTCCATTACTATGTATATCCATGACAGTGCTTTGATGTCTCCATGACTTGCATCGTATAGAGTCTCCATAGACTGCTAACTGTCTCCATGAATAAGTCTTCATGAAACTATGTGACTAGATTCTCTATTCCTGGATCTATGTTGCCGAATCCACATACATTGAGTGTCAACAATTTGCTATGTGCCAGGACTGCACCATACCCTTCTACGCTGTAAACTCCACATACATTGAGAGTGTCAGCAATTTCTGCGTGCCATGACTACACCATGCCCTACTGCGGATTCCTTTACCTTGACAGCAACTTTGTTACTTACTGCGGCTTCATTACGATGACCCTGTGCTCTGCGTATGAACAACGTATATGTGTCAACGTATATGAATAGCATAGTAAGTGTCACCATGACTACGTATTAATCTTTCAGCCCTGCGTAAAGAACAACATATATGAACTACGTATATAGTGTCACCATGACTACATATCAATCTTTCTGTGTAAAGAACAACATATATGAACTGCGTAGATAGTGTCATAGCATATTAGGTTGTATGTACTGCGGCTAGCTATATATGTATCCCTTTGAATGTTGTGCGATATATCTCCATTGTTGTGCATGAGTTTCCATGTCTGCGTGGAATCCTTATTATAGTGAAACCATCCGAATATTTTCACTCGTGAATATCTTGCTGCGTTGTATCATAGCCTGCGTATAGATGATTTCATAGACACGAATTTGGGCATCACTTTGAGGGTAACACGTTGACTGTGATTAGAGCTTTATCTGTAGCTAGGGCTTCTTCTAGGCCAACACATTCTTTTGGTTTTCTCCTTCTCCAAAAACCCAAGACGTGGAGAGGAGATCACCTCAAGAATGTGTGTAAATGATATCAAATCCTCATCTATTTATACCAAAATGAGGATGATGAATAGACACGTCGGTTGGGCTTCTAGAGCCTACATAAGAGCTAGTCGGCTTGATAATAATTACATAAACAAAATAAATTCATATCTCCATAAATACTTATCAGAATCGGATGATCTTTGGATCAATCCTACACCTCTCATCGAGAGGGATCCAATAAAAATATCAGCTGCCATAAATAAGCCGACCCACATGGAGTTTGGCCATAGTTTCCAATTTAACAGATTACAATTGACCCTAGCACTGATCATATCGACTGAGCCTTTTCCCAGTCGCGCCGACCCTCTTTTGGAATTTTTTTTAAATATGGAGCTGAAGCTTCCAGCTCTAGAAGCTTTGTAACAGAAGTCTAGTAAATGGTTAGGCCAGATGGAGCCAAGGAGGTCAGATCAGGATCCTTTCCCCTATTAGGATGGAACTAACTCAAGAGATAAGACCTTCTCCCATGAGAAGAGGAACCATCTCCCATCCATTCAAGCTATATAAACCTCCACTTTTCCCAAGCACCAGCCAGTGTTGGTGTGTGTGTTCTAGTGCTAATTAAGTTTTGTTTGGAGTAACCATCAAGTTATCCATACTTTGTAGCTCTCTAGTTTGTGTTTAAGGGATAATTGTGAGTTGCTTTGGTGTGAAGCCTAAAGGGAAGAGCCTTGAGACTATCATTGTTGGGGCCATCCATGGAATGGTAGCAGAAGTGTGTGGGAACCTGGATTTGTCGGAGGAGAACAACAACGTCAAGAAAACAGTTGCAATATCTTCTTGATTTAACATATATGCAACTATCGATTGATTTCCTACATAAGATGCCATCTCACATGTTTGTGGCTTAATGTTTCTTGACTTGTTAAGTAGGTTGAATACAATTTGTCTATTATCATGGTTTTTGTTTGTTGTTGTTTACTTGTTTCAGGTGCTCAAAGAAGGAAACGAGAGATGGCTGGAGCGAGGAAGCAAGGTCATCACCAAACCGGATAAGCATACTAAGAGGTAGGCCCTATTAATTGGTTCTAACCTAAGGAAATATCCATAGAATGTCTTGTTTGTGGCTAGACCTACTCTCGAGCTAGAGGAATTGTTTGTGTCTGCACTTAGAATTTTACGTCACCACAAATTGGCGACTCTGCTGGGGAACCAATCCTTCTATTTGAATTGATTGTCATTTCATGGTTTTGTGTGAAATTTTCTAGTATCACCATTTCCCTTTTGTTTTCTCTTCCTTGCCTAGTTTACTTCTCTGAGTCTGAAATTTACAGTGGCAAGTTTGGTTTTAGCCTTTGAATTTTTTTTATTTTTCTTTTTCCTTGAATCCTTGGTTAGCTTGTTTATTTTTCTGACAATCACGCCGATCAGCCAGTTTCTCTAAAATAGTCACACCAACCTCCTTCTAGCGCGTGTTGTTAGTTAGGCAGTCACGTCGATTCCTGTAGGTGAAGAATAGGGTTTACACCAGATCTCGACCAGTGTGTCTTGCCCTCTTAATTTTTGCCTCTTAGCTCATTTTTCTTGTGTTCTACCTAATTGGAAAGGTTCATTAGCTTGGTTTGTGTGCTTGTTTGGTTTAGCCCACCCTCTGATGTGTTAAGTCTAGCCCTGTGTGAAATTATTTTTTATTTTTTCTTTGAATCCCTTGATTAGTGCTAGTTTTCAATTAGGTAGTCACGCTGATCAGCTCATCGACGCTAGTTGTAGTCTAGCCAGTCGTGCCAATCAAGCCGATCGGTGTTAGTTGTCAGTTAGGCAGTAGTGTCAGTCTCTGAGTTAAGAAAAAAATCAAAATTTCTCCCATTCCAGTGCTAGTGTGTCTTGACCTTCAGACTCCCTTCTTCAGACTCCCATCTTCATTGCTTCATTTTCAATTGAATGAGTGAAAGAGTCTTGTTTGTTCTCTTATTTCGAGTGTCTCTTTTCTCTTTCCAAGCATAGATTACATTGCTTGGTTTCTCGATTGAAGCATTTGGGTGTTTGGTTTGTATGATTCAGGGAAGAAGTTGTTTTTAGTTTCATTTATCATGCTTTGGATTTGATTGATGCTTGTTTGTTCGATAATTGTGAAAATTTTCATTTAAAGTGCTTTATGTGAAAGATTCATTTTGCATTTTATGAAAAGGAGAACATCATTCTAGTTTACTTAAGCGAAAATATTGCATTAGTAGCATTATTGGGAAGTTATAATTGCATCATCATAAGCATTGGAAATGAAATGAAACTTCTTACGTTGTTATAGGAAGATTAAGTGCATTTAGGAGATTTATTAGAGAAAGATTTTAGTCTTTGATTGTTGCATTTATTTTGTGTTTCCTATCTCTGAATTAGTGTTAACTTTCATAGAAGACAATTAAGATGTTTTCTCATATCATTGCATAGAGGACTTTTCAGATGATAGAGGTAGGGCCTTGCAATTGAAACCTAATTCAATATCAACCATTAAAATTTATTGAATTAACCTAAGGAAGCATTGAAACTTAATGCTCACATTTAGTAGTCTAGGCTAGAGACGTGTTTCAGCGTCTTTAAATCTAGTAGTTGTCGTTAGCTTCGGCACTAGACAGTGCTAGTATGGACTTGTGCTCCCTGTACCATCGTGTATATAAAAGGAGACCCCACTAGGTTGCAATCCTTTATCCATTGGAAGCCAAGTCTGTCGCCTTGTAAACATGATACATCGAACACAACATTCGGGGAGATTGCCTACCCGTACTTCTCGGTTCGTCGGGAGGTATTCTGCAGTTCACGGTTACTTGGTAACCCTTTATGCCTAGAGTACCCTGAGTAATAATTTTTTATATTTACTGACTCTTTAAATTTGAAAAGATCATTGAGCACTTGTCCTTTTGAGCTCGTTAAATATGAAAGCAACTAGAGTCACATTTAGTCCTTTTCTTGACTCTCAAAATATGAAAAGGAAAATTTTTGTTTCAATGTCTTAAAATTAATTACCCACGAAATATTCCTTGTTAAAGTTACATTCCTTAGTGTTTCTTTAAAATTCGATTCCAATGGCAACATTCCCAGAGTCTACCAGTCAAGGGTTCCCCTCAGATGGGAATCCTGGTCCTTTTCCTTCTTTTGGAAACGTTGGTGCTCCTTATATGGCAACGTTGTCCCTCCCTAGGTTAACCATTAGTTTACCTGTCTAGTTATTTTCAACTGCGGTGATCCCGAGTGTCCCAACTCCTCCTCTACCATCTCCTTCATTTGAATCACATCACCTTGATTGTAAGCTTGACCTCTCCCCTCCTTCCCCTTTTTCTTCCTCTTCTACTTCTCCTGGTGAAAGTTTGAAATCCAGTAACCAGGAGGCTAAGAAGAAGAAGAAGAATGTGAAGAAGAAGAAGTTAGGTAAGCGAGAGGCCAACCATGCGACTGTTACTCCAAATTCACTTCCTGTCAACAAGCCTTCTGATCCTCCACGGAATGTCATATTCCCTTGCAAGCTATGTAAGGGTGACCATCTCCTTCGAGACTATCTTGGCATTCCCAGAGTCTTAAAGGTATGGTCTCAAGACTTGAACCGACCATCCCCGTCGAACTCTGGAGATCATGTCAATCCTATGCCTTCAGCTAATGATGGTAAGAAGGGAAAAATTAGATTCCCCTATAGGTTATGTGAAGGGAAGCATCTTCTTCACCTTTGTCCTCTTGTGGATAAAGCTTCCAAAGTTTTGGAAAACCTTACAGCTCCTCAACCCCGACTTCCTATTGTTTATTAGAGACTTTCTTGTGACCCTCTCCAAGTTGGTAAAGAGATTGACTTGAATTCATCTCTTGCCAGTCCTTCTCTTCTTGAGCGTAACTCTCCTATGTCTACTCCCGACCAACCATTGGTTGGAAAGAGTGTCGACTTGGCTCCGTCTTCAGTTGTTCACTCTGTTCCCGAAGAGAGTGGTGATCATATTGCTCATGTTATTCTCATCTCCTCAGATTCTCATGAATCAAAGAGTGACCCTCCCATCTCGGTTGTTTAGGAGAGTCTTTCTTCTATTCCTGCAGAGCATGGGGGCAATCATATGATACCCCCACCAAGTATTTATGTCATCTCTTTTGATTGGAGTCCATTGACTGCTTTCCGCCTTCCATCTTATGTGCCTTTCCAGATCACAGTACAAGCCTATAATATGGTAGTACATGGAACTATACTAGATGAAGGTGCCTCTGTCAACATCATGTCTTCTACTACTTGGCAAGATTTGGGCTCCCCATAGCTTGTGCCTGTCACTCAGAATCTACTGGCTTTCAACAGAGGAACGAGTCAACCCTTGGGGGTCCTTTTGAAGTTCCGTATCACTTTGGGAGGCAAGACCGTCTATATAGATGTGATGGTAGTCCAAGTTCCATTAGATTTCAATCTTCTCCTTGGACGCGACTATGTTTATGTCATGGGCTCTCTTGTTTCTTCACTTTTCCGTGTGGTTTTTTTTCCGCACGAAGGGAGAATTGTGACTATTGATCAATTGTCATTCATTGTTCACTAAGCGCCTCATTTGCAACCATCGTCCCCTATTAGCTCTTGTTTGCAAGTAGTACCTTCCCCGCCACAGGTAAATTATGTGGCTACCTATTCCGTCTCCGCCTTTGCTGATGATCACACAGATGGTATAGTACATTATGTACTGGGGGCATTCGAACCCAATCTGTCTTTGGTACCAAATGACATATATTCCTCCTGGAGTGTGGTTCTTCCGTCTAGTGAAGGCCTCTTGGGAGCCATGTGATGAGCCCCAAAAATGGGTAACTAATTGGGCTCATTTTGCCTATTATTCTTGATTAATCCACCATTCTTCATATTTTATTCATGCTTTTGAGTATATTTATGTTAATTGAATGAGTGAGGATAGTCACTTGACCATGAAGTCTAATACGTGCTTATTGCAGATTTTTGGACATCTTTTGGACCAAGGTCAAGCATTTATGAGCCAATTGACAGCTAAATACGAGGGAAAAAGGCTGAGGATTAGTAGGAAGGGTGCCTCCTACACTAAGTGACCCCTTCCTTGAGTTCTCCACCATCATCTCAGAGTTCAACAACCCACAAAGATGATTTCCAAGGGCAGCCGAGCAACTTTTGTGAAGTGGCTAATTACTTGCAGTTTTTAGCAGCCAAGCCCCTTGAGTTAAGGAGGGTTGTTGGAGGTCCTCATGGTGCATAAGAAGGAATGCTTCAAGCCTTGGTAGTTTAGCTCTTGAATAGTTGTTTTCGCACTTTGGTGTTGCTCCGCCTTTCAGCTCATTTTCGAGCTTTTGCTGTAAACATTTATGTGGCATGGTTATTTTTTGAGTAATGGAGATAAATTTCACTTTGCACTAGCTCTGAGCTTTTCTTAGGAGGCTGTAGCTCTTAGGGTTGGGCCCAACCCAGGTGATAGTACCTCCTTTGTCTACTATTATGAGTTTTCTTTGCATTCATAGAATAATTTTTGCTATTTAGGTTAAGATCTTGCTCTGTTACTTAGGTTTCTTTTGATGATTAAAATATCTTTTCATGCTTCAGGTTGATTTGACAGTTTGAATACAGAAAATTTCTTCAAAAAAGGCCATCAAGCAACCCTTGATCTCACCTCTCCCTCCTTGGGACCATGAGCTGAGACCAAGGCATACTTGCTGCCACAAAAACACTGTTTTGCCTTTCAATGCAATTGCAAGTGTTGGATTTTTAGATGGAAAAGTGATACCAATCGTGCTTGCATATTTAGATCTGTTCTTGCTTAGATTTCCATAGTTCTCTTGCATGATTTCCTGTGCATAGCTTGCTGTTCATCATGATTATGGTTTCTAGGTCAGATTAGGTTAAGGTAGATAGATCTCTGATTTTTTTAGTCTTTGTTTGATTAGTTTTGAGAGATAGTGTGCAGATCACTTGTAATCCATCCTTGCCTATCCTTCCTTCCTCACACAACCTGCTTCAACCCCAAATTCCATATTCCTTCCCTTTTATTGCCACACTTTGCCAGTTTGACCTAATTTCTTCATTTTTGTGCAACATTGCTCCCTCCATCCTTGAACAAATCAAACCATCTTCATCACTCCTTAGTCTCATTTACTAGGTCCTAGACCTCTTCACAATCTCATGCATCGTCCATTTCCACTTTCCCACCGTTTTTCCTCCATCAAGCCGCAAAAATCCTCTCTCGGCTCTTCCTGTAGAACCCCTGTAGACTTCCTGTAGAAGATCACGTGAGCAGTTTCTCGAGATATGATCACTATGAAACTCTCTGGAAGGGTGCTAGGGACCCCTTAGGTCCTCTTCTCACCTTCCCAACCTCCTACACATGCCCACTCCATTTCCTTTTGCCAATCAACCTCTGCACAGTCAAAAACAGTTAAAGCACATGCATAATAATTCTGCCAACTTACTCAAAAATACAAAAAGATGCTTTTTCCAGATTTTACTTCAGAAGTAGCTTAGTCACATGCATTTTACCTTTCCAAAAGTCAATGGCATCCATTTCGGCAGCTTTCATCTCTTTTCTTGCACTAGTAGGGTTAGTCGATAGAACTAGGGTTTGCTAGGGTTTGCGTTTCCTTTCAGCTTACAGCTTCTTTTTGCAAGTAGATTAGCATCCTTTGAGTTAGCTTTCATCTATCACAGTTAAAAGCTTCCTCTAAGAGCTCATAGAAGTTAGCTTAAGCTCCTAGTGAACTTGTGCCAGCTGATCAAGTGACAGCCTGCGGCAAGAGCTAGTACTTGTGCATATAGCACCGTCGCTTCCAAGTTTGTTACGAACTACCGGGTTAATAAAAGTAAAGAAGGGAATCCCAGGAGTTGCAGCATCATTGCTGCAATATTAGAGCCCACCATATTTTTGGTGCCATTGCCGGGGAAGCATCAGAGTATTTGTGATTGCTACTTTTCTTCTATTTTATATTACAACTTTCTACTAAGTAGTTTATTTCAGCAAGAGTAGAGTAGTTGTTTCATTTCCATTCTACAATTTCATTTCTGTAAAAGTAGATTAGACATTTCCTACTTTCCTAGACTAGCATTTCAATTCTATAAGCGTAAATTAGCATTTCTATTCTACAATTTCAATTGCACAAGCGTAAATTAGCATTTCCATTCTGCAATTTCAATTCTGCAAGCGTAAATTAGCATTTCAATTCAGCAATTTCAATTCCGTAAGCGTAGCTTA
The DNA here is from genome assembly GCA_031772625.1 of Pinus tabuliformis. NCBI lineage: Eukaryota > Viridiplantae > Streptophyta > Pinopsida > Pinales > Pinaceae > Pinus > Pinus tabuliformis. The sequence continues at coordinate 1,608,260,061 of CM062804.1, forward strand.
GCATTTCCTTTCTGCAATTTGATTTCAGCAGCATAGATTAGTCCTTTCCTGCTTTCATTTCAATTCTGCATTTTTATTTCAGCAAGATAGATTTTAGTTAGTTGCAGTTCAATATATTTCAGTTTTGCATGTACAAGCAGAAAAAGCAAAAATCAACCAAAAATATTTCATTTCATGCCTCGTAGGAATAGAGACCATACAGGAAAATTCTTACCCAACACCCCCACCACATCACTGAGTCACCCTTCTCTCTTCTTCGGTGGCAGTGATCCAGAAGAACCTATAGGTGAACCTCCAGAGATATACGAAGATCCTATAACAGAAGAAGAGTAAGAAAACGTTCCTCTTGAGACCATGGCTGAACACAGGAACGGTGTAGGGAATGAGGAGAGAATAGAAGGTGCCTTTCCCATTCGAGAGATAAATGGGGACACAAAAATGAAAAACATAAGTCCCTCAGCCTTACCTCACTTCCAAGGATTGACCACTAAAGACCCTGATACCTTCTTGTTTGAGTTTGTTGTCCTTTGTCGAACTTATGACTATGTAGAAGACGAGCAAAAGTTGAAACTCTTTCCCTCTACCCTCAAGGATGCAGCACTACGCTGGTTCATGGGGTTACCTGGAAATAGTATCACAACTTGGGCTCAAATGCAACAAGCCTTTAACAACAAATACCGGGACTACTGTAGGTCAAAGGAAACGAAGGGAGAAATATTTTGAATGACCATGGGAAGTGATGAGTCTCTGGAAGACTATGAAGAAAGGTTCCAACTCAGTTATAAAAGGGCCAGGTGCACACTTGACCCCGAATCTCTGAAGTTGGTTCTACTCTGAGGAGCCCCTGAAGACCTTCTAGATACCCTCCATTTTCTAGCTGGAGGAGACATCTACCAACTACCTTATGATGACATAAAGATTGTGTTTAGAAACCATTCTAGGGCAGCCTGGAAAAGAGGTGGGGGGAATCCACTTTCAGCTAGTGCCACCTTCTCCAAACATGAGTTTACAAGTCAGATGGAAGACCTTAAAAGTGAGGTGAGACAGACTAGTGCCATGCAACTGGATACTTTCTGAATCCAACAAAAGAAAGAGGAAGCTGAGAGGACTTTGGCCATCTTTTGTCCTAGATGCACAAGGAAGCATCCTAAGAACGAGTGTCCATTGCACTCAATAGAGGTATGTTTTGTTTGTGAGGAAGACCACCCTACAAACCAGTGCCCAACCTTACCCGGACTTAAAGTTGTGTACCAAGGGGCTGAGGGAGCCACTGAACCACTCTACTTCCTCAACCAAAGGAGGCGACATGGATCCAGACCTTACCAGCAGGGGATGCAAGGGACATCCCAAATGTATTACAACCCCAACCAGTCCACTCACATACCTTCTTGGGGTCCCCCTGCTCATCCTTCCTGGTCTGCACCCCCTCCTTTGTCATATCCACCTCAATGCCATACTCAACCTACTGCTCATTCGTTTCATTCTCATGTTTAGCCACAACCTCGGTGGAATGCACCGCAACAGGGATGGAGGCCCCAGTACAACTCTCATCCCGCCATTTTGCCTCCACCACCTGCTCAACCACAACCATTACCTCCTGCTCCTCCAAGACAACCCCAGATGCTTGCTCAACTGAACCCGAACCCCGATAATAGATAGGCCCAGCAGGTATATACTAGAGAGACAACATTCCTTACCTACGCTGTGGAGATTCAGGAGATCGAACTTCGATCTGGGAAGGTCCTCCCAGATAGCCAACCTCCTCCTAAGGAGGATGAAGCAGAGGAATAGGAAAGTGAACCCAAATCCATTCCACCCTTTCCTAAGAGACTTACTGGAAACACGCAACCAAACCCAGAAGAGACTGAACTTCTGGGAGAACTTAAACAGCTGTGTGTAAAAATACCACTTCTTGAGGGCATCAAAGATGTACCAATCTACAAAAAACTAATCAAAGAGAAGTGTTTCAGGCACCCAGGTAGGCGCAAGAGAGATGCCCTAACTATCAATGTCATAGGACAACTGTCCGACCTAATGTTGGGACAAGTAATACGTCCAAAATATTTGGACCCTAGGAGTCCTGTAGCGGATGTCCACATCAATGGCACCATACTCCCCCACACCCTGAATGATCTAGGGGTTGCCATTAATGTGATGACCATGTAGAAATTTCTGTTTTCCCACCCCGGTTTTCAGTTTCTCCTTATTTCTCCCATGTAGTTAAATGCCCATTCCCATAACCATACATTTAACAGACTGAAAAAAATAAATATTGCTGAAAACACAAATTCTGGAAATTTTTCAGAATTCTGGAAATTGCAAAAATCAGCAATCAAAACAGCCATTAAAACACATTAAAACACTGATATTTTTGGTCAACTTGACCCTGGAAAAACCCCCTACAACTCTTGGGGAAAACCAGTTTGAGAGCTCTTCTTTATTTCTGAAAATTGCCTTTTTACAGTGAGAATTATTCAGCAAAAAATCAGCAAGCAAATTTACAACTTATCTTCTTTCCCATGTCTCACAGCAATCTGGAAATTACAGCAAACAGGACAACAATAAATGTTGTACGGCCTCCATTTTGTGTGCAGAAAAATCAGCAAACTGCTCCTCGATTTTTGTGCAAAAATCTGCCTTTCACTATGTGCTGAATCAGCTGTAAAAATCTGCTCAACTGCTACCTTGGAATGTGTGCCAAGCTGCTGTCTCCTTCTCCTCCCTGCTCAGAAATCTCTCTTGCTCTCTTGCTCTCCTTCTCCCAATCTGCTCATGAAAGAATAAATGACCTTTTCCTCCTTTTCCTCCTTTAATATAACTCCAAGTGACTTTTGGGTGATCCAAGTGACTTTTGGGTGATCTCTAAATCCAATGGCTGAAATAGATTTAGATCAATGGCTGAGATTAAATGCTCATTTAAATCTCACTTTCTATTTTTTAATTCACCCCACTTTAATAAAGACCCACTTAGTCATTTATTTCCAAAGTCACTTTTCCTTTCTAATTTTTCATTGACTTTATAAAAGTCACTTTAAAATTAGACTTAGTAACTTTATCACTTAAAGTCACTTTTAAATTAGATTTAACTTTATAAAATTATAAAGTCACTTTAGGAGAAAAATTAAATTCTTTTGGACACTTTTCCCTAGGCCAAAGATCAAAGCCTAAGGGAACCACCGGTCCTCCGGTACCAAATTTCAACAGACCAGGGACACTATGCTCAAACTTAACCTTCAGGGTTCCCTGAGAAAGACTTCGACAGTACTACAGTTAGCAGACCGCTCCACCGTGACTCGAAGGGATTGTGGAAGATGTCCTGGTCTCTGTTTATTCTTTGGAGTACCGTGCAGACCTTTTGGTCCTTCATCCAAAGGCAAAGCTCACTGGATACCCCCTCATTTTGGGAAGGCCTTAGTTAGCTACTGCAGATGCTTACATCAGTTGTCGAGCTAGGAGCATGACCATTAAGAATGGGCTAATGTCCAAACAACTAGTCCTATATCCTCCTACCCAACCTTTGCTCGAACATGACGTACCTCTCTGGTTGGAGGACGAAGATAAGGATGAAGTCTACTCTGCACCTGTGTGCACCGTGGAAGCCCCCAGGGGGGGTCCTCAAACCGAGGATGACCTTATTGAGAATTTAATCCAAAATCCACCTCCTAGTGTGTTGCCATTAGAAGAGTTGGTAGGAGACACCCAAGCCAGCGCTTTAGTGGATCTCTGTGTGGCTGATACGACCTCTTCCCAAGTTAAGAATGTGGAATTTGGCCCTGAAAGAACCTTGAAGATATACTCATCCCTATCTCCCTCTCAAGAGAAGGAGCTATGTAGCTTATTGAACCGCCATTTGGATGCTTTTGCTTGGAGCTACAAGGAGATGAAGGGAGTCCACCCTTCAATCTGTACCCATCACATTTACATTAAAGAGGATTGTAAACCAGTCAGGTAGCCTCAAAGGAGAATGAATCCAGACCTTAAGGACATTGTCAAAGAAGAATTACAAAAGTTGTTGGATGCAGGATTCATATACCCCTTCTCTGACAGCGAGTGAGCTTCTCCTATGGTGCTTGTGCCCAAGAAAAACGGGAAGTGGAGAATCTGTGTAGATTATTGAGAACTTAACAAAGCTACCAAGAAGGACGATTTCCCTTTGCCTTTCATAGATCAAGTGTTAGATGGCCTGACAGGGAAGAAGTTCTTTTCCTTCCTAGATGGCTTTAGCGGGTATAATCAGATCCAAATCAGCCCAGAATACCAAGATAAGACCACCTTCACTTGTCCATGGGGTACCTTTGCTTACCAGGTCCTTCCCTTTGGGTTATGAAACTCTCCTGCCACTTTCCAGAGAGCAGTACTGAGCATATTCATTGAGCTGGTTCATGATTCGATGGAAATCTATATGGATGACTTTACTCCTTATGGGTCCAACTTCCAAGAAGCATTGACTAACTTGGGAAAAGTTTTAACCAAGTGTATTGAGATGAACCTATCCCTCAGTCCTGAGAAATGTGAATTCCTGATGACTGAAGGGACCATGCTAGGTCATACAATTTCTTAGCAAGAACTACAGGTGGATTCCAACAAGATTGCTATCATCAAAAGGGTTCCACCTCCTCAAAAGGTAAGGGATGTTCAGATTTTTTTAGGCTTAGCGAGATATTATAGAAGGTTCATTAAAGATTTCAGTAAGCAAGCCTCTCCATTGTTTGGTCTTTTGGGGAAAGATGTTGAGTTTATATGGACTGACTGTTGTCAAGAGGTTCTAGATGTGTTGAAGGATAAGCTGGTAACTGCTCCAATCTTGAGAGGTCCAAACTGGGCCCTACCTTTCCACATTCATACACTTGCCTCGAACAAAGCTATAGGAGCAGCCTTAGGAAAAGTTGAAGAGAAGCTACAGTATGCCATATATTTTGTCAATAAAAACCTGTCCAAGGTAGAATTAAACTATACTGTAACCGAGAAAGAGCTCCTGGCCGTAGTTCATTCCCTAAACAAGTTCAAACACTACATCACTGGTTATCAAACATTCGTACACACTGATCATGCTGCAATTAGGTATTTGATGAATAAACCTGATGTAAATGCTCGTATCATTAGATGGTTACTTTTATTGCAGCAATTTGATTTGACCATTGTTGACAAGCCAGGTAAGAAAAATGTTGTTGTTGACTTTCTGTTTAGACTTGATTTGCCTGCAGGAGAAGAAGGGGTGGTGGATGATCAACTGCCAAATGACCACCTATTTGCTATTTCAGTAGTCTCGCCATGGTTTGCTGATATAGCAAATTACTTGGTTTCAACACAATTCCCCCCACACCTATCGTCAAAAGAAAAGATCAAGATCATGAGGAAAAGCACCCCATTCACTTGGATTGGGGGAAACCTATTCAAACTTGGCCCAGATCAAATTTTAAGGCGTTGTGTCAAGGACGAGGAAGTTTTGACATCCTCCTGACCTATCATGATGGACCCTGTGGAGGCCACTTTGCAGCAAAAAGAACCGCTTTCAGAATTCTACAGGCATGCTACTATTGGCCCACTCTTCATCAAGATGTCAGAAGATACATCAGCCAATGTGACCAAAGTCAAAGGATGGGGAAACCAACTCCAAGGGATGAAATGCCCCTCCAACCTCAGGTGACTTTCGAGCCATTTGAGAAGTGGGGCATGGACTTTGTGGGTCCTATCAATGCTCCTTCAAGAAAAAAGTCTTACATCATTGTTTGCACGGTGTTGACCACTACTGGTCAACTTCCCATGCAGTACACCCTCTTTTCTTGGCAGAAAGGGGTAGCACCTGAACGACGTGTCGGTGCCAGCCTACAGTCATCAACAGCTTAATCATTTCAATTGTAAACCCAGTCTGCATGTATGAATTGTAAATAATCTAAGCAAATCAGAGTCATGTATGAAAAATTGCCTAGGTGGACCTAACTTTCTATGATAATCTATGTCCCGGAAGGTTTTTTGTCTCACCGATCCATGGATCGGCAGAGTTTTCCTTCAAACCTGACCCCAAAGCCGGGATGGATTTTGTCATTAGAACTTCAGGAGAATCCTAGTGTGTTAAATCTGCTAGATTATAGTTGTGTCGCAGAACTGGGTGATTTATGAGGGTCTGTGTTAAGTGGGCTTGCCCTTTGAGATGTAAGTTGTAAAAGTCATGATGTAATGTGTCTTGAGGGTCGAAAAATGTTTTAAATCCCCTCGTGAGTCCTAAGTCCTAGGTCCTAGGTGATGTTTCCAAAGGTTTAGTTCGATGATCCATTTAAAAAATGAAATAAAATAATAAAATAATAAAAAATTTAAAAATTTTAAAAAATGAAATAAATAAAAAATAATAAAAATTTAAAAAATTTAAAAAAAATAATAAAAAAAAAAAAAAATTAAATTTAAAAAATAATAATAAAAAATTAATTGAATAAATCGACGGATGAGATCAAGAGATGTCTTAATCCTCATCAATGGTCAAGATCATTTCTACATGGATCATTCGAACTAGCCGTTGGGATCATTTCCTTTATATAGGGTCTTAGGTGGTCATTTGAGATCATTCGATCTGTGAGTCAGTACTGAAAAAGCTCCCTTGTAATCTGATTTCTGGTTAATAAAAGAAGACTTTGGGGTCCAAATCTTGCTGGTGTTACTCTCTGGAATTGCTGTGAGATGTTTATTTTTCTGCATATTTCAGTTTTCAGCCATTAATAATAGCTTGTTTTCAGAGTATTGTGAGCACAGGTATCTTGTTCACTTGCTAGGGTTTGAGTGTTGTTAGGGTTTCTGAAATAATGGCAGGTATCTCCATTATTTCCTGAGATCTAGCAGCATTCTTGCTCTCTTTATTGATGTTTGCTTGAGATGTGCAGGAAATCTTTAGGTGAAGGATCTTGGTGGGCATTTGGGGAAGTTCTAGGCTGAACCAGCCGACTCCCACAGGCTTTTCTTTGCAGAGCCTAGCTGATTTTGGCCCTGGGTTAATCATTTGAATTTATTTTTCTGGTTTGCATGAGAGATTCCTGAGTCTGTTCACAGGTTATCGTTTGCCGTCCAGGGTTTTGCAGATCGAAAAATAAATAAATAAATAAATAAATAAATAAAATAATAAAAATTTTGCTGACTCAGAGGTCTATCTCCGTGGATCCACCTAAAATCGTTCTCAATCTCAGTCAATACTGTCGCCTGATGACCGAATCTGTCAATATACTGTCTGGCATCTAAGATCGGATCTAATCAACATACATTTCAAAATTTGTATTGCTATACCCTTCCGAAACGCCCTGAGGACACAAGCAGTTGTCTTTTGGGTAAAAGGAAGTTATCTTGGGCGGCTCTCTAAAACTGAAACATCGGATTTCTTTACCTGCTCGCTGTGATCGTATCGCATCACTTACGGAAAGGTTCAGGACGTCGATCAACAACAGATCCACACGCAGAGCAGGGTTTCCAAACAATACGCACAAGGGGAAAGCACGTATCCCGCCGTTTCAACAGTTCGAATTTCAAAACCGATTTCTTTTGCCACTGTTGACTGTCATCCTTCATCCGTCATCTCAGTCTCGCGCAATCCTTAGCGTTCTTAACATCTGCAAATTGGTAACGTTCTATATGCCATCTCTCTTCGTTTTCGGGCCAGGTAAATCGCGGCTCAGGTAAGCTCCAGTTAAATCCGCTGCCAAACCTGCGGGTATTTCATTCTGCTCTGCGTTGAACATCCGTCCGAGGGTTGCTGCGTTTCCTTTTCTTTACTGTTTTAGATTTTGACATTTTTGATATCACGTGATTCGTAGGTTAGTTTTAGGCAGGGTTAGCATAGATTATAGTTTAGATTTCATTTTTTTTGTTTCATTTTGAATGCGTTTAGTTTCAATATAGTTAGGTTTGTTTTATTGTATTTTGAATTATATAAAATCAAAAAAAAAAAAAAAAAGGATAGCGTATAGTTTGTAATTAGATTTCCTTTAGTTTATTTTAGGGTTTATTTTATTTAGATTTTAATCTAGTTTTATTTCAAAATCATAAAAAAGAAATAAAAAATAAAAATATTTTATTTAGTGTCTTTTTAGACTTAGGTTTATTTTATAGTTAGTATTTTAGATTCTATTTAGAATAGATTTTAATTTTATGTTTTAGATTATAATTAGATTTTAATTTGTTTTCTATAGTTTAAATTTAAATTTTTCTTAGATTTCAAATTTTCATTTTTCTATAATATTAAAAAATAAAAAATTGAGAAAAGATTTAAAAAATTAAAAAAAAAAAAATATTAAAATTTTGTGGAAAATTAGTTTCGCCAATTTCAGTGGTTTTTCTCGGGAAATCATTATACTGTATTTTCATTCTGAGATTTAAGAAAGTCTGCACGTCTTGAGGGTCAGTTGAATATGGTATCTGGTCAATAACTGTGTGATTGATTAAAGCATTTATTTCTTTTTAGTTGCTGGATATCGTTGTTTGAGATTTGATCATTGCAGGAACTTTGTGGTTTTACTGGATATTCAAGCCCTGCTCAAGTTTGATGATAAATGATTGCTGTTTATGGTCTATATTCTTACATCGTTTAGCAAGTAATCGTTCAGAAAATCAATCTCATAAGGCACTGGTCCACCAAAATTAATACAATCATCTTAGTGCTTCTCGTCTCCCAGCCCAACTGCTTGGCAGTTGGCCTCCATCACCTCACAGGGTCTACCCCCCTTAGCCACGGGAGACAGGCTTAAACGGAGGGATCGGGGATCAGAGTGACAGCCCCCGGTCTGAGGGTTGTCGTGCCAATCCGCGCGACAACATTTTTTGGCACTGTTGCTTGGGATAAAGTTTTTCTGTCCTTGGTTCTTACATTTCAAGCTTTTCTGTGTCTAAATTCTTGTTCAAGTGGTGACTCCACTTCCTATATTATCTGCAAGAGTGTACACTAGAAGACATCCAAGCAGTCTGTGCAACCCCACTCCTGATCCTGAAAAGGTTTACAGGGTGCGATAACACAAACTTGATTCTCGTACACTCCTTGCAAATCTTGGACAAGAAGCCCTTTCTGATATTCATTTGCTCTTTAAGGGTCAAGTTAGGCGCAGCACCATGAGTCTGTATGCCCCATGTGATTTTTCTAACATTCCTGGATCCCCCAATGCTATTCCATCTGTTGGGATAGACAAATTGCCTAATTTTCAAGGAGATAATGCCATTACTGTCAATTCCCACTTGCGAGATTTCAATATATGGATGGCTAAGTATGCTAGATCTCCTGATTTTGATCACGAAGATGTCAGGATGACTCTTTTTATCTTGACTCTACCAGGTGATGCTTATGACTGGTTTACAGAAAAACCTCCAAATTCATTTAACTCTTTACAATCAATCATTAATTCATTTAGAGAAAAATATGGAGATAAAAGAGAGGGAAGACATCTTGTAAGAGCTCTTACTCTGATAAAAAAGAGAGAGGATGAAACTGTTGAAGAATTTAATAGAAGGTTTAATGGTATTATTAGAGAATTACCTCAAGACTATAAACCTACAGATAAAACTCTCCAAGATTTTTACATTGATGCCTTCGGTCCTGAACCATCTTATGAGTTAAGGCGTGCTAAACTTACTGATTATCGAGATTGCCAAGCCTTAGCTGTAGAGCTTGAAAAGGATAAGGCAGCTTCTGGGAAGTCTGAAATCCCAGGTTTTGATAGGGCTGCTACGAAACTAAAGGAACCTAAGGGAAAAGCAGTCCAAGAGCCAGAAAGTGAGCTTGTTCTTAAATTGCTTCAAAAAATTGAAACTATGGAAATTAATCATAATAAGGAGATAAACACTTTGCAGAATAGATTGATTCAGATGGAAAGAACGCAATCGCAAAATTTTCAGCCTCGAAATAATAATAACAAAAATAATAATTGGCAAAGAAGGGGTCAATCTAGTGAGCAGAGACCCCCTAACCCGCTTACTAATATGGTAGATGATGCTCCTCCTTACTGTCGTGCTTGCAATGCTTTTCATGAAGAGTCCTCTTGTCTCATTATCAGAAGACTCTTGGATAATGGAATGCTTGGGACAGGTGAGCAAATAAATGTAGTAGGGAGCAAGTTTCCTGTGCCCATGAATGATTGGATAGAGATTAAGGAAAGGAGCTATGATGTTATGGATCCTTCATCTGCTTTTAGTATCAATAACCTTGAAAATGAAGATGACATTTTGGCTAGGTTATATGGTGAGAAACCCTCTCCTGAGAAAATTTTAGAAATTGCTAGAGATAAGGGTTTGACATACCAAAGAAGGGATAAAGATCAGAGCGGGAATCAAATTCCCCCTCGAACTTTAAACCCTGGCATAAACTCTAGAATAGATGTCGATTTGGGAAGTTGGTTTAACAATGCAAAAATCTGGGTTCCTGTATCTGAGATCGCTAAGATCCCTTCCCAAAAAGACAAGTTACTAAAGGCAATTCAGGGTCCTCAAGTCAACACTTCTCAGCAAAAGATTCGCGAGGTTGACTATCATGATGCTCCTATTTATCTGCAAAGCGTAGATGCTGATAACAAAGATCATCAACCCTTCTTTATCACCTTATTAGTCAACGGGTATAAATTGAATAACTGCATGTTGGATTCAGGCGCATCTGCTTGCGTTATGACTAAAAGGGTCATGGAACAGCTTAACTTAAGAGTTTCTAGACCCTACTATAATATATGTGCTATGGATTCTAAGAAAATCGAAGTACATGGTTTAATCAAGGATTTACAAGTTCACCTTTCAGTTTACCCGGACATCATGGTTGTTATGGATATCGTTGTCGTTGATGTACCTGATGCTTGGGGTATGTTGTTATCTAGAAAGTGGGCCTCTGATCTAGGAGGAAGCATTCAGATGAATTGGTCATATGCTATGATTCCTTCTCCTAGCGGTGATGTTTTTGTTAGGATAAATAGAGAGCCCAAGAGGAAATTTCATGTTGAAAATCCTAAGAAGCCTCATAACGAAATAATTAGAGAAAAATCTGACATCGGGAACTACTCTATCATGTCCAATTTCATAATTCCTCCCGATGATGAGATTAAGGATCTTAAGGATAACGTCTGGTATATGTACTTCGATGGTGCGTCCTCTAGTCATGGTAAAGGTGCGGGAGTAGTGCTTAAATCTCCCCTTGGTCATATATTCAAGTTTGCCTATCGTTTAGAATTTGAAGCAACCAACAATGTCGTTGAGTACGAAGCTATATTGTTGGGTCTTGAATTGGCCAAAGCTTTGAGGATTAAATTGCTTAGCATCAAGGGGGATTCCGATCTGGTTATCATGCAACTTAAAAACAAATTCACATGTAGAAATCAGAGATTAAGAAACTATCGAAATGCTGTGTGGGATACTATGGAGCACTTTGATGCCCTTAACCTTGAAGCAATCCCTCGAGAACAAAATAGTTTGGTGGATGAACTTGCCGTAGCTGCTACCACTTTCCAGTTGTCAGACGAGTTAATTAACGATAAAATTAAAATGGAAGTAATATTTAGACCATCTGTCCCAGATAACTCGGAGCATTGGCAATTTTTTAATGATGAAAAACAAGTCGTTCGTTTTCTCAACAGTTTGGATGAGTTTGAAGATTTTCGGATAATTTCTCAGGAAGATGGATCTTTAAATCATGAACATATCATAAATCCTACTCCTAGAAATGTGGTTGCCTTAGAGCAACATTTTGATCGGCATGATGCCACGAAGATTAGAGAAGAAAACAAGATGGACCCAGGCGAGTACCTCGAAATCAACATTGGAACTTCTGAAAATCCGAAAATAGTTAAATTTGGTAAAGGTACTAGTTTGGAGGAAAGGAAAAAGTTAACTGATTTACTTCATGACTATAGAGATGTTTTAGCTTTTTCCTATGATGAATTAAAAGGCTATAGGGAAGATGTTATGGAGCATACTATTCCCTTAAAGGACGAAAATGCTAAACCCTTTCGGCAGAAACTTAGGCAAATTAATCCGAAATTAGCCCCCTTGGTCCAGAAAGAACTTGCAAAGATGCTTTCAGCAGGGATCATCGCTCAAACTAGGCATTCGACATGGTGTTCGAATTTGGTGATTGTTAGGAAAAAGAACGGTACGATAAGACTTTGTGTCGATTTTAGAAACCTTAATCTGGCATGCAAAAAGGATAATTACCCTTTGCCAAACATGGAAACTTTGTTGCAAAGGGTAACTGGGTCTGGAATGATGTCATTGCTAGATGGCTTTTCTGGGTACAATCAAGTTTGGGTTAAAAGGAAGATCGACACAAAACCACATTCACAACACCATGGGGCACTTTTGAATACATTAGAATGCCATTTGGGTTAACAAACGCTGGGGCTACTTTCCAGAGGGCCATGGATTATGCCTTCAAAGGGTTGATCAGGAAAATTATCGAAATTTACCAAGACGATCTTACCGTTTTCTCTAAAGATGGTATCAGTCATATAGATCATCTTAGGAAAGTTTTCAATAGATGTAGAGAATATGGAATTTCTTTGAATCCGGCTAAATCTATTTTTGGGGTAACAGAAGGGAAATTACTCGGTCATATCATTTCTAAGGAAGGAATCAAGATCGATCCCGAACGAGTTGAAGCGATTCAAAAGATTCCTCTCCCGCATAATCTTAAATCCCTTCAGTCTTTCCTTGGAAAGATAAATTTTATTAGAAGATTCATCCCGAATTATGCAGAAATAGCTAAGCCCATTCAAAGTCTTCTGAAGAAAGATGCAAAGTTTGTCTGGCAAGAAGAGGGCAAAAAGGCTTTCCAAGAAATCAAGTCCGCTATTGCAAAAGCTCCTGTCCTGGTTAGTCCTAATTACTCCAAGGATTTCACGATTTTTTCTTTCGCTTCTGAAGATACCATTGCTGGTGTCTTGCTTCAAAAGAATCGAGATGGTCACGAGCAGCCTATTGCTTTCATGAGTAGAGCACTTCAAAACTCCGAATTGAAGTACAATACCATGGAAAAGCAGGCTTATGCCCTGGTCAAGTCTCTTAAGCATTTTAAAACTTATGTGGGTTATTCTAAGATCATTGCTTTCGTCCCACATTCTGCTGTTAAGGACATATTAACTCAAACTGATTGCTTAGGGACTCGTGCTAGGTGGGTTACTAAGATACAAGAGTATGATTTAGAAATTAGACCCACCAAGCTGATCAAAGGCCAAGGTTTAGCTCAAATGTTAACAGAAAGTAATGAAAAGACTCTTGGTTTGTTTTGCCTTGACGACCTATCTTCGCCAGAATTGAGAAGAATAGCAGAGCATGAATGGTATAAGGACATAGTCTACTATTTGACAAATCTTGCATGTCCTAACCATTTAGTCGCTCATAAGAGAAGGGCTCTTAGACTAAAAGCCACTAAGTACTGCCTTATGAAGGATGGCCTTGGATGGAGAAATCCTGAGGGCATAGTGCTTAGATGTGTTGACGATGTTGAGTCCAAAAGATTAATCTCCGAATTTCATTCAGGATTTTGTGGTGGTCATTATGCCGCTAGAACTACCGCCCACAAAATCCTGAGAGCTGGCTATTATTGGCCTTCGATTTTTCCTGATGTGCACAAGTATGTTAGAACGTGTCAAGCCTGTCAGCTGTTCACTGGGAAGCAGAAGCTTGTTGCCCTTCCTCTACAACCTGTTATTGTGGAGGCACCTTTTCAACATTGGGGTCTGGACTTCATAGGGAAGTTCCATGAAAATTCTAGCAATGGCTACTCATGGATTTTGACTGCTACCGATTATTTCACTAAATGGGTCGAAGCCATTCCTGCTAAGAATGCCACTGAAAAGGTGATTATGGATTTCATTGAGAATAACATCATTACTAGATTTGGTGTCCCCGCTAAGATCACTACGGACAATGCCAAGGCTTTTAGTTCTTCAGAGTTTACATCTATTTGTTTCAAATATGGCATTGTTTTATCTCATTCGTCGAATTACTATCCTCAGGGTAATGGTTTGGCTGAATCAAGTAATAAAAATCTCATAACCATTATCAAGAAGATAGTAGGAGATAACAAGAAGTCTTGGGACAGCAAAATCAAGTATGCTTTGTGGGCAGACAAAATTACTAAGAAGAAGTCTACTGGTAAATCTCCCTTTGAATTAGTTTATGGCTTGGATGTTACCTTACCTGTGCACCTAAAATTGCCAGCCTATCAGCTTCTCCAAAATTTTTCCACTAATAAAGATGTTGTTCAGAATAGGATAGATCAGATTGTGGAATTAGATGAGGCTCGTCGGACAGCTTTTGAGGCTATATGTAAAAATCAATCTAATATTAAGAAAAGCTTTGATAAATGCTCTCGATCTAGATCTTTGCAGGTTGGAGATATGGTTTTACTCTGGGATCGCAAAAATGAAAAGCCGGGAAAACATAAGAAGTTTGATAGTTTGTGGCTGGGACCATACATCATTAGAGATATAGCCGGGCCAAACTCATTCTACTTGAGCAGATTGGATGGCGAACCACTTGATCTACCAGTGAACGGCCAAATGCTCAAGCTGTTCTTCAGAGATGATATCTGATGCCATGGGGCATCTTCTGTATTGTATTTCTATCCCTACTCCTTGTCTTTTCAGCATTTCATTTCTGTTTTTAGGATTATATTTACTTTTCATGTTAGTTAATAAATGAAGAGCTTTTATCTTTCCTGTGCTTAATGTATATGATGATTTTGGACGGACGCTACTTATATTTTGTTGTGTGTTGCATGGAAGCAGATTCTGGATTCTCACATTCCTACAGAGCAGCAACGTGTCCCCAAGTAGAGCCAGATGTTGACCACTACTGGTCAACTTCCCATGCAGTACACCCTCTTTTCTTGGCAGAAAGGGGTAGCACCTGAACGACGTGTCCGTGCCAGCCTACAGTCATCAGCAGCTTGATCATTTCAATTGTAAACCCAGTCTGCATGTATGAATTGTAAATAATCTAAGCAGATCAGAGTCATGTATGAAAAAATTGCCTAGGTGGACCTAACTTTCTATGATAATCTATGTCCCGGAAGGTTTTTCGTCTCACCGATCCATGGATCGGCAGAGTTTTCCTTCAAACCTGACCCCAAAGCCGGGATGGATTTTGTCATTAGAACTTTAGGAGAATCCTACTGTGTTAAATCTGCTAGATTATAGTTGTGTCGCAAAACTGGGTGATTTATGAGGGTCTGTGTTAAGTGGGCTTGTCCCCTTGAGATGTAAGTTGTAAAGGTCATGATGTAATGTGTCTTGAGGGTCGAAAAATGTTTTAAATCCCCTCGTGAGTCCTAAGTCCTAGGTCCTAGGTGATGTTTCCAAAGGTTTAGTTCGATGATCCATTTAAAAAATGAAATAAAATAATAAAATAATAAAAAATTTAAAAATTTGAAAAAATGAAATAAATAAAAAATAATAAAAATTTAAAAAATTTAAAAATTTAAAAAAAAATAAAAATTTAAAATTTAAAAATTAAAAAAAATGAAATAAATAAAAAATAATAAAAATTTTAAAAATTTAAAAATTTAAAAAAAAATAATAATAAATAATAAAAATAAAAAATAAATAAATAAATAAATAAATTTAAAAAATAATAATAAAAAATTAATTGAATAAATCGACGGATGAGATCAAGAGATGTCTTAATCCTCATCAACGGTCGAGATCATTTCTACATGGATCATTCGAACTAGCCGTTGGGATCATTTCCTTTATATAGGGTCTTAGGTGGTCATTTGAGATCATTCGATCTGTGAGTCAGTACTGAAAAAGCTCTCTTGTAATCTGATTTCTGGTTAATAAAAGAAGACTTTGGGGTCCAAATCTTGCTGGTGTTGCTCTCTGGAATTGCTGTGAGATGTTTATATTTCTGCATATTTCAGTTTTCAGCCATTAATAATAGCTTGTTTTCAGAGTATTGTGAGAACAGGTATCTTGTTCACTTGCTAGGGTTGGAGAGTTGTTAGGGTTTCTGAAATAATGGCAGGTATCTCCATTATTTCCTGAGATCTAGCAGCATTCTTGCTCTCTTTATTGATGTTTGCTTGAGATGTGCAGGAAATCTTTAGGTGAAGGATCTTCGTGGGCGTTTGGGGAAGTTCTAGGCTGAACCAGCCGACTCCCACAGGCTTTTCTTTGCAGAGCCTAGCTGATTTTGGCCCTGGGTTAATCATTTGAATTTATTTTTCTGGTTTGCATGAGAGATTCCTGAGTCTGTTCACAGGTTATCGTTTGCCGTCCAGGGTTTTGCAGATCTAAAAAAAATAAAAAAAAAAAAAAAAATTTGCTGACTCAGAGGTCTATCTCCGTGGATCCACCTAAAATCGTTCTCAATCTCAGTCAATACTGTCGCCTGATGACCGAATCTGTCAATATACTGTCTGGCATCTAAGATCGGATCTAATCAACATACATTTCAAAATTTGTATTGCTATACCCTTCAGAAACGCCCTGAGGACACAAGCAGTTGTCTTCTGGGTAAAAGGAAGTTATCTTGGGCGGCTCTCCAAAACTGAAACATCGGATTTCTTTACCTGCTCGCTGTGATCGTATCGCATCACTTACGGAAAGGTTCAGGACGTCGGTCAACAGCAGATCCACACGCAGAGCAGGGTTTCCAAACAATACGCACAAGGGGAAAGCACGTATCCCGTCGTTTCAACAGTTCGAATTTCAAAACCGATTTCTTTTGCCACTGTTGACTGTCATCCTTCATCCGCCGTCTCAGTCTCACGCAATCCTCAGCGTTCTTAACATCTGCAAATTGGTAACGTTCTGTATGCCGTCTCTCTTCGTTTTCGGGCCAGGTAAATCGCGGCTCAGGTAAGCTCCAGGTAAATCCGCTGCCAAACCTGCGGGTATTTCATTCTGCTCTGCGTTGAACATCCGTCCGAGGGTTGTTGCATTTCCTTTTCTTTACTGTTTTAGATTTTGACATTTTTGATATCACGTGATTCGTAGGTTAGTTTTAGGCAGGGTTAGCATAGATTATAGTTTAGATTTCATTTTTTTTGTTTCATTTTGAATGCGTTTAGTTTCAATATAGTTAGGTTTGTTTTATTGTATTTTGAATTATATAAAATCAAAAAAAAAAAAAAAAAGGGATAGCGTATAGTTTGTAATTAGATTTCCTTTAGTTTATTTTAGGGTTTATTTTATTTAGATTTTAATTTAGTTTTATTTCAAAATCATAAAAAAGAAATAAAAAATAAAAAGATTTTATTTAGTGTCTTTTTAGACTTAGGTTTATTTTATAGTTAGTATTTTAGATTCTATTTAGAATAGATTTTAATTTTATGTTTTAGATTATAATTAGATTTTAATTTGTTTTCTATAGTTTAAATTTAAATTTTTCTTAGATTTCAAATTTTCATTTTTCTATAATATTAAAAAATAAAAAATTGAGAAAAGATTTAAAAAATTAAAAAAAAAAAAATATTAAAATTTTGTGGAAAATTAGTTTCGCCAATTTCAGTGGTTTTTCTCGGGAAATCATTATACTGTATTTTCATTCTGAGATTTAAGAAAGTATGCACGTCTTGAGGGTCAGTTGAATATGGTATCTGGTCAATAACTGTGTGATTGATTAAAGCATTTATTTCTTTTTAGTTGCTAGATATCGTTGTTTGAGATTAGATCATTGCAGGAACTTTGTGGTTTTACTGGATATTCAAGCCCTGCTCAAGTTTGATGATAAATGATTGCTGTTTACGGTCTATATTCTTACATCGTTTAGCAAGTAATCATTCAGAAAATCAATCTCATAAGGCACTGGTCCACCAAAATTAATACAATCATCTTAGTGCTTCTCGTCTCCCAGCCCAACTGCTTGGCAGTTGGCCTCCATCACCTCACAGGGTCTACCCCCCTTAGCCGCGGGAGACAGGCTTAAACGGAGGGATCGGGGATCAGAGTGACAGCCCTCGGTCTGAGGGTTGTTGTGCCAATCCGCGCGACAACACACGGACTACCTGAAAAAGGGGAAGAAACAAAGGCAATCAAGGCAACAATAGAAGAAAAAGTGGCTGAGTTTTTAAGGGAAAATATCTTCTATAAGTTTAGCTACCCAAGGGAATTAGTCACAGATCAAGGAAGCCAGTTTACCTCTAACCTGATTGAAGACCTGCTTTCTCATCACAAGATTAAGCACAAAACTTCCACCCCTTATCATCCGCAAGCAAATGGGCAGGTGGAAGTCACTAATAGGGCTTTAGAAGAGATCTTGACTAAAGTGGTGAGCAGCAGTAGAAAGGATTGGGCAGATCACTTGGTTGAGGCCACCTGGGCCTACAACACTACTTGGAAAACTACAACAGGTTTCACACCTTATGAGCTGGTCTACGGGAAGAAGGCTTTGTTGTCCATAGAATTTGAATACAACACATTGAGGTTGGAAGCTCAGCTAGACCTAGATATCAGCCATGCACAACAGGAAAGACTGCTTTTGCTGAATGGACTAGATGAACAAAAAATGCAGGCCCTCCTCCACTTAGAGGTGGTCCAACTCCAAAGAAAAATATGGCATGACTGGCACCTTAAAGAGAAGCAATTTCAGCTAGGAGATTGGGCACTTTTATATGATTCAAGATACAAGGATTTCAAAGGGAAGCTGAGGACAAGATGGCTGGGACCATATACAGTAGAGAAATGTAACGACAATGGTTCAGTCCTTATCAGGACCATTGATGAAGAAGCCATCCCCATGCTCATCAATGGGCATCGATTGAAGATCTACAAGAAGCCCCTTTCTAAGTAGGAGTTCATTGAAACTCTGGATAAATCAGTGATGGTAGTGGAGCAGGCCCCTGTCTCCACCCCATCCACATTCTGAGCACCAAAAAATAAAAATAAAAATAAAGAAAGAAAAAACACAGAAAAATAAACCTGACTTCTGTTGAACAATTTGCAGGTTGCATGAAGGACATTGCAAGTTAGGAGGATCACACAAAACGAGGACAAAGGTCAGCACTAGGCTGCAAGCATCCCTCACAATCAATTCCTCCATGACCCCTACCCTTTCCTAAGATTTGATCTCATTCGGGCCAAAATTTCACCTTCTATAGGAAGTCCTGGGTCTTCTACAGGAAGTTCTGTGTCTTCTACAGGAAGATCCTATAGAACCCACAGACAAGCAAAGTTGATCTTAGAAGGGAATCCGAAGGTTGGGAATCTACCTCTGAGACTTGCAAACATCCCCATTTCCATCCATCGCCATATGTCACCCTCTTCCCTCTCTTTGCACCTCCATTGCACCCATTTTTTATTTGTTCCTACACAGTCACACACAGAAAACCCTGTTTTCTTCATACTTCTAGTAAAAAAATTTATTGACAAATCAAGAAACAGTTTTCTCACTCACCATGCCTGTCAATCTCCATCTCGACCCCTCAACAACTGGAACCCTCGTTAGCAGTATAGCCCTGCTCATTCTAGTTTGCGTTCCAAGAGGAGAAGCAACTGGTCCCTCTAGAAGACATACTCTGGGGACAGGGACAACCAAGAACGAAAACAAGAACATGCAAAGAGCTCTTCTTGAATGTCAGAATATCAGCAGCAGCCGAAGCCAAGCATGCAGCAAGAAAAAACGAAGGAATGGGTTCCAAAACCTGTGCATGTGGCAATAACACATGAAGGAATGGGTTCCGAATCCCGAAATCTACATAACGCAGTCGTGACCACACAGGTAAGTGCCTAAACTCATTCGTCAATTGCATAAATCATATTTTAAAAGATGCATGCCTATGGGAATGGTTCAGATTGAGTGGAATCGGTAGCCAGTCAACTGGCCACCCACAGCCAATTACATATCCTCATGGGATCCAAACAAGCCCCATTACATTCAAAATTGTTGACAAGATGTGTAGCCAACACGTGTGGAGTGTCCATTCAGGGAGAAATTGTCGGGAATGGTGGTGGTGGCGGCGGATAACGGCAGAGAAGAGATGATGACGGTCAGAAACACGCCGAAGCATTATGGCTATGACGTCGAACCAACGGTCCGGTCCAGCCACCTCATCCCCTCACCACGAATCACGCCGCAGTTAAAAGATGCCCGGCCAAAACATGCACCACCTTCTGTTCACTCTGCACTTGCAACGTCCTCAACTGGAGTACGCGTCCACCACTTCCAAAAATAGTTAACCAGTCATCCTCCACTAGTTTTTCTACCTGTGTTCAAAAATCTCCCACGTATCAGGCTCGCTCGGAGGCATAATGGCATTCTATAGGAACCGGGGGCCTTCTACAGGAAGGATTCTATAGGAAAGGCAGAATAACTTTACGGAGCAGGAAAACCTAGGATTTTCATTGAATTCGGAGCTCCAAATGAGGTAGGCTCGAAAAAAACCCCTCTATGCATGGTGTGTTTGTACAAGGTGGTGAATTGAACGACATCAAATTGAAAAATCAAAGGAAAATTCTGCCTGTGTATTGGAAGTAAAACATTTGCCTGCATATTGCACTGAATTTCCCTAGTTCCTTTGCATCAAAAATCTCCTCCACATTGTCTTTTTAAATTCTCTTGTAAGGAAGATATATATAGCTGTAGAGGCCCACCTGTGTGTGAAAAAATTTGAATTTTCATATCTACGTGTGCGTTGAGAAGGGAACCTGATCCTTATGCTCTGTCTGTAAAAACAAAATTCTTCCTTTCATAAACAGACAGTCGATTTCTAGGTGACAACGGTTTTCAAACAAGGGAAGTTTTTGCTAGTTGATATTGAACATAAGAAATTCCTTCTTGAGTTTAGGGAAAACCAAACTCAGCTATCCTCCATTTCAGGTTGGCTGTTTGGTTGCCTGAGAAATTCCTTTTCTGATTAAAACATAAAAAAGCACTCTCGCCATGCCAGGAGGATTCACAAGGAAAGAACCATCGGACTCTAGCAAACTGCACGAGCATCCTGAGGTGGTGGACCTTTTCACTCGAGCAAATTGGATATCCTTCTTTGACAAAATTCAGGGTCATCATGAGAAAATAACTGAGGAGTTTTTAATGTCCCTAAGGCCGCAGTCATAAACACATGCCACAGTTAGTTTTAGGGGTTTGATCCTAGAACTCACCCCTGAGCTCATCAGTGCAGTTACTGGTCTACCATTAGGACTCCCTTGGAGCAAAGAAGATAGATCATTGGGCCAAATTGCTAAGAAGTCATTCTTTCTACCCACGAAGCATCCTGTAGAAGAAAAAAACGGGATTAGAAGAAACAGCTTGCCTCCTCTCTGGAGTGAAGTCAGTTTCCAAATTATGAAGTACATCACATGTGAAGGGAGGTTTAGCATCATCTATGGATATCATTTCAGGTTACTATGTGAATTAAGGCATGGGATTGACTTGCCTCCAGCCAAGAAACTAAGCATCCCCTATTTTCTTCTTCAGTCACTAATTGAATGTGGTACAAATCTCAATGAGGGGATCCCAGATTAGTTGGCCCATCATGGACTCATCAAAATATTGGTGGAAGATGCTTTTCACACCTACATTGTCCCCATATCTTGGGAAATCTTCTTGAACATGTCCAGGGATGACAACATTAGAACTTTGGCCGAAAACATCACACCAACCAGCAGTGAGGAGGGAGAACACACTGAAGAAGGTGAGAAAAACAATGATGAAGGAACACAGGACACTCAAGCACAGAAAGAATAGAAATAAAAAGGGGAAATGGGCCAGATTGTTGAGCCTAAGACAGAGGAAGAAACAACAGAAAAAGCACCAAGGGAAAAGAGGATACAGAGTATAACAGAGAAGGCTAAAAAATCCCAAATGAAGGCTGCCAGAGCCAAAGCAGGCACACGGAAACAAAAGGAAAAGACACACCCTGAAATCTCAGCAACACAAACAAAAACAGTTGACACAGGGATTTCTATAGGAAGCAAGGAAAAAGGACAACAAGAGGAGAAATCAATTGAGATATTGGCAAGGGAGGCAGCAGTTGTGCTTGCTACTTTAAGCACACCTCCAAAACAAAAAGGGAAGAGAAAGAGGCAAACCTCCATGTACTTTAAAGCAAGGAGAAACACAAGGATAAAAGTGGGCAAACCCCAGCCACAGTCAAAGGATCCAATTGTCATTGAGGACACAACAAATAAACCAAAAGAAGAGTCTCCTTCAAAGATGTCTATCACCTATGAATGAGGAAGCCCAAAAACCTCCACCCGGAGAGAAAGAATTAGGATGATGGACTCAAAGATAGCTCTACAAGAAGTCGAGACATCTCTACAGGAAACTCTGGCTAAGTTAAAAGAGACCAAGAAATTGGAGGAAAAGGCAGCCAAATCATCATAGGGAGAGGAAAAGACCAAGGAGATACTGGAACCAAGCCCTTAGCCTAGCTTGGGCTCATACTACAACCTGTTAGAGGGTGGGAAAATCATCCCACAGAAATTTGTTGTGCCACTCTTCTTTGCATTGGAATAGGAGAGGATCAGAACACACACATGGATGAAAATTGCCAAATCTAAGGGAATTGAGGACATAGGCCACATGGAGGAGAAGTTAAAAGAGTTAAGAGGAGAACTGGCCATGGTCAGGCATGTAGAAAGCTGCAAAAGAGCCCAGCTGCAGGAGGAGAATGAGCTGCTAAGAAAATAGTTGCAGCTATAGGAAGTCCACAAGGAAGGTAGCCCGTCCATTTTGGGAGGGCAACAGTAGCAAGAAGGACCTCTAGCAGACAAGGACACAACTGAGAAATAGCAGAAGGAGGCAGAACTACAAGCTAATGTGGAGATGCTCACAAAATTGCTGCAAGAACAAGAGTCTCAAGCAGCAGAAAAGATACAGGGTTTAAAACAACAGTTGCAAGAAAAAGACACCCAGATGGCCTGCATGGCCAGCTGGGCAGTAGAAGCCTTACAATGTAGGCAACCTGCCAAGTCATATGCCTTATATCTTAAGGATCAATGGTTGCAATTTCAAATTAACACCTTGGCCCAAAGGGGCACCGTTCCATTTCTAAATTACCATCAGTTTATGAACTTGTGTGATAGTAGCTCAGCAAAAGATAAGGCCAAGTTATCAGAATTCTATTTACACAATTTGGCCCTTCTGAACATGAATCTGTGGGACCCCAATGCTTCATTGGGAGATGTGCAACTCATGGCCATGGCCTCTTGGTTACAGCATGAGGAAAAGAGGGCAGAAGAAATTCGGAATGTTATGGACAGGGAGTTACGGGAGCTACTCATGATCAGAGCAGAACCAAGAGATCCCTTAGCTTTAGTATCAGCCCATCAGCACCTCACCAACAACCCCTAGGTTCACCCAGACTACATTGAAAGACAAGCTCAGGCCATTTCTCACTTTGAGGACATGGAAATATTGTTGGGGGATAACTGCATTCATGCTTGCACAAGGAGATGGAACACACTATCCCACAGTCTGAAAATCAAAGAATACCATTCCCCAAGAAGGATGAGTGAGGCCATGGCAAGAGTACCACTCTATAAACAATCAATGCAAAATCTACAGGCCAACTGGATCGGCCTAAAGTTGAGTCCTCCATTGCTTTCAGGACTATTGGAAGGGGTCAAAGAAGAAGAAGATCATAGGCAATGGGAGGAAGTAGAGAGAAAAGCATGGTTCCATGACCAAGAAGAGGACATCACCTCAGAAGCCTGGGATGTTAGAGAGGCAGTCAAAGCAATCAAAGATGATGAGATGGATTAGTTTCTCACAGGATGAGCAACACATTTAGCAAGGGGGTGATGATGAGCCCCAAAAATTGGTAACTTATTAGGCTCATTTTTCCTGTTATTCTCGATTAATCCACCATTCCTCATAGTTTATGCATGTTTTTGAGTATATTTATGTTAATTGAATGAATGAGGATAGTCACTTGACCATGAAGTCTAATACGTGCTTATTGCAGATTTTTGGACATCTTTTGGACCAAGGTCAAGCATTTATGAGCCAGTTGACAGCCAAATATGAGGGAACAAGGCTGAGGATTAGTAGTAAGGGTGTCTCCTGCACTAAATGGCCCCTTCCTTGAGTTCTCCACCATCAGCGCAGAGTTCAGCAGCCCACCAAAGATGATTTCCAAGGGCAGCCGAGCAACTTTTGTGAAGTGGCTAATTACTTGCAGTTTTTAGCAGCCAATCCCCTCGAGTTAAGGAGGGTTGTTTGAGGTCCTCATGGTGCATAAGAAGGAGGGCTTCAAGCCTTGGTAGTTTAGCTCTTGAATAGCTATTTTCGCACTTTGGTGCTGCTCTGTCTTTCAGCTCATTTTCGAGCTTTTGTTGTAAACATTTGTGTGACATGGTTATTTTTTGAATAATGGAGATAAATTTCACTTTGCACCAGCTCTAAGCTTTTCTTAGGAGGTTTTAGTTCTTGGGGTTGGACCCAACCCAAGTTCCAGTACCTCCTTTGTGTACTATTATGAGTTTTCTTTGCATTCATAGAATAATTTCTACTATTTAGGTTAAGATCTTGCTCTGTTACTTAGGTTGCTTTTGATGATTAAAATATCTTTTCATGATTCAAGTTGATTTGACAGTTTGAATACAGAAAAGTTCTTCAAAAAAGGCCATCAAGCAACCCTTGATCTCACCTCTCCCTCCTTGGGACCATGAGCTGAGACCAAGGCATACTTGCTGCCACAAAAACACTGTTTTGCCTTTCAATGCAATTGCAAGTGTGTGATTTTTAGATGGAAAAGTGATACCAGTCATGATTTCATATTTAGATCTATTCTTGCTTAGATTTCCATAGTTCTCTTGCATGATTTCCTGTGCATAGTTTGTTGTTCACCTGATTCTGGTTTCTAGGTCAGATTAGGTCAAAGTAGATAGATCTCTGATTTTTTTAGTCTTTGTTTGATTAGTTTTGAGAGATAGTGTGCAGATCACCTGTAATCCATCCTTGCCTATCCTTCCTTCCTCACACAACCTACTTCAACCCCAAATTCTGAATTCCTTCCCTTCAGTTGCCACACTTTGCCAGTTTGACCTAATTTCTTCATTTTTGTGCAACATTGCTCCCTCCATCCTTGAACAAATCCAACTGTCTTCATCACTCCTTAGTCTCATTTACCGGGTCCTAGACCTCTTCAAAGCCTCATCCATCCTCCATTTCCACTTTTCCACCGTTTTTCCTCCATCAACCCTCAAAAATCCTCTCTCGGCTCTTCCTGTAGAACATCCTGTAGAACCCCTACAAACTTTCTGTAGAAGATCACATGAGCCATTTCTTGAGATATAATCACTGTGAAACTCTCTGGAAGGGTGCTAGGGACCCCTTAGGCCCTCTTCTCACCTTCCCAACCTCCTGCACATGCCCACTCCATTTCCTTTCACCAATCAACCTCTGCATAGTCAAAAACAGTTAAAGCACATGCATAATAATTCTGCCAACTTACTCAAAAACACAAAAAGATGCTTTTTCCAGATTTTACTTCAGAAGTAGCTTAGTCACATGTAGTTTACCTTTCCAAAATTCAATGGCATCCATTTCAGCAGCTTTCATCTCTTTTCTTGCACCAGTAGGGTTAGTTGGTAAAACTAGGGTTTGTTAGGGTTTGCGTTTCCTTTCAGCTTTCAACTTCTTACTGCACATAGATTAGCCTCCTTTGAGTTAGCTTTCATCCATCACTGTTAAAATCTTCTTCTAAGAGCTCATAGAAGTTGGCTTAAGCTCCTAGCGAACTTGTGCCAGCTGATCAAGTGACAGCTTGCAGCAAGAGCTAGTACTTGTGCATATAGCACCGTCACTTCCAATTTTGTTACGAACTACCGGGCTGATAAAAGTAAAGAAGCGAGTCCCAGGAGTTGTAGCATCATTGCTGCAATACTAGAGCCCACCACCATGTTCTCGTATGGTTCATGAATAGATGTATGAGGATAGTTCCTGGTCTTGTGTCAACCTCGTTAAAAAAATGAAACAAGGAGTCATGATGATAGTTCCTTATCTTGTGGCAAGCTCATTAAAAAATGAATCAAGATGTCCAAGCATAGTTCTTTGTCTTGTGTCAAGCTCATTAAAAAATGAAACAAGGGTCTCGAGGATAGTTCTTTTACTGTGTCAACCTCATTAAAAAATGAAGCGACTCCCTTTTCCAAATCAAGTCTTTGATTAAGATCTCGTAAAATCCTAGTCGAGTCTTTCCAAGATCTCGAAAGTGAATTTTCATTCCATCCACCTAGTTTATTGAAATGAAGCTTGGGGGGCCCGTACCTCAATTGATTCATTATGCTAGGGCCATGCAAACTTATTCAAGCATAGTTTTTCGTTTCGAGCTTGTGTAAACATGAATCCGAATCCAAGCAGAGTTCTCCATAGTTCAAGCTTATGTAAAAATGAACCCATGCCTGATTTAAATCCTATGGTTGCCCTTTTTATTAGCTAATTTCTAATGAACCTTGGTTGTTTCATTCCATCGTTACCATCTCTTTGGCCGATCATATGCTTTCACTTGGTTTTTTTTCCTTTCCTAAGGAATCGTAGCGATGAGTGGTTTTGTTAGCCATCCTCTTGATTGTTACATGTTTTGAGCAGTTCCTCCATTGTTGGAACCAATCACTACCGTTTATACCACTCGTTCCTCCAAGACAAGTCACCTTTAAGCTCTTTTTTGACTAGTAAAACATGAAAATATTGCCGGGTATTTTTTGCCTTCTTGACTCGCTAAAGAGAATAAAATGGGGGGGTCCACTTTCAAGCTATTTTCTGAATCTTTAAACACGAAAATATTGTTGAGCTCTTGTCGTTCTGAACTCGTTAACAGATGCAAAACATCATGCACCCAGTATACATTCACCCCTTTTTCAGGTTGGGATGCACTACTTACAAAAAAGGTACTCCTTGACTTAAATGGTCAAGTGGTTCTCTCAAGTATCGTTTTCTACTTTTTCGGACTCGAGAGACACAAATGTATGAAAAGGGATCATTTGGAGTTTTCTTTTCCGTGTCTTTTTCAAACTCTCTAAACATGGAAAATATACCAAGTTTCACCTTTGTCGGACTTGTTAAAATATTAAACAACATCGGATTTGTCACCATGATGAACATGAGCTTCTCCTTCCTAGGGCTTGTTAAACTTACTAGGTCGGACTCATGTGAAGAACGGACTTACAGTGCAAGCATATGCTATCCCCTTCAAGCTTGCGATTAAAAAATAATTGGGGTACCTGCCAGAAATGGTGGGGGAAAATTTGGAAATTTTATCAATTGTGTTAGCAACTCACTCTTGAACATGACACTTTCTGCTATGTGTCAGGTTGGGATATCCTCACTTCATCTTCGACCTTCCTGGGTTAGACTGTTTATTTTTTCCTTCCATTTGATCTTTGCCACATCATCATGACCACCGATCCTATGGATCCAAAAGCTGCCAAAGATCAAGTCGTGTCACCGATATGTTCAAGATTTGTCCTTCTGTAGTTACACTTACCCCTGATTCTCTATCTCATCCACAATCATTTTGCATCGCCTTGTCTCGTGTCGATGATGTGGGATACATCATGGCCCTCCTTCGACATGGTTGTTTCCTGTCGACTTCAGCTCATTATCCAAGAAGTTGACCGAGAGACTCCCTTCTAGTACCTTAGAGCTTGCATGCCCCAATGGCAATTTCTTCGCACTCGACGACAAGTTCATATCATTGGATTTTGATCGGGTGATTTTACGGATGTTCGGCTTCAGTTCCTTTATTCACATTCTGTGAATTGTGTTGATAGTACCTTGAGGACCATTGTCATTATTGGTGGTTTCTCTCATGCTTGTTAACAATTCACATCATCGGTTGGTAATCAAGCGATTTTCTAGCATGTTGGTCGTCAACACATCTATTCACATGTTAGAATTTTTACTTTGATCGGGTTGTGTTGGAGAGCAAGACCTTGGGCTCAGATTACACAAGTCCAGGTTGCAAGGCGGTATGACATGGTTTTGCTGATATGCATGTCTCTTTCAGATGGGTGGCTGCGACCATACCATGAGTTATCATATGTGATCCTTCTCATTATTGGATGGTTGCGACCATACCTTGGTTTTGATATGATCCTATTTATCGGATGGTTTCGCCCATACCTGGATCCATTTACATGATCATCTACAGATGGCTGCATCCATGCCATGATTCGTGTATCATTTGACAGAGTTTTTAGTTATGTATATGTATGTGTACTTGCTTGCAGGTTTTCTAACGACAGACTTTGGTTCCCTACACTGAGTTATAGAGCATTTCACCACTCACTCTAGTTCGTCCTTCACGCTTTAGGGGGCATCTATTACGCAACATTTTTTCACTATCCCTGTACTCCCCATTCATTGATCCTAGAGGACCTCTACAGTGAACCCTTCATGTTTTCTTATCATGAAGAAACTCCCATTGTGTTCCTCTTCATGAGCAAAATAATTCCCCTTTGGATCATTTTCTCAAAATCTTCTGTTTTTCCCAGTTTACAAGACCGACACTAATGACCTGTGTCCTCCTCTCACTGATATGCAGGGATTACAATTGTCCCTAGCATCCATCGGATCAACTGAGCCTTTTCCCAGTTGCACCGATCCTCTTTTGGAAAGTTTTTTAAATATGGAGCCGAAGCTTCGAGCTCTAGAAGCTTCATAACGGAAGTCTAGTAAATGGTTAGGCTGGATGGAGCCAAGGAGGTTAGATTGGGCTCATTTCCCCTATTAGGATGGAACTACCTCAAGAGATAAGACCTGATCCGAATTGGATCCTTAAACACTCTTAAAGCTCCTTGACTCTGTAAAACTCATACCAAAGTTTCAAAGTATTATGGATGTCAAAGCCTATCAGAAATTACCTTTGAAGAATGGCAATTTGTGGTCAGCACGTAAAAACAAGGATCCTCGGTCGAAGTGCGCAGACCGTTGGCCAATAGTGACCACGCATTGGCACAAATTGACAAACGAGAGGTCAAATCCAAAAATAGAGGCAGTTTTTGGTACGTGATTAGCGCTAATCACGTATCGCAGGGCGTCCCCCTTAGTGAAGGAAAGCCCCAAGCTCTTGGTCACGAGGAAAAGCATAAAATCTTATGTAAATCGCCGATTCCGTCAGAAGGTGGGTCCCGCGCTAAAACCGGCAGGATATCGGAAGGGCTTCAAGCGGAAAGTGAGTTCGACTGAGTCCCGCCTGATGCCATACACTGGGCGACATGCATCCAGCAAATGAGAGAGAAAACCGCTCACATCGTGCAGGTAAAGGTCATGCTACTTACCCACGAGATATGGACAGAGACCGTAGGATCTAGAGGCTCCAGATCAACGGTAGAGAAATGATCTGATGGATGACCGAATTCGACGGGGAAATAGGCTGAGTCATATAAGATTTGAGGTCTGGCATGACCGATGAGTTGGAAGAGGAATCAGTTTCGCTGGCAATCTTGGAGCAACGGAAATAATGACCGTTCAAAGAGAACTGACATTTAGTTTGTGAGAAAACAAGTGGCCACCTCTCTATGAAGCGTTACTCAATGATGATGACGCAGGTCAGGGGAATTCCAGCAGATAGAGGCAGGAGATCCAGAGAGCCAGGAAGCGGAAATAAATAGTCAGGGAGCAGATTGGCTTTAAGCCGCGAAAAGACAAAGAGTAAAGGCAGGTAGAGAAAGAGAAGTAGAAAGCTGAAAGCCAAGAAAGAAGTGAATTGCAGAGAACAGAGAAACCGAGTTGACCTGTAGAAAAAAGGTAGCATCGAGCAGACAGAGACAGAGAAAGTCCAAGAGTTTGTGAACTCCAGAGAAGGCTTGAGAGGTTCAAGAAACTCCTTTGTGTATACCTGTCAAGTATTGAGTACCAAATTCGAGTCATACCACTGAGACCAGTTGAGGTCGAGATTCAGTAAGGGGAGTTTGTGTACTCTAGAGACTTGGGGAATCCAAGTACAATCCTACTGATCATCATCTGTTAAAGTGAGACTCAAATTAAGCTCCTTATTGTAAAAATTTTGCTTTAAGACACAATAGAAAGGCCACCACTGAAGGCTGGACTAGGAGGTGTAGCCCAGGAGGATTTGGTGAACTCCTTATTAAATTTGTTGTGTTTATGTGTTTGCTTACTGTGTTCTCTTACTGTTTCAGTGTTTGTGTATTTCGCAATCTTATCGATCTGTTGCATAAAATAACATAGGCACACCCCAGCACATAATTCTGTAATACCTTCATTAATTAACTAAGATCATTCAGGGAATGATTTCAGATCAAGTGGTATCAGAGCTATAGGTTGTTAAGGTTAGACAAGCTTGTGCTGGATTTTTTTGTTGAATGCTAACTAGATCAAAGCTTAAATTAGGAGAAGGAGAGTTCGTCGAAACTAACCCGGAAATTGAAAGAGTCTATCCTCAGAAGAAAATTTCAGAAGAAAGTCCCTTGGAACCAAACCCCCAATTTATAAATAGTTTCCTGGCCATGAGGTCCATGGTAGAGGAAATGTATAAGGACTTTAGGAAACATAAAGATGAAGATTCATCATACTCAAAACAAGATAAAGGAGAAGAATATTCTCTCCTCCATGACCACTCAAAAGGAAAAGGGAAAGAATAAAACTTTATCACACCTCCTAATAGCCCTGAACATAAAAAGAAGACATATTTGATTAAATTAGGTGCTAAATTTGATTTACCAATATATGATGGAGAGTTGAATGCATAGAAGCTGAATAATTGGATCAGACAAATTGATGTTTATTGTAGAGTGTAGAGTATCGAATCAGACAAGAGTAAGATTCAGCTGGCCAGCCTATGCCTTGGAGGCACTGCCTTGGTATGGTGGGAAGGCATGACACAAGCTGCCATGAAGAAACATGGTAAGATTCTTTCTTTTTGGAGTGAATTTGTTTCTGCAATCAAAAAGTAGTTCTATCCACTAGCTTACATGTAGAAAGCCATGATGAACTGGCAGACTCTTCGCCAATTGAAAGGGAAAAGTGTACAAGGTTACACCCAAGAATTTAGGAAAAGAGCTTTGATTCTAGGAATTTCATTAGACTCACCTGAGACTCTGTTGAAGTACATAGCTGGTCTACACAACTACATGAGGCACACTATCCTCGTGTTTAATCCCACTAGTATAGATGAGGTATCTGTTCAAGCTACGCATCTAGAAGCTAGAGGAAAGAATGGGAATCCAGAAGTTGGAGGATCATCCAAGCCCATTGCAAGCAAGAATAAGGAGAAAAGAAAACAGAAATGGAAAGAGAGGAAGGCCAACACTGCATAGAAAAGCAAGTTTTCATGCACTCCCTGTAAGAAGGATGGGCATGATGATGAACACTGTTGGATTCTGCATCTGAAGCTAAGACCTAGGAAGTTCGAGGGCAAGAAGAAGAAGACTGCTGCAGCTATTCAGAAACATTTGGGGTCGAACTCAGGAGATGAAACAATCGTTGCAGCCACAGGTATAAAAGGTAAAAATTCTGAAGCATCTACTAGTAATTCTACACAATCTACTAATAATGAAGAAAATGAGAGAAAAATACATGAGCTTTTCCATATTCGAGTTATTTCCAAGCATCAAAAGATTGATACTTTGTTTGATAGTGGCTCACAAGTAAACTTAATTTCTGAAGCAATTGTAAAGAAGTTTGGATTACTGACTACACCTCACAAGAAACCATACCCATTAGGTTGGTTAAGTGATAAAGCACAACTACAAGCGACTAGACAATGTAAACTTAAGTTTTCTTTTGGGTCAGCATTTGTAGATGAGGTTGAGTTAGATATAGCTCCTTTGGATATATGTGGAATTGTTTTGGGAAGTCCCTACATGTATGATAGAAAAGATATTTTCTATAGAGCTGAGAAAAAGTATCTCCTTGTTAAAGATGGAATCAAATATATTGTAAGAGCTCATAAGCTCAAGAATAGTTACACTCTCATAAACTCAGGGCAGATGAAACGAATTGTAAATTCATGCAAACAATTTTTACTGATGGTTGTAAAGGAAAAGAAACCTGATAAAACCAATGTATTTGAGGGCTGTGATGCCAAAAAACAAGCTAATTTAGAAAAAGTTGTTTTAGAATATGATATCTTGTTTCAAGAACCTAAAGGTTTGCCACCCAAAAAGGGAATAGGGAATTATATTAATTTGCAGCAAGATGCTCCATTTCCTAACATCGGAATGTACAGGTTGTCTGCTTTAGAGGATGCAGAAATCAAGAAGCAGGTGTAGGAGTTGCTCGAGAAGGGGTTCATCAGACCTAGCACATCACCATTTGGGTCTCCAATCGTTTTGGTGAAAAATAAAGATGGCTTGTGGAGAATGTGCATTGATTACCGAGCACTGAATAAGATAACAATCAAAAATCATTATCCCCTTCCTCGCATAGATGATCTATTAGATCAATTAAAGGAAGCTGTTTATTTTTCCAAGTTAGACTTGCATAGTGGATATCATCAGGTCAGAGTTGCAGAACAAGATACATGGAAGACTACTTTCAAAACAAAGCAGGGTTTGTATGAGTGGCTAGTTATGCCTTTTGGATTAACTAATGCTCCTGCTACTTTCATGAGAATAATGAATGATGTACTTAGACCTTTTCTTGATGATTTTGTTATTGTATATCTGGATGACATTCTTATATTTAGCAAAACGTGGGAAGAACATTTAAAGCATGTTAAGTAGACACTAGATGTTTTGAAAAGAGAAAAACTTTATGTTAAACTCTCAAAATGTGAATTCGGCAAAACATCTTTGAATTATTTGGGACATATAGTAGAGGGTGGTGAATTGAAGATAGATCCCTGTAAGGTGGCAGTCACTGTAAACTGGCCTAAACCCAAATCTGCTATAGAAGTTAGAAGCTTCTTAGGAGTAGCACAATATTGGAGAAAGCTCATTTCTAACTTTTCCTTAATTGTAGCTCCCTTACATGCTTTAACAGGATTGAACAAGGTGTTTTAGTGGGGAGGCAAATAGAAGAAAGCCTTTGACACCTTGAAAGAAAAGATTAGTACAGCACCACTACTAGCACTGCCCGATCTTCAAAGATCATTTGAGATCCAAACTGATGCCAGTGACCATGCCATGGGAGCAATGTTTATACAGCACGGTAAAACATATCTTATCATTCTAAGACATTTAATTCTGTAGTAGTTAACTATCCCACATATGATAAATAATTGTATGCATTAGTACAGAGTGTGAAAAAGTGGAAACATTACTTAATGGGCAAAGAGATAGTTATACATACTGATCATCAACCACTTCAATATCTACACTCCCAAACTAAGTTGCAACAATCAAGACACTGTAGATGGATGGGTTTTCTACAGCAGTTTCATTTAGTCATCAAATGTAAAAAGGGCATACACATTCAAGTCGCAGATATATTATCCAAACCAATTATAAATGCATCTATTATACTTAAGCATAACTCAATATTGCATGAGAGCTACATTGAACAACATGCTCAAGATATAGATTTTAAAGATGTATATGCAACTTTATGTCAAGGAAAACGAGTAGAAGAATTGGATTATAACATTAAGGACCAACTCTTGTATTGTTGTGGGAATCTATGTATTCCACAAACTGAAAGAGTAAAGATAATTCGAGAAGCACACACTTATCTAATATCAGGTTACTTTGGGGTAAGTCAAACGGTTGCACACCTGCAAAGATTTTGTTATTGGCCAAAAATGAATGAGACAGTTTCTAGATATATAAGAGGGTGTACCATGTGTGCTAAAAGCAAGCCCAACAATAGAAAACTAGGCTTGTACACTCCAATACCAGTTCCTTCTCATCCTTGGGAAAGTATTTCCGTGGACTTTGTTGGAGGACCACCTAAATCTAGGAAAGGTCATGACTATTTATATGTTGTTGTGGATAGGTTCAACAAAATGTGTGTTTTGATACCTTGTAATAAACAAATTACAGCTGAAAAAACTGCAAAGTTGTTCTTTCAGCATGTATGGGTTCATTTTGGATTACCCACTTCCATTATATCCAATCGAGACACCCGATTTTTTGGGAATTTTTGGTCGAGTCTATGGGAACTGATGGACACTAAACTGAAGAAGAGCACATCCTTTCATCCACAAATAGATGGCTAGACAGAAGTGGTCAACAGGACAGTGATCTAGTTGCTCAGAGGCTATTGCAGCAAGCATCCCAAACTTTGGGATGAACATTTGTGTTATGTGCAGCATGCTTACAACCGAACAAAACATTCTTCTACATAGAGATTTCCTTTTCAGAACTGTTTTGGTTTCACATAAAGGTCTCCCTTGGATTTTTTCTTTGGTAAAGACGTAGCAGTTGATGGACACAGTGATGTGGACAAGGCAACCAAGTTCATTGAACAAATCCAAGAGATTCACCAGGCAGTACAGGAATAGCTGGAAAAGAGCCAAGCCAAATACAAGGCAAGGAATGAGAAGCATCGGATGGAGCATAGTTTCTAAGTTGGTGATCAAGTATGGCTATATATCAGCTAACACAGAACTCAAGGTGAAGGTAAAAAGCTAAAACCAATAAGGTATGGACCTTTCAAGATGCTCGAGAAAATTGGTGAGAATGCTTTTCACCCTGATTTACTAGCTTACATGCACATCTACTCAGTTGTTAATGCAGACAGCTTGAGACTATTTGAACCTTCATTAATTGAAGATCCCAAAGAGCAGATTAAATTTCCTTCTATTGATGATCTGTTACTTGAATATCTCAATGAATTACAGGAAGACACGGTTCTGGACAGGAAGGTGAGGATGATGTGCAAGGGAGATGTTGAGTACCTTAGGATTGGACTCAAGGGTTCAAAGGCAAGCAGTGCAAAATGGATGGAGATTGGACTAGTGAGACAGCTATACCCTCACTTAGTCGAAGATTGAAAACCAACTTTTGGTGGTCCAAAAGCTTTTTCAGTGGGAAGGTCGTGATCCGAATTGGATCCTTAAACACTCTTAAAGTTCCCTGAACTCTGTAAAACTCATACCGAAGTTTCAAAGTATTATGTATGTCGAAGCTTATCAGAAATTACCTCTGAACAATAGCAATTTGTGGTGAGCATGGAACAACGAGGGCCCTCGGTCGAAGCACATAAACCGTTGGCCCATGGTGACCGCGCACTGGCACAATTGACAAACGGGAGGTCAAATCCAAAAATAGAGGCAGTTTCTGATATGCGATTAGCGCTAATCACATATCACAGGGCGTCCACCTCAGTGAATGAAAGCCCCAAGTGCTCGGTCACAAGGAAAAGCATAAAACCGTACGGAAATCACTGATTCTGTCAGAATGCAGGTCTCGCGCTAAAACCGGCAAGATATTGGAAGGGCTTCAAGTGGAAAGCAGGTTCCACTGAGTCTCACCTGATGCCATACACTGGGCGACACACATCCAGCGGATGAGAGAGAAAACTGCTCACATCGCACAGGTAAAGGTCATGCTACTTACCCGCGCGATATGGACGGAGACCGTAGGATCTGGAGGCTCCAGATCAACAGTGGAGAAATGATCCGATGGATGACCGGATTCGATGGGGAAATAGGCTGAGTCATATAATATTTGAGGTCCGACATGACCGATGAGTTGGCAGAGGAATCAGTTTCGTGGGCAATCTTGGAGCAACGGAAATAATGACCATTCAAAGAGAACTGACACTCAATTCGTGAGAAAACAAGTGGCCACCTCTCTGTGAAGCGTTACACGGTGATGATGACATAAGGCAAGGGAATTCCAGTGGACAGAGGTAGGAGATCCATAGAGCCGAGAAGCAAAAATGAACAGTCAGGGAGTAGATTGGCTTTAAGCCATGAACAGACAAAGAGTAAAGGCAGGCAGAGAAAGAGAAGCAGAAAGTCGAAAGGCAAGAAAGAAGTGAATTGCAGAGAACAGAGAAGCTGATTTGACCTACAGAGCAAAGGCAGCATCGAGCAGACAGCGACAGAGAGAGTCCGAGAGTCTGTGAACTCCAGAGAAGGCTTTAGAGGTTCAAGCCACTCCTCTGTGTATACCTGTCGGGTATTGAGTACCAAATTCGATTCATACCACCGAGAGCAGTTGAGGTCGAGATTCAGTAAGGGGAGTCTGTGTACTTAGAAACTTGGGGAATCCAAGTACAATCCTACTGATCATCATATGTTAAAGTGAGACTCAAATTGAGTTCCTTATTGTAAAAACTCTACTTTAAGACACAATAGAAAGGCCACCACTGAAGGCTAGACAAGGAGACATAGCCCAAGAGGATTGGGTGAACTCCTTATTAA
The DNA here is from genome assembly GCA_031772625.1 of Pinus tabuliformis. Taxonomy (NCBI): domain Eukaryota; kingdom Viridiplantae; phylum Streptophyta; class Pinopsida; order Pinales; family Pinaceae; genus Pinus; species Pinus tabuliformis. The sequence continues at coordinate 1,608,296,221 of CM062804.1, forward strand.
ATTTGTTGTGTTTATGTGTTTGCTTATTGTGTTCTCTTACTGTTTAAGTGTTTGTGTATTTCACAATCTTATCGATCCGTTGCATAAAATAACATAGGCACACCCCAGCACATAAGTCTGTAATACCTTCATTAATTAACGAAGATCATTTAGAGGGTGATTCCAGATGAAGGGGTATTAGAGCTCTAGGTTGTTAACATTAGACAAGCTTGTGCTGGATTCTGCTGTTGAATGCTCACTAGATCAAAGCTTAAATTAGGAGAAGGAGAGTTGGTCGAAACTAACCTGGAAATTGGAAGAGTTTATCCTTAGAAGGAAATGTCAGAAGAAAGTCCCTTGGGACCAGACCCCCAATTAATAGAGAGTTTCCTGGCCATGAGGTCCATAGTAGAGGAAATGTATAGGGACTTTAGGAAACATAAAGATGAAGATTCATCAGGTTCCAAACAAGATAAAGGATAAGAAGAGTCTCTCCTCCATGACCACTCAAAAGGAAAAGGGAAAGAAGAAAACTTTCTCACACCTCCTAATAGCCCTGAACATAAAAAGAAGACATCTTTGATTAAATTAGATGTTAAATTTGATCTACCAATATTGTCATGCGGAAAGAGTCGACAGTGCGGACACAACCGACCTCCCTAGAAGCAAAAGCTTTCTAGTGACAAACAAGACAAATAAACACTACCTTTCTCTAAACATGCATTGAGAACACAAGTAATCTTAACATACCATTAGTCCAATGCTTTGTAGTAGTCCAGCCTCACCGATCCGGATGAGCTCCTCCTTCTCTTCGAAACCTGCATTCACTAACAAGCCAAAAGATTAAATAGCACCTGATAAACTCATAAAACAATACATATCCATCATACAGACCAAGGAGTATATGAAACAAACCATGAATAACAATCTGTTGAGAAAAATAAGTTCATTTGTATTAAGAGGTAACAAAAGGAACCATTACAACCTGAGCCTTGGTGTTGTGCAAGTCCCTCCTAGGGTCCAGCAAGAGTTTTCCTTTACTTTGATCAGCTCACCCACTCTCAAATAAGGCTAGGAAAGGATGGGAATCTCTCCTCTCAAGCTTTACAAGGGAGTCCTAATTCCAGCAGCATCTACCCTTAGGAATGTTCAGCTTTCAACCTCCCTTCCCTTTGGCCCAATGCCTGTATTTATAGTGCTCTAGAGGAAGTTATTCAGGTCCACCATCAATGGGATAAGCCCCTCTTTGGATGGGATAGCTCCCCTCTTGATGGGATAAGTTCCTCTTTGGTAGGGATACATGAACCATCTGGAGGCGCTTCATACACGTCAAACAAGCTTCTAGAATGCTCTAGAAATGAACACAAGTAACTTTTTGGGAGTGAAACTTGCGCCTTTTGACCTTTACAGGAATACGCACCCATTGCTTTATAGACAGAGCGTACAAGTACGCAGGTATTGTAAACTTGGGGTGCGTACACGCAGGTAAGGCTAAGAGAAACTGCATACCCAGAGATATATAGATTTTTAATGACTTTCTCTCTTTCTTGAAGTTTGACATGGAGAGCAGAGGTATCAGACTTGCCAAGGAGGATAGTATGATGGTTGATGGAGCCATACTAACTGCAAATAGTCATGGTGACAAATTTTAGTGTAACAGATTGCCCCCTAAAGTGCGAAGCCTGTAGTAGATTAGGGTTTCATATTATCTAGGAAGGGTGAAGTAGTTTATCATTTCAAGGATTATCTTGTGGAGAGCCCAGTCGGAACCTGCAAGTATTCAACACAAAATACATATATATGATCATATCATCGCTAAGGTAGGCATTCCCATACTCAGATTGAAAACTTTAACTAATTGACTATCTACTGCTCTGATACAGGAATGATTCTACAGTACATCATAATTATAGACTTTTGTAGACACAGTATGGACGCAGCCATCTATTTATAGTTAGTCTACTGTATAATGAATACAAAACTCCTCGCAGCCTGGATGGTGGAAACTAGATCCAGGGTCTTCATTTCTACTTCCCGAACAGGTACGATTCTATCCATGCGAATAAATGAGTTGATGTCGAACATGGTAGAAACCACTTGATTACCAGTCAATGATGTAAACTGTTAACAAGTGTGAGAGAGACCACCAGTGATGTCAATGGTTCTCAAAGTACCCAGTACAATCCATGAGATGTGAATGAATGAGATGATGTCGAACATTTCACGGAATCCTTCGATCGAAAGTCAATGATGTAAACTGTCGTCAAAGGCGAGAAACTTGCCATTGATGCATGCAGACTTCAAGGTACTGACGATTCCTAGGTCATCTTTCTAGATAACGTGCTGATGTCAATAGAAAGCGACCCGTTGCAGGCAAGCCCACAACACGAAATCATAGATCAAGTTGAAGAAATGTAGCTGTAAGGACTGACTCAGGGATGGTCAAAATGGATGACGAGTATTTTGCAGATGAATGTTTATTGCAGAGACCTCTTGAACACATAACGACACGACAGATGGCTTGGTGACATTTGACCCAAAGTTAATACCCGGCTAAAGACTTTCAATGTGGTTTGATTAACTGTGAGGCAAAGGATTTCCCAACCCGGGTGAATGAAAAGTGTCGTGTTCAAGAGTGGTAATAAGGCTTCTTCTGAGACAAAGGATAACAAATGGGCTCATTTTTCTCTCTTTTCCCCCACCATTTCTGGCAAGTACCTCTTTATCTTTTACAAACTTGAGGAGGATAACATATGCTTGATTATAAGCTCATCCTTCGGATGAGTCCAACTTAGTTTTGATTCGAACCCTAAGAAGGAGTGGTCCGTTCCTGTTTGTAATCGAACAGGTCCTTTACTGTGAAATTTTAACAAGTCCAGTATAGGAGAAACTCGGCTTTTTTCATTTTTAGAAAGTCTGAAAAAAATTAAGAAGACTCCAGGTTGAACTTTTTCGTAAAGTTGTGTCTCCCAAGCTCGAAAAAGTATAAAATAATACTTGGGAGAACCGCTTAGTCTTGTGACCAAGGAGTACTTTCATGATTAGTGCCTCTGACCTGAAAAATAAAAAGCGATCAAAGACACGTCGTTTTATTTCTAGTATCGAGTTTGAAACGACAAAAACCCGGCAATCTTTTCCTGTTTTTACGGTCAGAAAAGAGCTATAAGGGGACCGTCTTTTAATTCCGTTTTAACGAGTGTAAAAGAAACGCTCGGCAATATTTTCATGTTTTAGGAGTTAGAAAAGGGCTTAAAAGATGACTCTGATATTTTAGTTTGTGAAAAATGATAATTTTCCTTGAAAGTCCTATCGTCCTGCACAAAAATGACACATTACTCATACCTGTTTAAGATAAGCAAAAATGCATTGAGAAATATCCTTCCATAGTGAAAAATAAACAAACTTAGCATTCATTTATTCAAAAAACCTATAAAAAGACCTTTTACCATGTCATTTTTACCATTTTACTGTTGAGGGAGAGAAAAGGGCTTTTGGCAAGAAACTTCCCGTGGAATTTGCGGAGAATCCGACCGTCGGAATTGAGTGTCGTCTCTTTCAGGTATTTCACAACATCCTCCTCTTTGTTTTCATCCGTTTAGAATTTCATTTTAAGCCCTAGTTTGATTTTTTGGGGGCTTTGGGGTTTTAGGATCCGCTTTTCGGGGTACGCAGGTGCCCCATGGGCGACCTGCGTACCCCGACATTTTCGTTAATGGGAAAATGGCAGGAGTACGCAGCCTACCTTCAGAACAGCTGCGTACCCACACTCTGTTTTCTGAACGCGGGGTGCGTACTCCGCGCAAAGTGAATTTAAAACCCCAAATCTCAAAACTAAACCATTAATTTTTGATTTAATGAATTCTAATGAATGTTTTCTGGTGTGTAGATTGCCCACCATGCTTGATTGGCATGAAAGAGAACACGAAGATGTCGATTTGGCTGCAATAGATCATCAACCCTCCATTGATGCTTTGAAGGCATGCAGTCTCTACAAATACTGGGCCATATCTGGCATGAGGGCCCAGGTACGATTCTTAGAATGGCTGGTTGAAAGGTGGAACGTTCAGGATCAATGCTTCTACATCGGAGGGCACCAGCTCGAGATAGAACCCTCTGACATATATTTTCTCACTGGTTTGCCTAATAGGGGCGAGCAACTAACTCTGTCCGGGACTAGGCCGGGTGGCCAATCCCTTGCTAGCCTCCGGCTAGAGTGGTGCAATAATCAGCACCAGGAGAAAGGGATAGAAATCAAATACATATCCCTGCCTGAACTTATGGTAATTGCCTTTACAGTTACCAGACTTTGCGGCGCAGCCGCTTTGCACATTGCCACCGGGTCCCAAATGCGGATGGTGATAGACTGCTACCGAGGCACCATTTTCAATTGGTGTGACGTTGTGTTGGCCAATATGAAGGGCCAACTGACTAGGGCAAAGAACGAGCAATTAAATACCTTTGGGTATGGGCCTCTAGTTGTGAGCTTTGCCCTAGAGAGGGTTCCGATGCTGATCCCACAGCATCTCACTGTTGCAACTGGGCCTCCTCGGGAGCCAAAGTTGATGCGATGGGTTGCGGTGATGGCCCGGCATCCTGATGAGGGAGCGGGAGTTGTCCGATTTCCTGTAGGTTACTTTCACTGGTTGGAGGACCAGGTCTTTGCGATCCAGGATTTTCCTTATGCCGGAGTAGATTTTCGCGGTGATCCGGACATGGTTCTTCCACAGGGAGAACAATGGGATGATAGAGGTACTTCATTTTTCACAAGTTTTTAAATTATTTACTTTTTTGTTTGTTTTTTATATCGTCTCAAAACTGACAGTGACAATTTTCAAAATGCAGATGTAGGTCCACAGCGTCCGGCCAATCTCCGGCCATTCGAGAGAAGAGTACCAGTTGCACCAGCACCGGCCCCACAGGATGCAGCCGCAGAGACCTTAGCCGAGTTGGAACAGGACCTAGAGCGTCTCACGGCGGACATACCAGAGACGACTATAGACGATATTCCTATCCGACTTCAGCGCTATGTGGTCACAGTCCCAGGACCTTTCAGGAGGTTCCTGTGTAGGGTAGCGCGGGCAGTGGTCTCGTATAGAGAGCACCACCAGTGATTGGCTAGTCACTTTTTGTAGACACATGTGACATTTTTGATTTTTTGTACTTATCATTTTTGCCGATCATAAGGTGTTTTTCAACCTATGATCGAAGACGATGTATATTTTTTGACACACTCCTATCTATATATATATCATTATTACCGGCTTATCTTGTTAAACATGTATGATGAAATGTTTTTAAATTTACGTTTATGATTATCGCAAATGTCTGTCTAACATTCGAGAAGCAATTGCATCTGCTAATGTATTTAATGACCTTGGAATATGCTGATATTCAATGTAATCAAATTCACGTTCCAAGAGGCGCACTCTCAAAAATAACCTTAATAACACTGGATTTCCAATGGCATATACTCTATTAAGCTGTAATACAACGAGTTCAGAATCTAACCTCACTATCAAACTCCGAATCCCAAACGAAATAGATTCAAATAATAACTCAATCACTGCACTGTATTCTGCAATGTTGTTTGTTGTTTGACCGAGGCTCACCCCATGTATAGAAACTAACTCGTCAGAAGGTGAATAGATAACCCAAGCTGTGGAAGAGATATTCCGTGTACTACGACAAGCACCATCAGCGAATCCAATGTACGTTTGGAGAGGCGTCGACGTCTGCAATATCAAGAGTAAAACCAAGATAAGCCAGAATAACGATGAAAAACACACTCTCTAAGCTAAGCACACTGTCTATACTAACACACACACCAGCTAGAAAGAAAAACTAACCTAACTAAATCTCCATACCCATCATTTAAGCATAATACCTCTTTAGGTAAAGTCCATTTCTGGGCTTACCCAAAGAGTCCCCATCAAAATCTACCAGCTCATAGGCCCCTTTTGCTAGCTTTCGCTTGACAATGTAGGGCCCATGCCACATAGGAATGAATTTGCCAGCACCTAATTTATCATTAGCTTGATCATATAATAGCACTAGGTCTCCTTCCGAAAAATTACGAGGGGTCACGTTGCGATCATACTGAGCTTTCATCCTTTTTGCGTGAGTCTCGATTGCCAATGCAGCGTCACGTCGAGTCTCATCTAATTTAGCTAAGTATAATAGACGCTTCTCCTCTTCGAAAGTAGCTGGAAGTAATTCGACAGCCATTTGAAGTGATGGGATTTCGCATTCAATGGGCAACACTGCTTCCAAACCATAAACTAGTTGGAAAGGAGTGAACCCTGTTGATGTTTTCACTGAGGTTCGGTACGCCCAAAGCGCTGAAAATAACATGTTGTGCCAATTCGACCGATGAATACCAATGATTCGTCGGATCATGATAACTAGAACTTTGTTGATGGACTCAACCAAACCGTTTGCTTGGGGATAATAAGGAGTAGAACTATCATGACGTAAACCAAGCTAGCCTGTAAGTTCTGTCATCATAATGTTTCGAAAATGGCGCCCATGGTCAGTGATTATCGCTTGTGGGACACCAAACCTAGCAATAATATGATTGAATTGTGCCAATTCGACCGATGAATACCAATGATTCGTCGGATCATGATAACTAGAACTTTGTTGATGGACTCAACCAAACCGTTTGCTTGGGGATAATGAGTAGAACTATCATGACGTAAACCAAGCTGGCCTGTAAGTTCTGTCATCATAATGTTTCGAAAATGGCGCCCATGGTCAGTGATTATCGCTTGTGGGACACCAAACCTAGCAATAATATGATTGAATACGAAAATCGCAGCTGTCTTGCCGTCTGCCTCGAATGTAGGCATCGCCTCGGCCCACTTAGTGAAATAATCAACCGCAAGGATGATATACGCATGCCCCCCGGCCGAGTGAGGGTTACATGTAATAAAATCGATACCCCATTTAGCAAAAGGACCAACTGCAATTATAGGGTGGAGAGGAGCAGGTGGTGCGCGCATCTTGCGATCAAACACTTGACAGTTGTGGCATTTTCGGACCGCAATGATACAATCTTCAAACATGGACGGCCAGAAGTAGCCAGCACGCAACACCTTCTGGGCTGTGGCATACCCAGACATATGACCGCCACATGCTCCAGAATGACAGTAATTCATAACCCTTTCTGCCTCTTCATGAGTTAAGCAACGACGAAAAACCAAATCTGCCCCACGACGATAAAGAGTATCTCCAATAATTTTGTACTGTTGGGACTGGAATCGAATTTTCCGACGTTCCGACTTTGAAGCTTCGCGCCAAAAGGATTGAGTTTGGAGATAGACGATTATATCCCCATACCACGAATATAAAGTGCTGATGAGAAACAGAGATTCGTCTACAATGGGTTCCTCTGCCACAGTTTCCGTGTCAGCACGCGGGAAGTCACACATCAACTCTGCAAAAACTAAAGATTTCTTAGACTTAGATTTTTCAAATTCCAAGTCGAACTCCTGCAGGATAACGATCCATTTAGAGTACTTGCCCCCTAGCAACTGTTTAGTCAAAATGTAAATCATAGGGTTGCAATCCGAAATGACTGTAGTTTTACGAAGAAGAATGTAATGACAAAAACGTTGGACAGCCTGAACAGCTGCCAGGGCCAATTTCTCCACATGCGAATATTTTAGCTCAGTGGGATTTAACGTCCTACTAAGATAATATATCACATGTTCCGTTTCGAATTCATCTTCCTGTACTAAGACCATTCCAATAGTGGAATGAGTGGCGGCGAGGTACAAAGAGTAATCCTGGTTGTAGTTGGGAGGATGCAGCAACGGTGCATGGGTCAACGCGTGCTTTAGCGCATCAAAAGATTTCTGAGCTATCTCATCCCAAGAAAATTGAGCATTTTGTTTCAACAACTGGGTAAAACCCTTGGTAATCTCGGCGTAGTTAGGAATGAATCGGCGTAAAAGGTTTGCTTTCCCTTGCAAACTTTGGAGTTGGCGCAAACTCGAAGGAGGAGGCAATTTGATGATAGCTTCGACCTTCGAGGGATCGACGCGAATGCCGGCTTTTGAAACTACAAATCCCAGCAACTGTCCCACTTCAATGCAGAAGACACATTTGTGTGGGTTCAACCGTATACGATAATGCCTACACCTCATAAAAATTGCTCGTAAATGGACAAGGTGATCAGCTCGATGTAAGGAGTGAGCAGGCAAATCATCGAGATACGGTTGCACAATGTGCTTGATGTCATGAAATGCATAAGACATCGCCCTTTGAAAAGTGGCTCCGGCATTCTTAAGCCCAAAAGGTAATTTGCAATAAGCAAATGTCCCCCATGGACAAATGAAAGCCGTTTTTGGTTGATCGGCAGGTAGAATATTGATTTGGTTGTAACCGGAAAAACCGTCCATAAAGGAAATATTTCACTGCCGGCACAATCATCAATTATTTGATCGATATAGGGCGTTGGATAGTTGTCCTTGGGACAAGCACGATTGATATCCCTATAGTCGATACATATTCTTATTGTTCCCTGCTTTTTGTTAACTGGAACAATATTCGATACCCAATCCGTTAACGGGATCGGATAAATGAAACCTGCTTTCAACAGCTTAACTTCTTCTTTAATTGCAGCCGCTTTTCTAGGGTGTATCTGACGCAGACGTTGTCGAACGGGTTTAGCGTCCGGGTAAGTCTTGATCTCATGAACAACAATGGAGGGATCAATTCCTGGCATTTCCTCATAGGACCAGGCAAACACGTCGCGGAATTCTTGAAATAGGGCCTTGTATGTTTGAATTTCGTCATCTGAACACAAGGCACCTATATGAATGTGTTCAACAATTCCGGGCTTCACTGAAATGTCAATGGGAATAGTGTGAGAAACGTTTCCCAAATTCAGCTCTAAATCAGGATGTTTCATTGGACTCTGAGCGTCTTTGACATATTCAGCTGTAAAGATTGATGAGAAATCGTTTTCAAAACGATCATCCTCAGGTAAAAACGAAGATCTATGATGGAGATCTTCCCATGGTAAATCGTCTACACATAGGACTTCACAAAGTTGTTCGTCAGATGACACAACTTCGGGAAACGTTATTAACTCCGAGGTTGACGCGAAAAGGGATTCCTCACGGACCACATTCATTTGGTCGATTTGGGTTGAACTTGGGTCGGAAAAAGACTGCACGGCTTCATAGGCAATTTCATATGGACTCAAAGGCATTGCATCACCGAATGAGTCTATCTCAGATTCAGATGGATCATCGTAAATAATAGTATCTGACGTAATCATATGAATGAATGCGAATGAAGGGTCTGCGTTGATTGGAGGAAAAGGAAAAGTTCCCAGTAAACCGGAATCTTTAACTAATCCTACGCCAACATCCTTATAAGGGATAGTCGTTTTACCGACATGCTGGATACTCTCTGAAGAGGCTGGGTCAGATGAAAAATAAGCCAGCTGGTCTATGGTTACGATCTTGCCATTATGTGGAAACTTTATGACTCTGAAGACCGATGAAACGACCGCTGTCATAGCGTAAGACCAACTTTGACCCAAGAGAAGGTTGTAGTCTAGAGGGGCATCAACCACCTCCACATCCAGACTAACGGTTTTTCCTTCAACCCCTATAGGCAAATCCTGTAAAATGCCAAACGGATGGAACCCACGGCCATCAAAGGCCTTAAGAATTGTCGGGGATTGGTTCAGCGAAGGAGAACCAAGCGATCTCCAACACTGAATCGACATAATACACGTGGAAGCTCCTTCATCAATTACAGTCCGATGAATAGGCCTGTTTTTTACTATCATTGGAATTTGGAAAACCATCTGATGAGGGAGACGCGGTGTACTATTTTCTAGATCAAAGATTATCAGGTTCGGGTCCTGAACATCAACAGCTCCTATAGCCGACAAAAGTAATTTTCGTTGTGTTGGGCATGATTGCAACACTTCTAAAGCCGACATTGCTGAGGGTGAAACAGCTAAATCCTCAACAATGTTGTAATTCTGAGCCGCTCTCGCATGTGGATTGAAAGCAGACCTTCGAAGTACACCCTTGGCGGGCGGTTTTATTACTAAGTCAGGGTTAGGTTTCTCGATCTGTAGTGGATCGGAACCGGGAGCTGAGGTTGATGGATTTGAATGAGAAGATTCTGCTTCTTTCGATCCATCAACAGGACTTTTACTACCATAATCGTGTGATCGAGTCGCAATCCTTACATGAGACATCATCAATATGGGTTCTTTAGTGGCACTCGAGGAAGAACCTATCATCTTACTCTCCTGCTTTGGAAATGGATCTTTCAAAACAGCAGGAGTTGAGGAACCTTTGACGATTTTCACAACCTCGGCCCGATGGGGGCAATCTCTTGTAAAATGATCCTCTTCACAAATTAGACAAGGATATCGAGGTTTGCGCTTTTCGTCATTGGTTTCCGACTTTTCTGTTTTCTCCTTTGGAGTCTTGTCTTCTTTATTCTTCTTCTTACCCTTCTTCTTCCCACCGTTTTTTGATTTAGCCGTAGATGACTCTACAGCGTGAATATCGGCGGAAATTTCAGGAGAAGACTCTCCTGTCGGGGAATCTGGTAAGGTTATAATAGGCGAAGAATTCTTTGAAGATTTCTTCTTGCTTTTAGTATTTACCGTACCAATCATGCCATCAGCAGCATGAGATCCCGAAGGAGCAGCAGCGATTTGATTTGACTTTGGAAGATCTGGGATCTTTTCGTGTAACGTACCTGACTGAGTGTAAACTAAGTCAAGGTACTGCGCTTGAGCAATTACTTGCTCCTCAGTAACTACTCCGGCCTTAGCTACATCTTCAGTAATCTTCGGTAATAATGATTTAACAAACCATTCAGCTAAGATTTGGTCCGGGATAAAAACTTTCACTAATCGTCGTCGACGTCTCCATTCATGTATATGATCGGAAATATAAGTGGACGTTGACTGTTTTAATGAAGTTAGTAGCTCTGTGCCATTATCATATCTGACCGGCAACTGAAAATGAGTTAGGAACGAGGTAGCTAACTGACTAAAATTGTAAAAAGAGGCCCGTGGTAACTCAATGTACCACTTGGCCGCGAGACCAATGAGTGTACGCTGGAAAAGACGTAAGCGGATCGAATCATCCGAGATGGAATTTGAAGCACACCAGAGGTGGTAAGTCATCACATGATTGGACGGATCCTCTCCAGACTTACCTTCGAACTTGGGTATATCACTGGGCAACTTATTTGGCATTGGCGGCCAGAACGGAAGATAATTTATTGGATCGTTCGTTAGGTGCGACAAGTCTGGTAAATCCAAAGTTGCGATAAATGGTAATTACCGATTAGGATCCCTAAAACTCTGGGTCACAAGACCAGTCCCAGGAGGAGGATATCCAGGATAACTTGGAATAGGTATCACATTCGGGATATTGTATCCTCCTGGAAAACCAGGATTAACCGGACCGTACTGGGGTTGCTGAGGTTGTTGATAAGTGTACCCAGGATACAGTTGATACTGGTAAACCGGCTGTTGGACAGCAGGCCTGTATTGGTACTGTCCCTGGTACGGTTGATAAGCGAATTGTGGTTGACTAGTGACAACTGTACTTAAACCAGGTTGTCCTACAGGCATCTGAACCGTAGTTTGAATCGTAGATCCAGACAATGGTAAAGATGTCTGAGGAGTAGTTGCAGAGATAGTAGAAACCGGAGCTGTCGATACTCCAGAAGCAAGTGTGGTGGAAGGAGCAGATGTTGCGGTAGTTGCAGCAGCCATTTGAGATGGAGTACTAGGTGCAATTGGCAGCTGAGTAACTACCGAAGGTACAGAAGTTTGAACATTAGACTGGACCGGTTGCTGGGATGGACCAGCAACTAAGGGTTGTCCAGCTTGAGATGACAAATGTACACTTGGCTGCAATACCTGTTGAACTTGCGATGGATCCCACACTATGTTTATTCCAGGGTATTGACCCATGATAGGTTGAGGATATTGAGATCCATAACCGGATTGAGGGTAGGATTGATAACTGAAAGGCACAGTTCCCGTACCTTGAACATATGATTGACCTTGAGGTGGTTGGTAACCTTGACTTGAGTATTGACCTTGAGGTTGATAACCTTGAGGTAAATACTGATACTGGGGTTGACCTTGACCTTGAGGTTGATACCCTTGAGGTAAATACTGATACTGAGGTTGACCCTGGGGTACATATTGAGGCTGGGGTTGACCTTGAGGAATGTATTGTACTATGGGTACATACTGTCCTTGAGGTTGCCCCCCAGACGCAATTTGTGTACCTTGAGGTTGCCCCCCAGGCGTTAATTGAGGCTGCCCCCCAGGCGGTAATTGGCCACCTTGAGGTTGAGAAACGGGAACTGAACCTGACATCATGTAAATGTCTCCTACACCCAATGGTTTATTACCATTGTTTCCAGCTAATAACCCATGTTCAATGGGTTGAGGAGATGCTCCCGCAAAAGTACCAGAAAGTGACTGATAACCAAAGGGAACAGAAGGACCGCCATACAAGAAAGATTCAGGAGATTGAGTGAACATGGACGACTGACCAGACATATTTACAGGAGTATAAATACCTCCAGGTGGAAAAGGAGTACGAGGTGGAGAAAAACTTATCCCTGATTTGTCTAAATAATTGGTTAACGAAAGGTACCAAGTAGTACTTCTAGGAGGACTGTAAAAGATAGATTCACGCTCCCTTAGATCAATAGTAGGTTGATCTTCAAGGATAGATACGCCAAATTCTTCCTCTGGAGCAAGTTCTTCAATAGCTATCAAACCAGCAGGAAGATTTTCGGTGATGACTCTTTCTACCCTAGGTGAATCAGGTGCACTAGAAGTTGGAGTAACAGGTTCAGATATTTTAGGTCCTTCGCCTATATCACTAGTAGATGAAAAACTACCAGCAAGCTCAGAAACTGCAACAGCTTCAGGATTATAACCTGTTTCTAGACCTTGGTAATCTGGATGGACTACCAATGACGATTCTCCTTCTTCAGGTGAACCTACTTTACTGCCACTAGGAGTTACAAGGACCTTCAAACCTTCGTAATGACTCGGGACCTCTTCAGGAGGTTCGCCCCGCAATCTACGGGAGTTCCTCAACAAATCGGCCATGGTAACAATCTCAGGAGACTTGCCCCGAAGTCTACGAGACTGTCTCGGTAATTCAACCACAGTTAAAAACTTTTAACTACTGCACACGCAAACAAAGTAAATCTCAAAGCAAACCACCTAAAGTCTCTAAAGAACCAAACAAATTTGAATCACACGCCTAAAGAATCTAGGGCGTCAAACTATACGCAAACAGTAGCCTTCTGGACCGAAAACACTAGTTGGAGATGAAACCCAACATCGCCGAATTCAATACAGAAGTGGTGGGCGGAACAGTTACCCCGGCAACCTGCTTAATGAATAGACCGGCACAAGTTCCTCCACTTTAACCGTCTCGAGTGAAGTGAACCCCCTGGAAAATCCAAGTGAGTCTAGCCGACGTCTACTCCAGGTACAGTGGGATCTTCCCTCCACCGTCACCTCGGTAGAATCCTAAAGATAATGGTCACTAAGGTTACCAACAGCAACAAATGCACCTGGGGGAACAGTCTACACTCCGACAGCACGCAAGGGCAGAGTATCAAGCTCAATCCCCTTGCCGGCTCCTTGACAATAATCCAAGGTTTACCGACAAGTGACCCCTGGCTCCTCGACAATGGTTAATCTGAGGTTTACCGTTTGTAATACGTGTGTGTCTGGCGTCATTCCCAACGAGGGAGGATTGATCCCCTCACTGGTTCGGACACGAGCTCGTGCTTCTCCTTTAAGAGGAGCTTTCCCAGAGTACAAATGAAACAGTTGGATTTATCCTACCACAAGATGAGCTACTTGTTTGGTTTTGCTGTCTTGGAGAGTTAATTACTCTCCTACTCCAAGACACTAGCCTGATCTATATTGGTGTTTCAGAGCCCTAGTAAATAAAAGTTACTAAGTTGATTTTACTTTAAGCGTTAATTTTTATGGCTTTTCTTTAAGACAAAAGGTAGTGGAGATGAAACTGGTGGTGTGTAGACTCGACCGAAATCCACTAAAAAGATGCACTTAGGATGATTTATACTAATTTTTCTTTTTCAATGAATTCCCTAGCTAAGAGAGTTGGAGAATGCAAAATTGATATAAAGACAACTTTCTTGGCAATGAAAAACAAAGAAACAAACTCTTTATCTTTTCAAAACATACGACACATGACCACTAATCACTTCACGAAAGTTCCTTTTTCTTTCAAAGACTCAAATGCTACCCAAGCAAACCTTCCTTCAAAAGATATTTTTGTATTTTTTCCTAATTAATAAAGCATGTAAAACTTACTTTAACAAAAATCAAAGTTAAAAAAGCTATGGCAATCAAATCAACTCAATTTCACTCAAAATCAAATCTAAGAGAAAAGCACCTAAAAGTAAATCTAACGAGTCAAAAGCTTACTAAAGATGATTCCTGGATGTTTTACTCAGTCAAAATGTAACTAAGGACTAGTTAATGCAAAACCAAAAACCAGTCAAAACAAAAATCAAAATCTTTTGTTCTTTTCTCAAGAATAAAATTTAAAGTTCAAATAACAAACTTTTTCGAGATTCGCAAAGAGAAGACGCAAAGGTAGGTCTCTCACAAGGGTGAATTCTATGACAGGCCCGACTCCTAAGAGGACTGAACAAAACCAAGGAGATCCAAAGTTTGACAACCTCTAACGCCAAAGTCACTACAGGACCAGTTAAGAATCAAACCCTAAGGCAAAAACTCTATGAATTTCACTAAAACTCTCGACACTGACGAAACAAGCTTAGGTGAAGATTTATGGCAGAAAACCAGTGGATCTGGGTAGAAAAAACAAATTAAAGACAAAATCTAAAAGGCAAAAAGAAGAAAATTGAAATTTTCTTAATTTTGACAGGGTACGCAGGCGACCTGTTTGCACAGGTGCGGGTACGCTCTGTGCACAAAGCGATAGTGCGTACAGGTACGCACTGTGCTCAACTCAGAGGCTGCGTACTTCTAGCAAAACAAAGAAAAACTAAAATCTAATTTAACCCTAAGCTAGCCCACCCAAATACACAGTCAGACAGCCAAAAACCAGAAAACAAATGACTTTTCTCAGATCAAAAGTTGATACAAAGGAAAAAACATTCACATCAATGGATTCCCCAGCGGAGTCGCCATTTTGTCATGCGGAAAGAGTCGACAGTGCGGACACAACCGACCTCCCTAGAAGCAAAAGCTTTCTAGTGACAAACAAGACAAATAAACACTACCTTTCTCTAAACATGCATTGAGAACACAAGTAATCAGGGGATCTTAACATACCTTTAGTCCAACGCTTTGTAGTAGTCCAGCCTCGCCGATCCGGATGAGCTCCTCCTTCTCTTCGAAACCTGCATTCACTAACAAGCCAAAAGATTAAATAGCACCTAATAAACTCATAAAACAATACATATCCATCATACAGACCAAGGAGTATATGAAACAAACCATGAATAACAATCTGTTGAGAAAAATAAGTTCATTTGTATTAAGAGGTAACAAAAGGAACCATTACAACCTGAGCCTTGGTGTTGTGCAAGTCCCTCCTAGGGTCCAGCAAGAGTTTTCCTTTACTTTGATCAGCTCACCCACTCTCAAATAAGGCTAGGAAAGGATGGGAATCTCTCCTCTCAAGCTTTACAAGGGAGTCCTAATTCCAGCAGCATCTACCCTTAGGAATGTTCAGCTTTCAACCTCCCTTCCCTTTGGCCCAATGCCTGTATTTATAGTGCTCTAGAGGAAGTTATTCAGGTCCACCATCAATGGGATAAGCCCCTCTTTGGATGGGATAGCTCCCCTCTTGATGGGATAAGTTCCTCTTTGGTAGGGATACATGAACCATCTGGAGGCGCTTCATACACGTCAAACAAGCTTCTAGAATGCTCTAGAAATGACCACAAGTAACTTTTTAGGAGTGAAACTTGCGCCTTTTGATCTTTACAGGAGTACGCACCCATTTCTTTATAGACAGAGCGTACAAGTACGCAGGTATTGTGAACTTGGGGTGCGTACACGCAGGTAAGGCTAAGAGAAACTGTGTACCCAGAGATATATAGATTTTTAATGACTTTCTCTCTTTCTTAAAGTTTGACATGGAGAGCAGAGGTATGAGACTTGCCAAGGAGGATAGTATGACGGTTGATGGAGCCATACTAACTGCAAATAGTCATGGTGACAAATTTTAGTGTAACAAATATATGATGGAGAGCTGAATGCAGAGAAGCTAGATAATTCGATCAGACAAATTGATGTTTCTTACAGAGTGTAGAGTATCCATTCAGACAAGATTAAGATTCAGCTAGCCAGCCTACACCTCGGAGGCACTGCCTTAGTATGCTGGGAAGGTAGGACACAAGCTGACATGAAGAAACATGGTAAGATTCTTTCTGTCTAGAATGAGTTTGTTTCTGCAATCAAAAAGCAGTTCTATCCACTAGCTTACATGCAACACCCCATGATGAGTTGGCAAACTCTTTGCCAATTTAAAGGGAAAAGTGTAGAAGGTTACACCCAAGAATTTAGGAAAAGAGCTTTGATTCTAGGAATTTCATTAGACTCACCCGAGACTCTATTGAAGTACATAGGTGGTCTACACAACTAAATGAGGCACACTATCCTCATGTTTAATCCCACTAGTATAGATGAGGTATTTGTTCAAGCTACGCATCTAGAAGCTAGAGGAAAAAATGGGAACCTAGAAGTTGGAGGATCATCCAAGCCCATTGAAAGCAAGAATAAGGAGGAAAGAAAACAGAAATGGAAAGAGAGGAAGGCCAACATTGCACAGAAAAGCAAGTCTTCATGCACTCCCTGTAAGAAGGATGGGCATGATGATGAGCACTATTGGATTCTGCATCCGGAGATGAGACCTAAGAAGTTCGATGGCAAGAAGAAGAAGACTGTTGCAGCTATTCAAAAAGATTTGGGGTCAGACTTAGGAGATGAAACAACCATTGCAGCAATAGGTATAAAAGGTAAAAATTCTAAAGCATCTACTAGTAATTCTGCACAATCTACTAATAATGAAGAAAATGAGAGAAAAAGACACGAGCTTTTCCATATTCGAGTTATTTCCAAGCATCAAAATATTGATACTTTGTTTGATAGTGGCTCAAAAGTAAATTTAATTTCTGAAGCAATTGTAAAGAAGTTGGGATTACTGACTATGCCTCACAAGAAACCATACCCATTAGGTTGGCTAAGTGATAAAGCACAACTACAAGTGCGTAGACAATGGAAACTTAAGTTTTCTTTTGGGTCAGCATTTGTAGATGAGGTTGAGTTAGATATAGTTCCTTTGGATATATGTGGAATTGTTTTGGGAAGTCCCTATTTGTATGATAGAAAAGCTATTTTCTATAGAGCTGAGAACAAGTATCTCCTCGTTAAAGATGAAATCGAATATATTGTAAGAGCTCATAAGCTCAAGAATAATTACACTCTCATAAATTCAGGGCAGATGAAACGAATTGTAAATTCATGCAAACAATTTTTACTGATGGTTGTAAAGGAAAAGAAACCTTATAAAACCAATGTATTTGAGGGTTGTGATGCTAAACAGCAACCTGATTTAGAAAAAAATGTTTCAGAATATGATATCTTGTTTCAAGAACCTAAAGGTCTGCCACCCAAAAAGGAAATAGTGCATGATATTAATTTGCAGCAAGATGCTCCATTGCCTAACATCGGAATGTACAGGTTTTCCGCTTTAGAGAATGCAGAAATCAAGAAGAAGGTGCAGGAGTTGCTCGAGAAGGGGTTCATCAGACCTAGCACATCACCATGTGGGTCTCCAATTGTTTTGGTGAAAAAGAAAGATGGCTCGTGGAGAATGTGCATTGATTACCGAGCACTGAATAAGATAACAATCAAAAATCATTATCCCCTTCCTCGCATAGATGATCTATTAGATCAGTTAAAGGAAGTTGTTAATTTTTCCAAGTTAGACTTGCATAGTGGATATCATCAAGTCAGAGTTGCAAAACAAGATGCATGGAAGACTGCTTTCAAAACAAAGTAGGGATTGTATGAGTTGCTGGTTATGCCTTTTGGCTTAACTAATGCTCCTGCTAATTTCATGAGAATAATGAATGATGTACTCATACCTTTTCTTGATGATTTTGTTATTGTATATCTGGATGACATTCTTATATTTAGCAAAATGTGGGAAGAACATTTAAAGCATGTTAAGCAGACACTAGATGTTTTGAAAAGAGAAAAACTTTATGTTAAACTCTCAAAATGTGAATTCGACAAAACATCTTTGAGTTATTTGGGACATATAGTAGGGGGTGGTGAATTGAAGATAGATCGCTCTAAGGTGGTAGTCATTGTAAACTGGCCTAAACCCAAATCTACTACAAAAGTTAGAAGCTTCTTAGGAGCAGCACAATATTGGAGAAAGTTCATTTCTAACTTTTCCTTAATTGTAGCTCCCTTACATGCTTTAACAGGATTGAACAAGGTGTTTCAGTGGGGAGGCAAATAGCAGAAAGCCTTCAACACCTTGAAAGAAAAGATTAGTACATCACCAGTACTAGCACTTCCTGATCTTCAAAGATCATTTGAGATCCAAATGGATGCCAGTGACTATGCCATGGGAGGAGTGTTGATACAGCACGATAAACCCATATGTTATCATTCTGAGACATTTAATTCTGCAGTAATTAACTATCCCACATATTATAAAGAATTGTATACATTAGTACAGAGTGTGAAAAAGTGGAAACATTACTTAATGGGAAAAGAGACATTTATACATAATGATCATCAACCACTTCAATATCTACACTCCCAAACTAAGTTGCAACAATCAAGACACTATAGATTGATGGGTTTTCTACAACAGTTTCATTTAGTCATCATATATAAAAGGGGCATACACAATAAAGTTGCAGATATGTTATCCAGACCAATTATAAACGCATCTACTATACTTAAACCTAACTCAGTATTGCATGAGAGCTACATTGAACAATATGCTCAAGATATAGATTTTAATGATGTATATGCAACTTTAAGTCAAGGCAAACGAGTAGAAGAATTGGATTATCACATTAAGGACCAACTCTTGTATCATTGTGGGAAGCTATGCATTCCACAAACTGAAAGAGTAAAGATAATTCGTGAAGCACACAATTCTCTAATATCAGGTCCCTTTGGGGTAAGTAAAATGGTTGCAGAGCTGCAAAGATTTTGTTATTAGCCAAAAATGAATGAGACAGTTTCTAGATATGTAAGAGGGTGTACCATGTGTGCTAAAAGAAAGCCCAACAATAGAAAACTAGGCTTGTACACTCCACTACCAATTCCTTCTCATCCTTGGGAAAGTATTTCCATGGACTTTGTTGGAGGATTGTCTAAATCTAGGAAAGGTCATGACTATTTATATGTTATTATGGAAAGGTTCAACAAAATGTGTGTTTTGATACCTTGTAATAAACAGATTACAGCTAAACAAACTGCAAAGTTGTTCTTTCAGCATGTATGGGTTCATTTTGGATTACCCACTTCCATTATATCCAATCGAGACACCCGATTTTTTGGGAATTTTTGGTCGAGTCTATGGGAACTGATGGACACTAAACTGAAGTAAAGCACATCCTTTCATCCACAAATAGATTGCTAGACAGAGGTGGTCGATAGGACAGTGATCCAGTTGCTTAGAGGCTATTGCAGCAAGCATCCCAAACTTTGGGATGAACATTTGTGTTATGTGCAGCATGCTTACAACCGAGCAAAACATTCTTCTACATAGAGATCTACTTTTGAGACCAGTTTTGGTTTCACATCAAGGTCTCCCTTGGATTTTGTCTTCGGTAAAGACGTAGCAGTTGATGGACACAGTGATTTGGACAAGGCAACCAAGTTCATTGAACAAATCCAAGAGATTCACCAGGCAGTACATGAACAACTGGAAAAGAGCCAAGCCAAATACAAGGCAAGGCATGACAAGCATCGGATGGAGCATAGTTTCCAAGTTGGTGATCAAGTATGGTTGTATATAAGCAAAGACAGAATGCAAGGTGAAGGTAAAAAGCTAAAGCCAATAAGGTATGGACCTTCCAAGATACTTGAGAAAATTGTTGAGAATGCTTTTCGCCTTGATTTACCAGCTTACATGCACATCTACCCAGTCATTAATGCAGACAGCTTGAGACTATTTGAACCTTAATTAATTGAAGATCTTGAAGAGTAGAGTCAATTGCCTTCTATTGATGATCTGTTACCTGAATATCTCAATGAATTGCAGGAAGACACAGTTCTAGACAAGAAGGTGAGGACGACGCGCAGGGGAGATGTTGACTACCTCAGGATTAGACTCAAGGGTTCAAAGCCAAGTAGTGCAAAATGGATGGAGATTAGACAAGTGAGACAGCTATACCCTCACTTAGTTGGTGCCTGAAAAACAACTTTTGGTGGTCCAAAAGTTTTTTAGTGGGAAGGCCATGATTCGAATTGGATCCTTAAACACTCTTAAAGTTCCCTGAACTCTATAAAACTCATACTAAAGTTTCAAAGTATTATGGATGTCGAAGCTTATCAGAAATTACCTCTGAACAATGGCAATTTGTGGTTAGCATAAAACAACGATGGCCCTCGGTCAAAGCGCGCAGACCGTTGACCCATGGTGACTGCGCACTGGCACAAATTGACAAATGGGAGGTCAAATCCAAAAACAGAGGCATTTTCTGATACATGATTAGCACTAATCGTGTATTGCAGGGCGTCCCCCTCAGTGAAGGAAAGCCCCAAGCACTCGGTCATAAGGAAAAGCATAAAACCATATGGAAATCACCGATTCCATCAGAAGGAAGGTCCCGCACTAAAACCGACAAGATATTGGAAGGGCTTCAAGTGGAAAGCGGGTTCCACCGAGTCCCGCCCGATGCCATACACTAGGTGACATGCGTCCAGCGGATGAGAGAGAAAACTACTCACATCGCATAGGTAAAAGTCATGCTACTTACCCATGCGATATGGATGGAGACCGTAGGATCTGGAGGCTCCAAATCAACAGCGGAGAAATGATCCGATGGATGACCAGATTCGACGGGGAAATAAGCTAAGTCATATAAGATTTGAGGTCCGACATGACTGATAAGTTGGCAGAGGAATCAGTTTCATGGGCAATCTTGGAGCAACGGAAATAACGACCGTTCAAAGAGAACTGACACTCAGTTCATGAGAAAACAAGTGGCCACCTCTCTGTGAAGCGTTACACAGTGATGATGACGCAAGGCAGGGGAATTTCAGGGGATAGAGGCAGGAGATCCAGAGAGCCAAGAAGTAGAAACGAACAGTCAGGGAACAGATTGGCTTCAAGCCATGAACAGACAAAGAGTAAAGGCAGGCAGAGAAAGAGAAGCGGAAAGCCGAAAGGCAAGAAAGAAGTGAATTGCAGAGAACAGAGAAGCTGAGCTGACCTGCAGAGCAAAGGAAACATCGAGCAGACAGAGAAAGAGAGAGTCCGAGAGTCTGTGAACTCTAGAGAAGGCTTGAGAGGTTCAAGCAACTCCTTTGTGTATACCTATTAGGTATTGAGTACCAAATTGGACTCATACCACTGAGACCAGTTGAGGTCGAGATTTAGTGAGGGGAGTTTGTGTACTCTAGAGACTTGGGGAATCCAAGTACAACCCTACTGATCATCATCTGTTAAAGTGAGACTCAAATTAAGCTCCTTATTGTAAAAACTCTACGTAGACACAATAGAAAGACCACCACTGAAGTCTGGACTAGGAGACGTAGCCCAGGAGGATTGGGTGAACTCCTTATTAAATTTGTTGTGTTTATGTGTTTGCTTATTGTGTTCTTTTACTGTTTCAGTGTCTGTGTATTTCGCAATCTTATCGATCCATTGCATAAAATAACATAGACACACCCCAACACATAAGTCTGTAATACCTTCATTAATTAACTAAGTTATAAATCATTTCACCCCTCACTCTAGTTCGTCCTTCACGCTTTAGGGGGCATATATTACACAACATTTTTTCACTGTTCGTATACTCCCTGTTCCTTGATCCTGTAGGACCTCTACAGTGAACCCTTCATGTTTTCCCATCATGAAGAAACTCCCATTGTGTTCCTCTTCATGAGCAGAACAATTCCCCTTTGGATCATTTTCTCAAAATATTCCGTTTTTCCCAATTTACAAGACCGATGCTAATGACCTATGTCCTCCTCACGCCAATATGAAGGGATTACAATTGTCCCTGCGTCGATCAGATCGACTGAGCTTTTTCCCAGTCGCACCGATCCTCTTTTGGAAAGTTTTTTAATTATGGAGCCGAAGCTTCGATCTCTAGAAGCTTTGTAACGGATGTCTAGTAAATGGTTAGGCTGGATGGAGCCGAGGAGGTCAAATTGGGCTCATTTCACCTATTAGGATGGAACTACCTCAAGAGATAAGACCTTCTCCCATGAGAAGAGGAACCATCTCCCATCCATTCAAGCTATATAAACCTCCACTTTTCCCAAGCACAAGCTAGTGTTGGTGTGTGTGTGCTAGTGCTAATTAAGCAGCAAGTTATCCATACTTTGTAGCTCTCTAGTTTATGTTTAAGGGAGAATTGTGAGTTGGTTTGGTGAGAATCCTAAAGGGAAGAGCCTTGAGACTATCATTGTTGGGGCCATCCATGAAATGCTAGCAGAAGTGTGTGGGAACTTGGATTTGTCGAAGGAGAACAACAACGTTAAGACAACGGTTGTAATCTCTTCTTGATTTAATATATATGCAACTATCAATTGATCTCCTACATAATATGTCATCTCACATGTTTATGGCTTAATGTTTCTTTACTTGTTAAGTAGGTTGAATACAATTTGTCTATTATCATGGTTGTTATTTGTTTTTGTTTACTTGTTTCAAGTGCTCAAAGAAGGAAATGGGAAATAGCTGGAGCAATGAAGCAAGGTCATCACCAAATAGGATAAGCGTACTAAGAGGTAGGCCCTATTAATTGGTTCTAACCTAAGGAAATCTTCCATAGAATGTCTTGTTTATGGCTAGACCCACTCTCAGGCTAGAGGAATTGTTTGTGTCCGCACTTAGAATTTTACTTCACCACATTTACCTAGGAAAGAACTAGGTCCATATCATGTCAAACCAGTCACTACTTCATGTGATAGCCAGTTGCATAATAATGATTTACAAATTCTAGTGGTGGGTAGTTTCCCAGTGGGCAAGGTTTCAACACCGGAGCCATGATTTTATTTGTGCGTAAAATCACTTTAACCAAAACACCTGTAGCATGGATCCCTCAATGGGGGCTCCGAGTCTAGAATAAGGGGGCCTCACAATCATTTCCATCCATCAATTTGGGAGTGGTGGATCGATGCTAATCCCAACTACAACCTCCACACTCCCTATTAAACATCGATGAAGAGGGGGACCCATCAATCAACCTTGAAAGCGAATATAGCACCTGATAGTCATCTTCCACTCGACCAATTATCCCAGTCCATGAAAATCGACTGACAACCTAGTGGCAAGGTTCCTCCTCGCGTAGTTCCATCATTGGTTTAGAATTCCTTAGTCCCTACCATGCTTGCCAATGATCTAGATCTAATGGGGTCCAACCTTGAGCCACATCACACAAAATCACCCTCCTTTTCTCATTATGCTACTTTGCTCATCCATAGAGTCGGTGATCAATCTTCTGACAACAAGGTTCCAAAAGGCTAGAACCTCCAACATACCACCCATAAACAAGGATTAATAAGTCCAAAGGTCTTCGTGGTAAGCAAAATAAGTGGTAAGGAAAGTAAGTGGTAAGGTTCCATTGCTGGAACCTCAACTATATCGACCAACTTCCTGATCGGCAAAATTCCTTTATCACTTCTTGCCAAGGAGAACACTGTTGGAAAAACTGAGAGGGGGGAGGGGTGAATCAGTATTTCTTACTATTTTTTAATGTTCTAGTGATTGCCAAAAGCATATATAGATATGTATATGTATGCACAAAACACAGAAATCAACAGCTGGAATAAATGCTTTTATTAAAACTCAAGACAGTGCAATGAAATAAATACAATATAAATATATATCTGACTATGAATAGTTGCCAAGCTCCAACTTGGACTTCAGTGAGGCTCCAACCTCCAAAGAACCAACTCTGTTTAGCAGTGGTCCTGTACTTAGGAACACCTACCCTTAATGACTTTAGTCCTATTCAGTTATGAGGCTCCAACCTCTTGGTCTCCAACCCAACTTTGGTATACAATAGTATGTTGTTGCACTTTGTTTAGCTGAGGTTCTCTCACTCCTACTCTCCTGCCTCTGCTGCTTCTGCTACCTCTACAGCCTCCGCTGCTTCTGCTACCACTTTTTCCTCTGCCGCTTCCACTATCTCCCGCTCAGGTTATTCATCACAACAACAACACCTACAGTTCTCTGTTTTTACTATTTTATATCTATTTCAGATGCCTCTGACTCTTCGTTTCCACTTTCCACCGCCTCTTTGGCTTCCTCCTCGGTCATTGTCGTTTCCTCTGACTCGATAGATCTTTCAGCTTCCCTCCTTGGGTCGTTGTGGCTTCCTTTGTGCTAGCTTTCCATGCAACTTCTTGGCTTTACGGTCAGTGTGTGTTAAAACTGTAACACAGGCCCGTTTTTTCAATGATAACAGGCATCCACCGAGACTCTTTCGTTTAACAGGCATGTTATGCTCCAGTTGTAATCTCCATCGCCCTGATACACCCCATGTAACTGACGCTCAGCCTTCTAATTCATCAGAATAGTTATCATGGGCCTTTCGGCCCAAAACCCCGCGCAACACAAAAAAACTTGATTACACAGGAAATATGTGCGAAACAGTCGAAAAGACTGAATGGGCGGACTTCAAGAAATATTACACCCGCATTTAAATGACATTGGGTCTGCTCCTCCACAACATTATCGCAATCGGCAATCCCGGCTTCCTGGAGTTCTTTATATAGTGACCTCATGAGATCACCGATGGCCAATGGGCCGATCCTCCCACAGACGCGATATGGTATTAAACAATAGTTGATATTCTCATCAAGGCCACAACTGTTCATCACAATCGGTGTTTGCCCTTGGTGGAGGTCTGATGCGATATCGCTATCGGTGATCGCAAGTCACATATAGTCAGGGCCTTACACTGTATTACCTCTACTCCGATTTCCCGATGCAATAATCGCTATTGATGATTGCAAAGGGGCTGCTTGACACGCTGTAATTCCCGCTTCCGAAGTGCCGATGCGATGTTCCGGACCCGATAGGATCCCAAATCTCTCGGGCATATATTTTCAAGTCCGGTTCGCCTACGATAGTATAACGACATATATATGTGAGTTTTAGCCTCTGATAGTGTATTGTCAGGGATGCATAGCTTACCTGCCGATAGTGTTAAGGTCACTCCCGATAGTGTTTAAATGCATGCAAATATTATATATATATATATATATATATATATATATATATATATATATATATATATATATATATATATATATCTATATATATATATGCATGCCGAAGATGAGGAGCTATCGGATGTAAAACCCATATATATATATATATATATATATATATATATATATATATATATATATAGATATATATATATATGGCTCCTCCGTTTTCTCCTCTTGCTCCAATGCGGCTCCTCTGGCTTGGTCTGCTCCTCTTGGCTCTGTTTGCTCCTCGAATATAGGCATATTGACATCAATGACAATCTGTGTCCAACAATCTCCCCCTTTGTTATTGATGGCAATATTCTCTTGCTCTCCCCCTTTGACATCAATGGCAAAGGAATTCATACGGACTCCCCCTGTCCTGCTGCATCTTTATGAATGAACTTGAGTGATGATAAAGAAATAACCCCCATATTTTGACGTAGATGTTCGAATGCTTCTCGAGAAAGAGGTTTTGTGAAAATATCAGCTATCTGCTCCTTTGTACTGATATACTCCAGGACAATGTTTTGTTCAGCTACTTGCTCACGAAGGAAATGAGACTTGATTGGTATGTGTTTGGTTCTTGAGTGCATCACTGGATTTTTGCTGAGACTGATAGCACTTGTGTTGTCACAATAAACGGTAATTGGTTGATCTTTACATATGTCGAGATCTTTTAGGGCTTCCTTCATCCATATTATCTGAGAACGATAGTCTGCTACAACAATATACTCAGCTTCGGTTGTGGATAATGATATGGATGATTGTTTTTTGCTAAGCCAGGATACCAAACAATCTCCTAGGAAGAATGCATTTCCACTAGTGCTTTTCCGATCATCTATACTTCAAGCCCAATCAGCATCAGTGTATGCAGCTATAGTCAGTGTTGAGTCCTTTGGATACCAAAGACCGAAATCAGAAGTTCCCTTCAGATATCTGAGAATTCTTTTTACAGTTAAAAAATGGGATTGTTTGGGAGCACATTGAAATCTACCTACCATTCCTACTGCTTGCATTATGTCTTGTCATGTAGCTGTTAAGTATAGAAGGGCTCCAATCATTGACCTGTAATGAGTTGCATCTACTAGAGGGGAGTCATCATCTTTGCTCAGTTTGCAGTTTGCGGTCATAGGTGTGATCATGGGTGCACAATCCTCCATTCCATATTTTTTGAGCATGTCTTTTAGATATTTGGTTTGAGATAAACATAATCCTTGATCTATCTTTATGTATAGATTGCTTCCAGCCACTCCCTTTTTGAACCCTTGTTGTTGTAGATAGTGATCCAGTCTTGCATACCAAGCTCTAGGAGCTTGTTTCAACCCATATAAAGCCTTTTTCAATTTACAGACTAAGTCCTTTCCTGCTGTTAGATCAAAACCTACTGGCTGCTCCATGTAGACTTCCTCCTTGAGTTCCCCATTTAGAAATGTTGATTTCACGTCCATTTGATAGATTTTGAATCCTTTTGAGCAAGAAAATGCCAAGAACATCTTGATAGCTTCCATACGGGCCACTGGTGTAAATGTCTCTTCAAAGTCAACTCCTTCAATTTGTGAATAGCCTTTGCAGACAAGTCTTGCCTTGTTTCTGATAACCTGTCCTTCCTCATTCATTTTATTTTTGAGCACCCATTTGGTTCCTATTATGTTTTTGTCCTTTGGATGAGGTACCAGCTCCCATGTCTTGTTCTTCTCAATTTGGGACATTTCTTCTTCCATGGCTTTTACCCAATGAGGATCCTTACTTTCTTCTGCAAATGTTTCTAGTTCTATCATAGATAGGAGGGCAATGACTTTTCTCTTGGGTGTGATTGTCATCCTTCTTCGGGTCTGCACACCTTCATCTCTATCTCCAATGATCTGCTCTTCTAGATGATGTCTTTGGACATACTTCATCTTTGAAGGGGTATTAGGTGGTTCTCTTTCCTCTTCTCCTTCTTCTTCTTCCTCATCTATTTCTTCTTCTTTAGGTTCTTCTTCTTCAATGAGAGAGTCATCTTCATGTTCTTCAATTTCCCTTTCTGGAAGATATTCATCAACCTTTACATCAATGCTTTCCACTATTTTCTTCAGTCGATAATTGTAGCACTTGTAAGCCTTGCTCCGTGTAGAGTATCCAAGAAATATCCCTTCATCAACCCAAGAATCAAACTTTCCAGGTTAGCCATCATTTATTTTTATGAAGCACTTGCTTCCAAAGATATTGAAGTACTTCACTGAATCAGGTCTTCCTTTCCATAGCTCATAAGGAGTTTTATCACAATTTGGTCTTAATTGAGTTCGATTTAGTGTATAGACAGCTGTCCCTACTGCTTCTCTCCAGAATCTAGGCTGTAAGTCTGCTGCTAATAGCATAGTTCTTGCCATTTCTTGGATTGTTCGGTTTCATCTTTCAACTACCCCATTTTGCTGAGGTGTTCTGGCAGCCGAGAATTCCCTTTTAATTCCATGAATATTACAAAACTCACTAAAATCGTTTGATGTGAATTCTCCTCCTTTGTCTATTCTGAGGCACTTAATTTTTTAATCTTTTCCATTTTCTACAAGGGCTTTTAGATTCTTAAAACACTCAAAAGTTTCAGATTTATACTTTATGAAATATATCCACATCATTCTAGTATAATCATCAACAAATAACACAAAGTACCATTCTCCTTGGAGTGCTTGATTTCTAGTTGGCCCACACACATCAGCATGGATGATCTTCAAGGGCTTCGATGTAGAGAGCTCCTTTGTCTTGTGGCTGATTCTGGTCTGCCTTCCATGTTGACATGGACTGCATACAACTTAATTTGGTTTGGATAGCCTTGGGATATCTCGTACAGCTTTAATCTTGCTGATATTGATCAGATTTTGGAAGCTTGTATGTCCAAGTCGCTTGTGCTACAACCAACTCTCATCTGTCTGACTCAAGTAGCATTTATTTTCTTGAATCTTGTTCAGAATGTAAATGTTGTCTGGTGTTCTTACCCCTTTTGCCACAAGTTTCCCTAAGACAGAGTTCCTTATTTCACAGTATTTGGTGCTAAAAACAACCTTATGTCCTTGATCACAGATTTGGCTGACACTCAAGAGGTTGTGTTTGAGTCCGTCAACCAGCAAAGCATCTTGAGCTTTTCCTTTTCCATTGATCAGAGTAACTGTTCCTTTTCCTGCAAATTTGCCAGATCTGCTTCCAAAGGACACATTCCCTTCCTTTTTGCTCAGTGAGACAAACTTCCTTCTGTCTCCTGTCATGTGTCTAGCGCACCCACTATCTACAAACCACTGGTTTCCATTATTTTGAGCATATAGATCCAGGTCGCACTTGTCCATGTTGGAGTTCTTGCTACTCATCTTTCTTCCTTTGAGTGGGCAGTCTTGTTCATAGTGTCCATTATTGTAGCAGAAAGAGCAAATCAGATCAAATTTGGTCAAGGGATCAAATGAATTGAAGATTTTGATTTGTCCCTGCCTTTTGGGGGGCATATGAGTTGATTATTCGATCATTTGACTTTGTATTTTCACTTCTGTGAGCCATACAATGTCTGGCTTGATGACCGAAGTTTTTACAGTGAAAGCAGTGTCCAAGAAAGATGGTTTTGTGCTTGTTGAAGAAAGCATGGTTTGAGCCAATTTCCTTCCTGGGAATTACTCCTCCCTCGTTATTTGGATTTGCGATGGGCCCTTGGTGGAGTATAGGTACGTATTTGTTGTAGTATCCATGATTCGACTCCACACTCTTCTTTGGAGTAATTCTCTCTTCATTCTTGGGATTTGGGATGCACTTTTGATAACATACTTTTTCATCTTTTGGATAGCAGTAAAGTGCATCGGCATAGCTTTTCGTACTATTCTTAGTGCTTGAGGATTCTCCTTTGAAACCTATTCCAAACTTGTCATGTTGAGGTTTTTGATTTTTCATAATAGTCTCAAGTATTTGAGAACTTTTACAGCCCTTTTTAATTTGCTCCAACTCCTTTCTCAGAGACACTATTTCGGCCTTACGTTCTTCACAAGTCTCTTCTTTTTCTTTAAGCTTTAGTTCCAAGAGATCTTCTCTCCTTCTTATTTCCTCATTTTCCACTTTGAGAGAAATGACTTTGTTCCTAGTTTCTCATTTTCTTCAATGGCACTTATTAATAGTTCATCTACATTTCCTTCCAGCCCTGAGTCATCATCATTTGTGAGTGCCATGAATAATGTTTCTTGGCTTTCATCATGATCACTTTCCTCATCTGATTTCTTTATGATGACCATAAACTCATCCTCATCAGACTCATCTTGCTTGGAGAGGAAGTTTTTCTTATTGAGCCCTTTCTTTTTGTGTGTCATTCTTTTAGAATTTCCTTCATCATCATTGTCATGTTTATGAGGACATCTTGCTGCATAATGACCTATTTTACCACATTTAAAACAGATAAGAGGATACTTGCCTTTAAGCTTAGATCCTCTCTTCAGCTTTCGTACAGATTGAGCCAATTCGGATTCCACATCTGACTCATCACTACAGTCATTCCTTTCTTTCCCTTTCTTTGACTTTGAGGCCTTGAACGCTGCATCTTTGGAGCTTGGGCCACCTTTCCTCATTTCATAGGCAGTGAGAATTCCATGGAGTTCATCCATTTTGAGAGTATCTAGATCCTTTGCTTCTTCTATAGCACTTATTTTGGAGTCAAATCTGTCTGGAAGAGACCTTAATGCCTTTTCAACAATGGTACTTTTTTCCACTTTTTCGTCCAATTCTTTCAGGGAATTTACCACTTCAACTACTCGGAGGTGGTATGCTGCAATATCTTCTTCATCTTCCATCCTCAAACTTTCAAATTGTCTTATGTGAGTTTGAAGCTTCGCCTTTTTGAATTTTGAGTCTCCATCATACAAGCCAACTAGCTTCTCCCACATTTCTTTGGCAGAGGTACAGTGCATGATTTTTGTAAACTCAGAATCAGTGATTCCACTAGTGATGGAGTTCATGGACTTTGCATTTGCGATGTACGCTTTCCTGTCATCTTGGTCTGTCGGAAGAGTGGAAGTCGTTTGGTATTCATTTTGCACACAATGCCAAACTTCGGGTCCAAGGGACATTAAGTAGTAGGTCATTCTTTTCTTCCAGAAACCAAAGTTAGTGCCATCGAACAAAGGAGGTCTTCCTGATGCTTCGTGATTTCTCATCATGGCTACGGATCCTTCTTCAAGCTGTTAGGCTAGTATGAAGAAGCCTGCTCTGATACCAATTGTTGGAAATACTGGGGGGGGTGAATCAGTATTTCTTACAATTTTTTAATTGTTCTAGTGATTGCCAAAAGCATATATAGATAAGTCTATATATAAATAGAACACAGAAATAAACAGCTGGAATAAATGGTTTTATTAAAACTCAAGACAGTGCAATGAAATAAATACAGTATAAATATATATATGACTGTGAATAGTTGCCAAGCTCCAACTTGGACTTCAGTGAGGCTCCAACCTCCAAAGCACCAACTCTGTTTAGCAGTGGTTCTGTACTTAGGAACATCTACGCCTAATGACTTTAGTCTTGTTCAGTTCTGAGGCTCCAACCCAACTTTAGTATACACTGGTATGCTGCTGCACTCTGCTCAGCTGAGGTTCTCTCACTCATACTCTCCTGCCTCTACTACTTCTGCTGCCTCTACAGCCTCCGCTGCTTCTACTGCCTCTACAGCCTCTACTGCTTCCACTATCTCTCGCTCAGGTTATTCATCACAACAACAGCACCTACAATTCTATGTTTTTACTGTTTTATATCTATTTTAGATGCCTCTGACTCTTTGTTTCCGCTTTCCACTGCCTCTTTGGCTTCCTCCTCGGTCGCTGTCGTTTCCTCTGACTCACTTGATCTTTCAGCTTCCCTCCTTGGTCGTTGTGGCTTCCTCTATGCTGGCTTTCCATGCAACTTCTTAGCTTTACAGTCACTGTGTGTTAAAACTGTAACACAGGCCCGTTTTTTTCAATGATAACAGGCATCCACCGAGACTCTTTCATTTAACGGACATGTTATTCTCCAGTCGTAATCTTTGTCTCCTTGATACACCCCATGTAACTGACGCTCAGCCTTCTAATTCATCAGAATAGTTATCATAGGCCTTTCAGCCCAAAACCCCGCGCAACACAAAAAAACTTGATTACACACGAAATATGTGTGAAACAGTTGAAAATACTGAAGGGGCAAACTTCAAGAAATATTACACCCGCATTTAAACGACATCGGGTCCGCTCCTCCACAACATTATCGCAATCGGCAATCCCAGCTTCTCGAAGTTATTTATATAGTGACCTCATGACATCGCCGATGGCCGATGGGCCGATCCTCCTGCGGACGCGATATGGTATTAAATAGCAGTTGACATTCTCACCGGGTCCACAACTGTTCATCGCATTCGGGGTTTGCCCTTGGCAGAGGTCCGATGCAGTATCGCTATCGGCGATCGCAAGTCGCATATGGTTAGGGTCTTACACTGTATTACATCGCTTCGATTTCTCGATGCGATAATAGCTATCGGCGATCGCAAAGGAGCCACTTGACACACTGTAACACCCACTTCCGAAGTGCTGATGCAATGTGCCAGACCCGATAGGATCCCAAATCTCTCATGCATATATTTTCAAGTCCGATTTCTGCCTGCGATAGTGTAACGACATATATACGTGATTTTTGGCCTCCGATAGTGTTAAGGTCACTCCCGATAGTGTTTAAATGCATGCAAATATATATATATATATATATATATATATATATATATATATATATATAGATATATATATATATATATATATATATATATAGATATGTTATATATATATGTCTCCTCCGTTTGCTCCTCGAATATTGCCATATTGACATCAATGAGCAAAATAAGTGGTAAGGAAAGTAAGTGGTAAGGTTCCATTGCTGGAACCTCAACTAGATCAAACAACTTCCTGATCGGCCAAATTCCTTTATCACTTGTTACCAAGGAGAACACATTACAAAGGGTGTTGCTAGTCAGTGGTGGATGGTGGCAAGGTTCCACTATTGGAACATTGTCTGGATTGGCCAACTTCCATCATTGCATATTAGTAAGGAGAACAAGATGTAAAAGGTCTCGATGGTGAGCAGTGGGCAGTGCCACCACAACCAAGTAAAGATACAATTACTGCAAATGGGGAATGACCAATCTCATCCATCTCTAGGTTAATATGGTCTGAGTTGTCCATAAACTAGATTCTAAATTTTAGTTGGTGAAATTAACAAAATAGGCGACTCTAAAATGCCAATCTTGTGAAAGTGAACTTCCAAGGGTCCGATCCTTGAACCAAAAGAAGTTATTCCATGAGAGATAGTGAATAGGGAGTCTCAAGATATCCCTTGGTCAAGATTCAGTGAAAGGTGAGGTCTCAAGGCCAAATTCATATTGAGGTCTAAAGGAAAAATTCATATAGGGGTAAGGCTTACAAGAGAGACATATGATGCACTTCTAGCTTTGTCATCTTTTGACAAGTTAGTTAAACACCTTCAGAGGCTTATATTCATTCATCACACAAACATTGAATTGCCTAACAACATAAGGAAAATCACAGTCTAACCATACACATTATCAATCCATTGAATTTGTTTATTTGTTCATTTAATTCCATTGTTGTCAAGCAATATAAAGAGAGAACATAATGTATGGGTTAGCACATTATTCTTGATCTAACAATTGCCGACGCCACCTAGGCGCTCATCCGAATTATAGTGCATAAGTTGTTTGTAAATCATGGATAAGGTAGTAGCTCCATAGTTCAAATATCCAAGGCTGGTAATAATGCATGGAGAGTCATAAATATTCTAGCAAAGAAACTATAAGTCCTTTAAGTACATGTGTCATTGTCGTCTTTATACATACCAATCAAGAAAAGAAAGGGAAATGATATGCATAGCTAATATCTTTTCCATAAACACAATACTAGACAACATTGTCCAATCACCCATTAGAACCATAAACATATAGGATAGATGCAAATCATATATATGGGAGAAATCCTCGTAGTTCAAGCAAACAATCTATATTCATAAGTGCATAAGACAATTGGTCAATTGTCAACATATGAGTCAGTGTCATGTATTCTTCATCAACCTACATGATTATGTATTGATGTTAAGCACAAGGAATATCATAATCCATAGTCCAATATGAATGAACAATTATACTTATATGAGTATGTTTAATGATAGCTGACAACTAAGATGGAGTCCACTTTGGAAGTAACCCACTATGTGTTCTACTGTGTCTCAAAGACCAAAATGATCTTCCCCTCCTTTTGCTTGTCTGCTCTCTCCTCTCCTCCTTTCTACTGTATTGTCACTAGTGACTAAGAAAGTGCTCTTTGCTCTTCTGTATGCTTGCTCTATGCTCATTGATTGTTTTATCCTCTGTGTAAGCCTCTTTTTATCTGAGGCAATCGTCCTCCACCTTGATCAATGAGGGTGATGGAATGGCCATGGTATTCTGCCCACACCGCCCATGGATTAGCAAGCAGTTCAAGAATTCAATGTAGTCGGCTATGGTTTGCTCACGATACACGATGAGTTTTTCTCCAATCACATCTCATAAACAATATTTCAAGTTGTGGTTTTCCTGGTTTGCAAGTGATTCTAGTTGTAAAATTCAGGGTGGGTTCACAGTCTTGAAAGCACGCAAGCAAACAAACTTTCGTTAAACAATAAATCAGTAACACTTAATTCATTTTAAGTAATTAATTTTAAAACTTAGTCAGCATAGTATATAATTATAATCTCATATTACATAAACATGGGCAAAATGAAAAATGTTAGATGCTCCAATCGTTTAAACTCATGAATAGATACACAAACTAATCATAAGAAACAGCTACAACTTGTATACCATTTTATTTATATATTTATTTGAGCAACCTACTGGTTATAATATCATTATGTATTTTAATAAAAAT
Source organism: Pinus tabuliformis (assembly GCA_031772625.1). Lineage (NCBI taxonomy): Eukaryota > Viridiplantae > Streptophyta > Pinopsida > Pinales > Pinaceae > Pinus > Pinus tabuliformis. Next base: position 1,608,330,646 of record CM062804.1, read on the forward strand.
TTAAAACGTCTCAAAACCAGAAATATTATGAATAGTTCCGGCGGATGTGAAAGTTTACATTACATGAACCGTAAACAGTGCTCAATAAAAACTTCCAAACATCGACATGGTATGCGAGAAGAAAACATTAACCTGACACGGAAAGAGAGTGTACAAATTAAAAAAATAGATTCATCGCTATTTTGCACACTAAAACCATTGTTTTAGAACTGATGCACAATATAAAATAAAATCTGAAAAGAGGCTTCTACACTATATACTCATCATGTTACGCCCTTGAGAACGCATCACGGAGTTTTGAAAGCCGTATTACATCTCCAGAGGTACCAACCTTTAACAATCCTAACAAAATTAATATATGTCATTTTCATGCGCAGTGAATTTAATGCAAATATCTGCAACCCGGGAGAAGGAAACCTTTCTGATACATCTGTGATTAAAAGATTTAGAAAGTAATCGACAAATAACGTTAAAATTACAGAATTGAAGATAGTCAAGCCTTCTGAAACAAGTGTCTGGTACCTTTAATGCTGTCTGTATGTGACGATTATTTGGGAGCGTAATGTGAATCCATGGATCCCCAGCAATAGCCAGCATCTTCATCCTTGATGCCCATCTTACTTCATGAATGATGAGGGATAGAGATGCCTCTCCACCCGTCCAGAAGGCGGTGCACATCGGAAGTGAAGGCGGTGGAAGAGGAGGAGGCTGCCTCTTGCTCATCTGAACACGGCTTCCATACAAGTCCGGCCCTGCGAGCTGAATTCAGATTCAGAGGGAGTCGTCTCTCATAGCGATCGATGGAAAAGAGCGAGAGGGAAAGATAGACCTCGTCCGTGCTCCACTTTTGCTTGGGCGCAGAAGACGAAGCACACTTCGATATTGAGCAAAATTTCGAATTCTTGTGATTTCTTTTGTTTCTGGAGAGAAGAGGGTGTAGGCAGTTGACGTACAGACGCCTGAAACCGCCCAAACCCACCAACACGGATTTCAACTGCCCACTCTGAAGCGAGGCGGTGGATGGCCAATGGCGCGTGCAGATGCCTTCCCACAGACCCTCGTCGTCGGTGGCCTGCTTCCATTTCTTGGTGACGCAAGAAGCCATGGCCAAAGACGCGGGGTCCAGATGCTTGAATATCTGGTTCAGGATGTCAATATTGCTAGCAACCTCAACCTGACCTAGCGCCAGTTTCTTGTAATTGCCCGCTGCGACTCGATCTCGTGACTCTTCGTTATCCCCAGCCATGAGTCAACCTAAACGATCCCTTGGGCTCTTCCAAAAAGAACAGAACAAATAGTTGAGAAGACGATGGATGCCCACGAGAAGAAGAAGAGGGTGGGGAAGCAACTGGAGACACCGCACTACCCGCTCTTTCCACCTCGCTATCCGACAAAATAGCGGTAGTGGAGGACCCAATCAAAACATGTTGCTTTTGGCTCTTCTTTTGTAGTCACTCGGCCGGCATCCACTTTTCCTTGCAATTTCGGAAGGCTGTTTTAATATACGGGTTTGGCAGTTATTATTATTTAGGTTATATCTATTATATATTATAATATTATAATATATTTAACATGTATGATAATATATTTGTGAAAACCAAGGTTGTCGGATTATATTGGAAATAGAAATAATAATGAGTTAAAATTACAATAAATTTAGATTATATTAATAGAATATTCAAAATCAAAAGAACTAGTTGTGAATAGCGATAACCAAGTAAATTGGAAAACATAAAATAAATGAATTTTTTATAAGTGAAATTTTTTTGAAAAAAAATTAGTTTATTTTCTGATTTAATTTGTTTAGAGTCTAGTAGGGATTCATTGAAATCACAAGTTTAAGAGTGATTTTTTTACAATTAAAGTGTTTTCAGATTTAATTTGTTTGGAATTTAGTAAGGATTCATTGAAATCACAAGTTTAAGGGTGAACTCCACAATCAAAGTGTTTTCAAATTTAATTTGTTTAAAGTCTGGTAGGGATTTATTGAAATCACAAATTTGAAGGATAAACTTTTCATAATCAAAATACAACAGAGATTTTTGAGGGTGTTGAATCCATATAATTCATTTTTATATTAAATTGTACACATCATAAAAACACAATAAATTTTTATATTAAATTATATACATTATAAAAACACAATAAATGACAAAGTTCAGGTTTAATATATCTTTCTTGAATTTAATTTCATCGTATAAATACAAGTTAATTGTTTAACGTCACTTCTATCTATCATAAACTTATATCTTAAAAAAAAAAAAAAAAAAAAAACATTACCAAACCATTTTGCTTTTTCCCTAATACAAAAAAATTACCGAACGAATTAGGTTATTAACATAGCTTTAACCAAAAGACATGTCGATTGCCTTGTATTTCATTGTTGTTAGGACCATTCTTATAAGTTATAAATGAGTGTGATACTATTATATTAGTATATGTTTATAAACTTTTAAAACAGCCCAAAAACTGGTTATCTAAGTTGTGAAAGTTATCAAACTCAGTAATTTTACTAGTTATAAAAGTTTATTTTATCATAATTTTTTTTTTTATACATGTGTAAAAATAAAATATATCATAATAAAGTTGTCTAGTAGTGAGGACAATCATCTCTGGTTGTTAACCGTGAATCTCATCGACTTTAATCAAGGAAAATCAGGCCACCTAGAATAACTTGCTGGTGGTTTGTAAGGGGGCAGGTTTTCACTAGTGCGAGATGCCTCTGGATTTTGGGCCATTAACCTTTACCTTACGTCAGAGGGAAAAGAATCTCTTAACCAAGCATAAGCAATTTTAAGGCATACTCCAGGCCTATATAAACCATTTTATCTGGTTAGGCTTTCACTCCCGCCAATGCCTAGTTTTGGACCGTTAATCTTTCCTTACCTCCTAGAAAAACAAACTCTTAACCAAACAGAAACCATTTTAAAGCATACTCCAAATCTATATAAACCATTTTATTAAACCTAAAAAAATATTATGGACAACTTTGCTAGTTGCATCACTTGACCTGTAAACGTTTATGGTAGCATTGCCAAACGTTTTATATATTTCAGAGTTGTTTTTGTCTCTCATTATCAAATTGTTAAACATTTTACATATTTCAAAGCTGTTTCATGACAGGTATGGTAGTCTGTCCGCCGTATTTGACGATTAAATTGTCCCGTGACGAGCAATTTAGCCGTCAAAATCCGGCGCAAACCAAACGACGAAAGAACAATTAGTTGGTGGTAGGGAAGCCACCAGAAACGACGGAGAGGCATCTGGGCAACATGCCTGTTGCGGCTCTTTCCACGTCGAGACGCTTGAAAAAACAGGCCGTACGTCGCTAACCGTCAAATAGCGGTGGTGGTTAGCGGTGGACGACGGTAAATAAAACCTGTTGCCTGTCTTTGTACTCACACGGGGGGCCTCCTCTTCACTTAACCCCTCTCGTTCTCTTAAGTGTTCGAGTGGGTGGTTGCATGCATAACTTTTCATTTTCTTATTCTACGCTATTGGATACATGAAGAGTTCAACGCTAATGTGTTTGAGAGATACAATTATGTTATTGCCTCAAGTGGGTTATTGTATTTTTAAAAATTAGAAATATTATTAATTTTGAATAATGTTGAGTTATTATTATTTATATTAATCGGTAGGTAGGTTTGTTTTTTTAGGAATTTTAAAATTTTAATTTATTTATTAATAATTATTAGAGTTATTAATAATTATGAGGGAAGTGCATGTTTCTTTGATATATAAATGAAATATTTCTAGTAATAGTTAAGATATGGAGTTGAAATTTATCTTAAAAATAGTTATGTTTTTTTTGTTTTTCAATTTAATTGAAACAATGGGCATGTACATAAGAGTCATTGAACTCTTATTGATATTGTTGCTTTAATATGTTTTTCTTATTAGATGTTATTTTAAATGTATATATGTTTGACTCATGTATTACTTCTTTTATAATCATTAAAGATCCATCTTAACCATAAATCTTTCAACTATCGAGATACAAATCTCTTGATACACAAACCTCTTTTAGAGTGCAAAAAAAACAAAGGTTTTCTCTTTGAGAGATTTGATCCCTCTAGACACTTAGATCCGTGGTTAAGATGGATATGTAATTGTTCTCTCTCTCTCTCAATATATATTCATTATTTAAAATTCATTTTTGAATGCATCAATGGATTCAACATATTGAAAGCCTCATTGGACACTTGAATTATGTAGATTACACAACTTTGAGAAAAAATTTAGCAAAAAATACCCCTAAAAAAAGGGCCCAAAAATAGAAAACCAAGTCTCCTAGAATTTGTTTAACCATGAAAATTTATTTTTTTAGTTGTTTCTTTATAACATATGGATAGATTTTTTTTAGTTAACTTGGAAATTTTTTACTTAAAATGGGAACTAAAATATTTTATTTAGGGACCACATTTTAGTACTTAATATTAGATATTGATATATTTTATTTATAATCTATTTATTATTATTATTATTAGAAATTTATATGTTACTTATTAATTTTATATTAATAATTGAATGAATTACATCTCTCTCTCATTACTCTTAATTGGAACTACTCGAATTTTTTTTATTTTCAATTACTTTTTATCTTTGCTTATTGAAACATTTTATTATGACCAACATTGATTTTAATATTTTTTCTCTATATACATATATAAAAAAAGGTGATAATATATATTTTTTCCTTTTATTTTCAATTATTTTATCTCTTATAAAATTGGTATAAAATTATTTTACTTCACATGGATATTGAAATATTTTATTTATGGGTGAGAGTGAGAGTTAAACATTTTGACTACATCTCCTTCATACAAGGTTGTAATATAATGTTATGGGATTGAAAGGTAGTGAAATGGGTGTTTGTTTTGAGGCGGAAAAGGGAGATAGTTGACCACATATTCTATGGTGTCAAAATAACTCTCTCTCTCTCTCTCTCTCTCTCTCTCTCTCTCTAGATATATATATATATATATATATATATATATATATATATATATATATATATATATCTATATATATATATATATATATATGTCTTCAATTGAAGTATTGATCACACTCACTATTAATCAAATAAAATTACATATAAATACATGTAGTGTTGTCTCAAGATAATCAGACTATCTTAGACACACAATCATTGGTTGAGAGAATATCTCAACCAAACACTAATCTGAGAAACATATAGATCTAAACAAATCCTAAAGAAAAGTAACAGACTCCTTAACTTATAAAGCATCACACCTAAGACAAGTATGCATTATATTTTCTAAGTCTCCCCCTTAATGACTACTTGTCTCAATCTCAATCAGCAAAGTCTAGTTGTGGTCCAATTTGTTGTTTTTTTTTTTCTCGATTAAGACTAAATCTATTAAGTAAAAATATTGTACAATAGGATACATCCCAAAGATGCAAGAAACCGGCAACCGGAAATGATAGAACTATCAACCTCGGTTCCGGAAAAGGAGCTAAACAAGCAAGGAGCTACAACAAGTCACTAGAAGCTGAAAGAAGCATGGTAAACTACCCTGAGAGGGTAGAGGCTTCAACACGAAGCTTTTTCCCTTTTCGTTTTTTGACTTCCACCCAACCATTTGGTGGTGGATGAGCGAGTACAACTTGAAGATTGGGATCCTCCACCGGGGATCCCACCTTGGGGAAGCCCTCTTTTTCTGAATCCGAAGAAGAGGACGAATGGACACGTTTCTGAGCATTGGCTGCGTCAGAGGAAGGCGCCAGACCATCGGATGAGGGGGCCACTGTATGAGGGGCCTGTTCTAATTCTTCATCGCTGTCTTCATCTTCAGAGCTGGAGGAACTAGGATCCACCACTGGAGGAGGAGAGCAAGGAGTCCAACGCTTGGGCTTGGGCTTGGAGGCATTGGCTTTGTTCTTTTTTTCCGGGCGAGATGGGCATGTATTCTGCAAATGCCCAGATTGGTGGCAATGGCGGCACCGAAAAGCCGTGTTCTCGTAGTCCAGAGTTTGGGTCCAAACAAAGTCGTTTATTTTAAGGTTGATTTGTTCTGGAAGACCTTTGCTTAGGTCTAACATCGCGCACATTCTTGCATATGAGTAGAGACCTTTAGCTTCCCGCCACATATCGCCACTGAGGAAGCTGCCCAGGGTGTCTCCTATAACTCTGAAGACACGGGTACTCCATAGGTGGGCAGGAAAATTTGGAAGCCGAATCCATACCGGAGTCTTGGTAATGACTGCAGTGGCTGGATCGAAATCTGGGAACCAGGGAGTTAAGAATAACCCTGCATTTCCCATGAACCAAGGGCCCTCTTCTAATGCCTTATCATAGTGCTTACTGTTGTCAAATAGGACAATGAAATAGCCTTTCGAACAGAAAAAGATCTTACAGTGATGAGTCCAGTTTGCATGGATCCATGCATAGAGATCCTGAGAACGCGGCCACAGTCCATTAAATCTGCAGATGATGGCTCTTTCAGCAAAATCTTGAAGTTGGGAAGCCAGTTCTTCATGAATGAGTTCGACAGAGGGAACTTCTTCGTTCTTGTCAACCAAGAAGACCTTGGATTTAGGGGCTTTCGGAGGATTGGGATTCTCAGAGTGGACAGCATCTTTGTATGAGAAAGGACGGGTAGAGGATGATTGCCCCGCTGCACCTCCTCTTAAACGAAGGGTCGCCACCACCAAGCTGTTCCTGGAAATGCCGTAAGCAAAGAGAGGAAGAGGGTCTTCAAGCTGTTTACCTTGATAGAGAAGTCGCAGACTGCTTGATGGAATCCCCAATCTGCGCTCTAGCTTCACTTTGAGATCCTGCACCAGATCTGCAGGGCTAACCCATTGCATGATGGTGCTGCCTGAAGGCTGAGAGATTTGAATCTGAAAGGAGTCAGATTCTGGCTTTGAACTCATGCCAAGAGTACAGATCTCTGGATCTGGCCAGAGCATGGCCTGTTCTGCCTGCTGGATGACCGGATCTGGCCAATCGTTGACAGATCTGAGGCTGCAGCTGCCTTTTGGAGAGCCGTTGTTTGCTCCAGATCCATATGGAGACCATGCGTATGATGGGGTCAACTGCTCTGGTTCGTGGCCAAAGCATACAGTTTTCTGACTGGCCGAGACCCTGATGGCAAGTTCAGATTTTCTGTGAAGCCAAGAGGGCTTCGAGCTTTTCTTGCTGTGGCTGTCTTGAACGCTGGGCAGCGTTGCGTGAAGGATAGTTGTAATGACCTGGGCGGCCGTGGGTGAAGATCGAAGCCCCAGCTCGAGTTCAAGCTCCTCAGCTGCGGCCAAATAATACAGCTCTTTGCCTTGACTGCTGCTACAGAGAACAACGCGGCCAATCTTGGATCCGGACGCCTTCTGATCAAACCCTGATCCCGTCGTCGTTGCTCCTTTCTCTGGAAAGCAACGATCAAGAAATGAACCGACGTCTGTAGGGTTCATTTTCCAGAGCATAAGGGTATATTTGGATGCATTATAGGAGGACCAAGAATGGATTGCCCCAGCAACCAGATCGGCGACCGGTCCAATTTATTGTTTATAAACATGATAAAAAAAAATATGTTGATGTCCATATAAAAGAACAAACATCCAAAAAATGCATGGGTGCCCAACCATTGCAACTATAGATCTACTAGGATGTCCTTCATGTACCTAGTTCAGTCAACCATTATATCTACATACCTAATATTGTACCTAAAATGCCCATTCCCAACCTGGGTTTTCTTGGATTACTCATAGCCATGCTCTGGGTTTTATCAGCTTATCCTAAACCAATTTTAGGGTTTTGTCATTTAAACCTCAATGCTATAGGAATCCATGTCCACTTCACTCTTACAATTGGTTTCTAGCTTACCATAAACCTACACTACAAAGTGGTTTCTGGCTTACCACAAACCTGCACTTACAAAGTGGTTTAAAGATTATCACAAACTTCACAGGGTACACATACCTTATAAGGTTTACATCATAACTAACTTAGGTACATACTATTACAAACTTTTCAAGGGCCACTACAAAACATCATAAACTTGCTTACAAAGAACACATGTGACTCACATATGGTCACAAGTCTATTATTAATCTACACACACATTTAATCTTGCCCATCGTCACTTAATCTTTGTTGTTGCTCCAACCACTAGCATTTTTTCTTCTTTAAATCTTTTTCATGCCTCCATAATATATGGTAGTCAATAATTCTTGCAAATAAATCTTGTCTATTGTCTGGTAGTCAATAATTCTTGCAAATAAATCTTGTCTATTTTTTGAATGGCGAATTCCAACAGAGATTCAAACCAATGACAATAGTTGGCCAGACTAATTTCACTTCATCGAAAACCAAACATACCATGACATGCAACAATGCACGACAAACTTACACGTTACAACATATAACAAAAATTCATTCAGATCTAGTGGTTGTCTTTGGACAGATCATTAAATTCGATTACTCAAATTTGATTCGAATAACAAGTTAGGTTTTGTTTCTCCCAAGGCATCGCTAAAATATTTATATTACAAACCAATTAAATCATTCTCTACAGGTGTTAGAACAAATATAGACGAAAGTTCAGGAACCAAAGCCATATTTCTTGCATATGAAACATACAAAAGTACACTATGATAATGACTTTGGAGTGGCCAAATGGACTGATGAAACCTCGTGCACGTGATACGACCAAAGAGATTGACCCAAGCTCCATGTGAACTTCACACACAATAATCAACTAGAGTTTTGGCATAATCTAGGCACTTTGTGCCAAGGCAGGTATAAAATAGCCAATGTGAATTGACAATCATGGTCCACCATGAGTGTCCTTGTGAGGATTGCTATGAGCACACGATCTCATTCAATGGCATGAAATTAACAAATAATGAATAGCTCACAGTGCCTTCAAAATATAGCTCCAATAGATCTAGTGGTTCCAAAATACACCCAACATAAACACCATAATACACATCAAAACATGAGGTTTCGCTAAAAAATCTCTACACTGTAGTAGATCCTCCATATAATACACTCACACACAGTTCCACTCTGTTGGCTTGAGGGGGCCTAACCCAGGTTCGGAGTTATTTAGCCAAACAAATCCCTAAACTACTGGCCCTTTTGGCATCAGCCCGGGGAGCGTGGACCGAAGTCTCACCCGAAGCAGTATGGGGGGATACTGGAACCAAGTTTTCACACCCTTGAGATTTTTGTGGTGTCGATTTTGTCCAACTGTGCCCATCTTCGTGCAGATTACTTTGTGCACTATTCTCAACTTCAATACCCTTGCGATCTATTATAATTGGCTTTCGCGCAGCCCTAACTAGTGGCTGAGATGCTTTCGCGCTGCTATGGGAGCGAATTGCACTATTTCCCCTAACTACACCATGAATCTTACTTATCTTCTTATAGATGTTAGTCAACTTCGCGTAAACAGATATTCTGTCTTGAATTCACTTAATCAATACAATCATGTATATTCATGCATCATATAAACAATATAAGTGCAATTTATACCCAATATATTCAATGCATAAAACAGGAAATAAATACATAGAATTGATATGAAACTTCTCTTTATTAATACTTCCAACTGTTATAGATTCGACTCACCCTACACACTTAGCTACAAGGGTCCGCGCACTCAGCTGCATACTACTAGGCCTTTGTGCACTCAGCTGTAGGGCCTTCTCCTACTCTATGACCCAAACTAGAGTTTACACTTCTGTTCTTCCACTATGCTTCTATTCCATGTTTTTATTATATGATGTCCATGTCTTTATCTACTTAGAGCCTCACTCTATTTATACAATCCCATGGTCCGTGGACCATGGGTGTTGGGCATGGGATCCCCCGCAGCAGGTTTTGGGGCTTAAAGCCCAAGTTTTGGTCAATTGTATTGTAAGAATCCGCGAAGTACAGGCGCAAAGCATGAAAGTCTAGGATGAGTCATAAGGTTGTCTGCCGTAAGAATTGTAAAATAATGTAAAGTTGTGTCGGCCTACCCATGGTCCGTGGACCATGGGATTGTATAAATAGAGTGAGGCTCTAAGTGTAAAGATAGTTTTTGGCAAGCAAGTAATAGATAAATGCGAAGGAATGGTTAGAGCATAGAGTGAAAGTTGAAGTGTCTTGGGTCGTAGTAGTAGGAAGAGGCTCTGCAGTTGAGTGCATAAGGCAGAGTCAGGTCTGTACTTGGATTTGAAAGCTAATAAAGAGAAGTTTATTCTATGCATCTATTTTGGAATCTGTATGTTGATGTTATGCATTACTTTACTCTGTTATTTACGACGCACAATTGATAATTACGTGTATGAATGCTTATATGTCTATTTAATCTAAGTAATCGACTAATGGAGACTAATTAAGGAAGACTTGGGTAAATAACATGGGTTGCGTCGCGACTAGAACTGTGCGAAGACAGTATCATAGGGCGCGGGGTGCCTGCAGGTGTGCGTAGCGCAGTAAGTGCGAAGGTTGGACTGCGTACCAATCACCACATATCAAACAACCCTAAGGTGCGAAAACCTAGTTCTAGCACCCTCCCATACTACTTTGGGTGAGACCTCAATCCGCGCTTTGCAGACTGTTTTTGAAAGGGCCAATAGTACAAGGATGTGCTTGGCTAAATCACTTCCAAACCTGGGTTAGGCCCCACTGAGCCAACAAATGGTTCTGTTGCCGAGACCGGGATCTGCAGAAGGGATGTCTGATGTCGTGCCACTAGAACCCAACAAAGAAGGAAATTGAAGATTGGTTGGATAAGAAAATTCATGAGTTCGCGACACAGGAAAACAAAACTCAGATATGAGAAAAGGTGGCTGGATCGCTACGTGTATACAGAAATCCAAGAGATTTTCTTTTCATCCTTTCCATCTGAGCTGTATGAGTGGATCGCGAGGTTATCCGACAACCAGGGAAGGTGTAGGCTCGACCAACCGATAGTGTGGACTCTAGAGCTAGTGCGCAGACTATAAGCCTCAGAGGATAAGATAACGTGAGTTGTGGACCACTGGCTCGACCGAATAATAGGATGATTTATCATTGAGTTCGAGGTGGACATGACCGTTAGTTACAACAAGGTAGAGCAACATTTTCTCAAGGGACCATGAGGTAAGTATATTAAATCTTTGAATACCTGGATTAAGATGTTGTTATGTGAAAAGTGGGTTATGTGAATAAATTAATGTTTGGGACTACACAGAGTGGAAGAATCTACAGAAGCAGAAGTAGTGAAGAATTAGAAAACAATCCCTTAATTTCACCCTCGCGGGAGAGTGAGAACGAGCTCGTGAAAGTTTCTCCAAGAAGCACGGTTAGTTTGATAAGGTAGTGGATTCCATGGTTACCACCCACACCGCCACCCACTTCACCTCCTTCACCTCCATCTCCACCCACTCCACCTCCACCACCTCCACGGTTCAGTATGGCGAGCGCAATCAAACTACCAGTATTCAGAGGAGTAGGGAATGAGGATTTGGACCAAGTCTGGTTCATGGTAAGAGTAGTATGTGAAGCACAAGGTGACATAGACGAAAATATTAAGAAGGCTACATTGGTGAGCATGCTGTAGGATTGTGCATTAACGTGGTATGTCAGGCACTCTAATGACCACCCAAACGCAAGGATAGCAGAGATCTAGAATGCATTGAACAGAGAATTTAGCAGGCCAAAATCAGAGATGCAGTCAATCATCGAGTTTAAAGAGATTGTGATGCTTCTGGGCGAGACCCCCTGGACCAAAGGCTAAAGAGTACGATCCGTGAGGCCAATATGACACTAACGGCTGCACAGCATCGCGCATCGTTTGTAGCATCTCTGACACCACACTTAAGGATGGCGTTATCACAGCAGAAACTTTCTACCCAGGCCGAAGCATTGGAGATGGCAATGAGATTACATAAGACCCCAATACAGGACTCTGGGTTGGGAGTTCAACAAATCCTCGCGCAACTACAGGATCTATGTTTGGAAATGAAAAGCTTGAAGTAGGATAAGGCATCGCAGCCAGAGGCACGCGAGGAAGTATGGTGCATAAAATGTAAAGGCCAAGGTCATGACAAGGATCACTGTCCAGTGATCACGAACTACTTGGCAAGAGGACGGCCAATGCTGTTGAGACTGGAGGCACAGGCAGGGTCGAGTGCGACACCCACTTTATGGTGTGCGATCTGTCAAATAGGATGGAAACACACGATGGACAACTATCATTTGCTGTAGAAATATACACAGACACCCCAACAATTGTTTTGTAATTTCTGTAGGTCGGTAGGTCACTATGAGTGCACTTTCCATAGTTACGAGCTAATGATGGATCAGACCCCAACCTATAGGATGCAGAACGAAACATGAGCCCTCGACCCAGATGTGGGGATGGCGCGCGTTGGATTTCAGGGCCGAGGAGGAATGGGACCAGGCAAGGGCCGCGAACAATTAATTTGTTACAATTGCAAAGGACCAGGGCACTATGCCCGTGACTGTACCAACCCGACAAGGATATCATGTACGTATTGTGCTCAGTTTGATCATGAAACAATAGACTATCCTACGTTGATCACAAAGATACGCGAAAAAGGGGTATTCTAACCTCCCCCGACTCAGAACATACAAATGATGAGGTGTGAACCACACGAAGAAGATCTGAATGTGAACATGATGCTCAAAAGCGGTGTGACTACGGGGGAGGATAAGGGAAAGCAGCCCGAGGAAGATACGTGTGTTCACAAGGCTCCTCAGAAGGAACCCAAGTTTGACTTAGAACGAGCAAAGAATACATTCATGGAAGCTAAGAAGAGCTTCGCTGAGGCCTCCACTTCAGGAGTAAGGATCAACTAGAGCCAGGAATGGATCCTTCAATGCTTATTACCTTTCTGGAGACATGCATGAAACTGTTGCGTGACAACAAGGCGGTTAAAGGACTACAGGAATTGATCATCAGGTGCATGGGGTCAGGGGAACCACGCATCATCCAGAAATTGGGGAAGCATGCATTGCACACTGGAAGAGAAATGAGGTTGACAGCACAGATTGGGGAATATGAAATGGATCAAGTAATCCTAGATCTGGGTTCAGATGCGAATGTATTATCGAAGCAAACATGGAAACGTATGGGCAGACCCGCGTTACAGTGGTCCCCTATTCAATTATGAATGACAAACCAATAGAAGGTTTTGCCCATGGGAAGGTTGCAAGGGGTAATAGTTGATATTGAAGGCGCGAGCACACAGACAGATTTCGAAGTAATAGAGATTGTTGATGACAACAATCCCTATCCCATGTTGTTAGGAATAGACTGGGCCACCGATATGAATGGAGTCATCAACCTGAAGAAGTGCAAGATGATCTTCGAGAAAAAATCATTATGCATAGTAGTCCCACTGGACCTAGTCGAAGGAGCGCGCTACATTGACTGTGACGACGATAGCGATGATGATCTCAATTGTATTTACAAGATAACTACGTGAGACTAGGATTGGGTGAATCTGACTGTGGATGGGATGATCTCGTGGGAGCGTGGAAACTCCTGCACTTCGATAAAGATGAAAAAGTAAAGCGCTGGCAGAGTCAATTGCACAAAGTGACAACTCTGAATTGCAACATGATGATTAGATCACTATGTTGCATGATAATAGAGGCACGAGAGTTGCCAACATATGATGGACTGAAAGCGGTGGATGAATTCTTGAGTAAATTTGAAAGCGTAGTACCAAAACAACAATGGTTCGATGTGTTGAAGTGGGCACTGCACGCAACACCCGCACGATGGTGGGGTACACATCAAGGAAATTTTGAGGACTGGTGCGGATGTATAAGGATGATGCACCTATGGTCTAGAAGCCCCTAGCTTCGAACGAGAGTCGAGTGGAAAGGATGGAGAAACTTACGTGCCCACCTGTGTAGATGGGTACAAACATGCACTGTGCAGTCCACACAAGCACACCCAAAACTAAGGATCGAAAATCGGAACAGGACGCAGCAGTAGGAAAGGTGACCTGCACCACAAATGTTCCATGTAGAAGCATTCAAGAAGGTATGTGGAGTCCTAAACAGGTTCACCAGGCGAGACGAACTGATTGGGACCTGCGCGTACGAACTGTTCGATGGGCCTATAGGGCCATGTGAAAAAACCTGAGCATGGACATGATTCTGAAGCTAAAGAGCATAGTTGAGACCATAATTTTGGAAGAAAGGAATCCTCATGCAATAGCTCTCACAAGTGGGATAGCATGAGAGAACCTGGACGAAGGAATTTGTAGTTACAGGAAGCCATTCGGCGAGGGAACCTTAAACTTCATGAACTCAAAGAAGATCTGGTACGGTTGAGGAAGAAAAGCATGTTAATGGATGCAGAAATAAACAAACTGGAAAATGAAATTGTGCAAGCATGTCACATAGATAGAATGACAAGACAAGATATGGGCAGCCATACCACTGCATTAGAAGATTGTCGCCGAGAATTTGTGGCTCTGCTACCATGGTTGTGACCGCACCTTACCAAACAGAGTAACCAGGGGAGCACACCACGTAAGGAGGAATGCGCGGCGATGACTGTCGCAAGGGTAATTGAGGGGTACCCACGGACCAGGCTGGAAGGTGAATTGAAGCCTCGCACAGGTGGTGCGACCACTTGACTATCCATAGGAAGCACAGTCTCAATGCTCCTAGTAGTTAAAAGAGAGCGCGAGACTATAAAAGAGTCTGTGAGGGAGCTGTGCGATCAGGAGGGTACGTGGAGGATCAGTATGTCACAGGGGTCACGTCCGCACATAGGGGGCTGCAATGCCGCACGGGTAGGCTTGGAAGTGACTGTTGGTCTCACTGTTCATGATAAGATGTCCAATTTAAGGCAACGAGGAGCTAGCGGTGGGTAATTAAGACACGAAGTCAAAACTAGATTTGGGACAATCTACGATGTCATAAGGGAAGCGCTCCAAGAAGCAATGACAGAGTAGCAGAATGTGTTGGGGGACCTCATGGTGCAGCTGTAGCAACATCAGGTGTGACCACCACAGGAGGGAATGGTAGCCGTCTACGGTGCCGTAGGTACATTGGCAACAGAGTAGTTGCTGCGGGCCAAAATGGCTAACACCATTGCACTGCCGGAAGGCGCACTGACAGCGGACAGCACGGAGGACAGATCTGCGGTGGGCTAGATCAAGGGACTTGACCTAAACTTGGCTGCCCTTCTGTGGGATATATTATACCAGCTATAGGACAAAGTGATGGAAAAACTTCGTGCTAGGGAAGGACGCACCGTACAAATGCTCAGCAAACAACGAATCAAGATCTAGTATCTTAGTCTACAATGTGATGAAGTGTTGGCTCAAAATTAGTAGCTAGAACAGATAGTAGAGGAAGCATGTCGTCGTGCCCTGAAGCTAGAAATTGTGACAGACCTACCAGTAGGAGTGCGAATTCATAGATTGGCTAGTGGATTCTGCGAGGCAAAGGAGGAAGCAACAAGGATACAACTGGACCTCAACCTTCAGATTGTTGAACTACGATTAAAGGCACAGTCATCCACGCCCTCGGAAGTTAGGGAACAGTGCGCTAGCACTATCCAAAAGGGGTTGGAGGAAATAGGATAGGTAGTGCAAGACTGTACTATAATGTTAGAAGAATCCCTTGTGGTCCTCACTTCATTACAGGAGGACCCCACCATACAGCGCCTAGAAACAAAAGCGCGGGAACTACAAGTGCAGTATGACAGTGTGCACGAAATGACGCAGACAGTTGTCCTGGCCCAGCGGTTAGCAAAACTACAACAAGTGAAGGCATTGAAGGAACAGGTGGATGTCGTGCGACAGAAAGTGGCAATACTTAAAGCGCGTGTCTAGCCATGGATTAATGAGGCCTTCTGCATCACTATCGAGATCGAAGGAAAGCTCGTGCAAATGAAGGTGATGCATTCCTTAATATAGGGATATTCCCTTGACAGCGAGCATTCGACAGAAAGAGTAGAGTAGATCCAGCATATAGCAGAGTAGTGTGATACGGACCTTCGCGCAGCACAGGCACAATTGGAGGGGCTCCGTGCCAAGATTGCCGCACCAGCAGAGTGACTCGGGATGAGTCACGATGATTGTGTTGGGGGACTGTTGGGCATGGGATCCCCTCAACAAGTTTTGGGGCTTAAAGCCCGAGTTTTGATCAATTGTATTGTAAGACTCTGTGAAGTATGGGCGCAGAGCGCGAAAGTCTAGGATGAGTCATAGGGTTGTCCTCCCTAAGAGTCAAGTAAAATAATGTAAAGTTGTGTCGGCCTACCCATGGTCCGCGAACCATGGGATTGTATAAATAGAGTGAGGCTCTAAGTGTAAAGATAGTTTTTGGCAAGCAAGTAATAGATAGATGTGAAGGCATGGTTAGAGCATAGAGTGAAAGTTGAAGTGTATTGGGTCGTAGTAGTAGGAAGAGGCTCTGCAGCTGAGTGAGCAGAGGCCTAGTAGAGTCCGCAACTGAGTGCACAGACCCCTACAGTGAGTGCGCAGGGTGGAGTCAGGAATGTACTTGGATTTGAAAGCTAATAAAGAGAAGTTTATTCTGTGCATCTATTCTGGAATCTGTATGTTGATGTTATGCATTACTTTACTCTATTATTTATTGTGCGCAATTTATAATTACGTGTATGAATGCTTATATGTGAATTTAATCTAAGTAATCGGCTAATGGAGACTAATTAAGGAAGACTTGGGTAAATAACACGGGTCGCACTGCGACTAGAATTGCGCGAAGACAGTATCACAGGGCGCAGGGTGCCTACAGGTGCGCGTAGCACAGTAAGTGTGAATGTTGGACCGCGTACCAATCACAACATATCAGACATCCCCAGGGTGCAGAAACCTGGTTCTATCACCTTCCCATACTACTTTGGGTGAGACCTTAGTCCGCGCTCCACGGACTGTTACCGAAAGGGCCTGTAGTACTAGGATTTGCTTGGCTAAGTCGCTTCCGAACCTGGGTCAGGCCCCACTAAGCCAACAATGGGTAGATCTCTATAGCCGACATCACCTTACAAAATTGAGGGCGGACAACCCTATGACTCTTTTACAAGCTACGCACTCTGCGACCACAAAATGCAGAGTCTTTACATTGGAATTACAATCTTTGATCAAAATTTGGGCTCTAAGCCCCAAAAATTCCCTTTGGGGGATCCCGCACTCAACAGGCCCCCAACACAAACATCGTGACTCGCCCTCGAGTCACTCTGTCAGTGCGGGGATCTTTGCGCAAAGACCTCCCAATTCTGCCTGAGTCACTCTAACATCGGCAGCACACTAAGCAGCTGCTTGTCGTACTTCCTTGACTCGTTGTTCAGAGACCACTGTAACTAAACTGCTGCCTTGAACCTTTTCCTGTGTTTCCTACAGCTGCGTGAGCTTTGCTTCAATGGAGGTTGTAATGATGTATGCCTCATCAATCCATGGCTGTAAGCACGCCTTCAAAACAACTTCCTTATGTCGAGCAACATCTACCTGTTCCTTGAGTGCTTTCGCCTGCTGCATCCTCACGAGCCTCTATGTAAGGGAAATTGTCTGCGTGGTCCCTTTTACTTCGTCTATTTCTTCTGTAGCTCATGCCCCTCTATCTCTAAGCGCAGTATGTTCGAGTCCTCTTGCAGGGTGGTGAGAACCTCAAACGACTGCTCGAACAGCTTTGTGCAGTCTGTCACTGCACTATTAACCTCTGCTATTGCTGCTATAATCATGTTGTCGCATTGTTCCTTAACCTCTGGTAGAGTTAAAGGCTGCGCCTTTAATTGCAGTTTGACTATCTGAAGGTTCAGTTCAAGCTGAACCCTGGTCATTTCTTCCTTTGCCTCGTGCACCCCTGCTGCTAGTTTCTGGATGCAGGCCTCCACTGGTTCTTCTGCTTGGATGGCCAACTCCGGGACGATCTAGCAGGCTTCCTCAACCACCTGCACGAGCTATCTATTCTACGCCATTACCTCATCGCGCTGCAGGCCGAAATGTTCAATGTTGATTCGTTACTAGCTCATTACCTAGAGCGCGTGACCCTCCTTGGCTCGCAGTTTTGCAGTAACTCCATCCTGCAAAACATAGAGCATCTCCTGAGGGAGGAAGCCATATTTATCTCGATTCCCTTCAGCCCGCTAACCATAGGCCTATTGGCCTCATTTTCTGTAACTAGTGCTCCCTCTAGCAGCACTATTGTGTTAGTCATTTGGGCGTGCAGCATCTCCTCGGCCGCGACCGTGCCTAGTGCGAGGCTGGTTGACACAGTGCCAGCCTATGGGGTGCGCACCTGCAACTCCTATATCTGCACTCGGAGAGCCCCCAACACCATCTAGTGTTCCTCTGCGAACTATTGGAGGGTCTCTGCGGTGACGTCCCTCACCGTCTCCCCAATGTCATGCAGATCCCCCTCAGTGAGGGTGATCGGGTCAAAAGAAGTCTTTGAAGCCTTCAACTTCTTCCGTGGCCCTACCTGCTCTCTTGGGTGCGGTCATTTCAACTGGGTGGACGCTGTTTGTGGGTCCACACCACCTTGCTCTATATCTGTCTCCTGTTCGAGGAAAGGCAACTTTTCTCCCTTGTGCTCTTCCTCCGCTGCCTTCTGTTGTTCTTCCACTAGCTTCACAGCATCGCGCGCCACCTAGGCCTTAGCTGTTGCCGCTTTGTTCCTACATTACTGCACCATCTGCAGTTTCACCTCATCCTTTTTCCACTATGCAACGGACTTTTCTGCTTCCACACGGAGCTGGCTGGAGCACACCACTCCAGCGGCCATGACTTAAGGACTGTGAAGATGAAGTCATTTGTCGCCAAGTAGGGTAGATCGCGCCATGTCTTCACAGGGTCCTTCCGTGCCTTGATGTAAATGTGATGGAAATCTGCCTTGAACTCCGCGAAGCTCTGCAGATTGTTGTAGACCGTGGGAAATAACTGCGGCTTGTGATTAATCCCCATTATGATGTTCATCTTCGTGAACACCCAGAAGATTTTACTATCCCTTATCCTTTGCGCATCTTGGGTTTCCCACAGTGAAGCGTACTTCGCTGCCTCCGAAAGGTCCTGCGTGATCGTCGAGAACTAGCTGTCTTCAGGTAATTCCCATGCCACCAGTACCATGGACAATAGAAGGCAAGCATAGTGAAAAGTCTTCCCATGCTCCCGTGCCTCGTGACAGTTCTCAAAGAACTCTTCGTATAAGTAGTTTGCCCAGTTGAACTGGACCCCTTCTATGCATTGCACTGTAAATGCAACCACCGACGCAGGCACCTCATCTGCACGATACTTCCGCATAAACTTCCCTGCCAATATCTGCTTCGCGACTTTGACAGCAGGGTTATTGATGCTGGAAATTGGTACCCTCTCCTCTTCTTCTCTAGCTTAAACTTCTTCTTCATGGCCTCTATGATGGCCAAATCATCATTCTTACCCTATGAGATGTTTGTTGGGTCCTCCTCTTTACAGGCAAGCTGGGTAATTCTGTGAATCAAGTGGTCTATGATGGGGATGGGCTTCTCCAGCCACAAGCACCCATCATGCACCAAGCAGAGCAGTTGCCTGATGACAAAAATGGTCACTAGGGGGTGATGGTATGCGGCGCCCAGAGCAAGTTTAACAATATTTCCTTTTCTACACCTCTCAGCCACTTACGCGGCTCCAACTCTATGACTCCAGTCAGCGCGTCTTTCTTTTGGCACATTAGTTGCGTGGTTGCCAAATGCGGGAACTTCTCGTGGTCCATGAGATCCCAGTATTCAAATTCTAGTATAGGCACTTACCCCAAGTGTGCTCCTTCAAAAATGATGTCGTTGGGGAGTAGTGGAGTCTGCAGAGGGATCTGATTCTCATTTATATCTTTAGGCACCTTAACTTTACCCTTCCATGGAGGAACATATGCGTGCAACGTGGTAAGAGGGTCTGCACCCTGGGTGTTAACCTCCATTTCTACATCCTTCTCCTCCTCTACCAAGATTTCTTCAAATTCTTCCTCCTCATCAACCTCCAAACTAATAACATTCCCCTTTTCTTCCATGGTAAGCTTAGTCCTTAACGGATTTCTAGGGGATACGCGCACCCGTACCATAGCCCGCTTGTCTTTCTTGGTTCTCAACATGTGCGGCGATTTAGGGATTTTTATGACTATCTCGACACTTTGTGGGGCTTCCATTTCCATCATGGCCTATGCGGCTTCCTCAGTGGTCATTACCCCAGTATCCATGGCTTCCTCAGGTGCTGCCATAGTGCTATTCCAAAATTCTCTTAACGGCTCGAGTAGATTCTCAAGCAATGAATTTGCCTTCAAAAGATCAAACAAGTTTGGGTTCATGAATTTCTATGCGCAGAACAACTCAGTCCTCAACTTACCAAGTGTTGTTTGCTAGACAACCCTTTGTAATTTATAGTGCCTTTTGAATTTGAATTCGACCATTCCCCCCACATTCGGTCCATTAATGCTTGATTGGCGGTAGATTTTCAAGAATCTAGCCCATAAGGTTCACCTTAAATGCCTATTGCCCACTCCATTTGGTCTCAAACCAAGCATCACATTGTGAATAGTGACTGTAACGGTCACTTTCTACCCGACCCACGTGGCAACGCGGCTACCCTTACGCTGTCGTGGACCCTGTGACACTTTGCTATTGCGCGTAGTCCTCATAGTGCACAGCTCCTGGGTAGAGTAGTTTATAGTCCCGCGAAGACTGTGCTTCTGTCGGCTTGTCAGATGGCCAAGCCCCCTGTGTACA
The DNA here is from genome assembly GCA_031772625.1 of Pinus tabuliformis. NCBI lineage: Eukaryota > Viridiplantae > Streptophyta > Pinopsida > Pinales > Pinaceae > Pinus > Pinus tabuliformis. Next base: position 1,608,351,348 of record CM062804.1, read on the forward strand.
CCTTCAAACGACTGCCATTGACTTTTCCTGGGAAGAGTTCTCCATTTAACTTTACCAACTGCACCGTGCCACCATCTATGATCTCCTTAATAACATACGGTCCCAGCCAATGCATTCTGAGCTTCCCTGGGAATTTATCGAACTTACTATCATACAAAAACACCAAATCATTCACCTTGAAGGTGCACAACTTAATATGTTGATCGTGCCAAGCCTTTTCGCGCTGCTTTTGGACCTGCTAGTGAAATCCAGCCAAAAATCGTTCTTCTTCGAGCTCCTCCAACTACGCGAGCCTCTCCTCCAGGGCTCCATAATATATGGATCTGTGATTTTTCTCTCTCTCTCTCAATATATATTCATTATTTAAAATTCATTTTTGAATGCATCATTGGATTCAACATATTGAAAGCCTCATTGGACACTTGAATTATGTAGACTACACAACATTGAGAAAAAATTTAGCAAAAAATACCCCTAAAAAAAGGGCCCAAAAATAGAAAACCAAGTCTCCTTGAATTTGTTTAACCATGAAAATTTATTTTTTTAGTTGTTTCTTTATAATATATTGATAGATCTTTTTTAGTTAACTTGGAAATGTTTTACTTAGCATGGGAACTAAAATATTTTATTTAATAACCACATTTTAATACTTAATATTAGATATTGATATATTTTATTTATAATCTATTTATTATTATTATTAAAAATTTATATGTTACTTATTAATTTTATATTAATAATTGAATGAATTACATCTCTCTCTCATTACTCTTAATTGGAACTACTAGAATTTTTTTTATTTTCAATTACTTTTTATCTTTGCTTATTGAAACATTTTATTATGACCAGTATTAATTTTAATATTTTTTCTCTATATACATATATAAAAAAAAGTGATAATATATATTTTTTTCCTTTTATTTTCAATTATTTTATCTCTTATAAAATTGGTATAAAATTATTTTACTTCACATGGATATTGAAATATTTTATTTATAGGTGAGAGTGAGAGTTAAACATTTTGACTACATCTCCTTCATACAAGGTTGTAATATAATGTTATGGGATTGAAAGGTAGTGAAATGGGTGTTTCTTTTTAGGCGGAAAAGGGACATAGTTGACCACATATTCTATGGTGTCAAAATAACTCTCTCTCTCTCTCTCTCTCTCTCTCTATATATATATATATATATATATATATATATATATATGGATGTCTTCAATTGAAGTATTGATCACACTCACTATTAATCAAATAACATTACATATATATACATGTAGTGTTGTCTCAAGATAAGCAGACTATCTTAGACACACAATCATTGGTTGAGAGTATCTCAACCAAATGCTAATCTGAGAAACATATAGATCTAAACAAATCCTAAAGAAAAGTAACAAACTCCTTAACTTATAAAGCATCACACCTAAGACAAGTATGAATTATATTTTCTAAGTCTCCCCCTTAATGACTACTTGTCTCAATCTCAATCAGCAGAGTCTAGTTGTGGTCCAATTTGTTGTTTATAAACATGATAAAAAAAATATGTTGATGTCCATATAAAAGAACAAACATCCAAAAAATGCATGGGTGCCCAACCATTGCAACCGTCAGTCTACTAGGATGTCCTTCATGTACCTAGTTCAGTCAACCATTATATCTACATACCTAATCTTGTACCTGAAAGGCCCATTCCCAACCTGGGTTTTCTTGGATTACTCATAACCATGCTCTGGGTTTTATCAGCTTATCCTAAACCAATTTTAGGGTTTTTTCATTTAAACCTCAATGCTACAGGAATCCATGTCCACTTCACTCTCACAAGTGGTTTCTAGCTTACCATAAACCTACACTACAAAGTGGTTTCTGGCTTACCACAAACCTGCACTTACAAAGTGGTTTGAAGATTACCACAAACTTCACGGGGTACACATACCTTATTAGGTTTACATCATAACTAACTTAGGTACATACTATTACAAAATTTTCAAGGGCCTCTAGAAAACATCATAAACTTGCTTACAAAGAACACATGTGACTCACATATGGTCACAAGTCTATTATTATTCTACACACACATTTAATCTTGCCCATCTTCACTTAATCTTTGTTGTTTCTCCAACCACTAGCATTTTTTCTTCTTTAAATCTTTTTCATGCCTCCATAATATATGGTAGTCAATAATTCTTGCAAATAAATCTTGTCTATTGTCTGGTAGTCAATAATTCTTGCAAATAAATCTTGTCTATTTTTTGAATGGCGAATTCCAACAGAGATTCAAACCAGTGACAATAGTTGGCCAGATTAATTTCACTTCAACGAAAACCAAACATACCATGACATGACATACTCATACATGCAACAATGCACGAAAAACTTACACGCTACAACATATAACAAAAATTCATTCAGATCTAGTGGTTGTCTTTGGACAGATCATTAAATTCGATTACTCAAATTCGATTCAAATCACAGGTTAGGTTTTGTTTCTCCCAAGGCATCGCTAAAATATTTATATTACAAACGAATTAAATCATTCTCTACATGTGTTAGAACAAATATAGATGAAAGGTCAGGAACCAAAGCCATATTTCTTGCATATGAAACATACAAAAGTACACTATGATAATGACTTTGGAGTGGCCAAATGGACTGATGAAACCTCGTGCACGTGATACTACCAAAGAGATTGACCCAAGCTCCATGTGAACTTCACACACAATAATCAACTAGAGTTTTGGCATAATCTAGGCACTTTGTGCCAAGGCAAGTCTAAAATAGCCAATGTGAATTGACAATCTTGGTCCACCATGAGTGTCCTTGTGAGGATTGCAATGAGCACACGACCTCATTCAATGGCATGAAATAAAAAAATAATGAATAGCTAACAGTGCCTTCAAAATATAGCTCCAGTAGATCTAGTGGTTCCAAAATACACCCAACATAAACACCATAACACACATCAAAACATGAGGTTTCGCTCAAAAATCTCTACACTGTAGTAGATCCTCCATATTATACACTCACACACAGTTCCACTCTGTTGGCTTGAGGGGGCATAACCCAGGTTCGGAGTTATTTAGCCAAACAAATCCCTAAACTACTGGCCCTTTTGGCATCAGCCCGGGGAGCGTGGACCGAAGTATCACTCGAAGCAGTATGGGAGGATACTGGAACCAAGTTTTCACACCCTTGAGATGTTTGTGGTGTTGATTTAGTCCAACTGTGCCTATCTTCGTGCAGGTTACTTTGCGCACTGTTCTAACCTTCAATACCCTCGCGATCTGTTATAATCGCCTTTCGCGCAGCCCTAACCAGGGGTTGAGATGCTTTCGCGCTGCTATGGCAGCAAACTGCACTATTTCCCCAAACTACACTGTGAATCTTACTTATCTTCTTATAGATGTTAGTCAACTTCGCGTAAACAGATATTCTATCTTGCATTCACTTAATCAATACAATCATATATATTCATGCATCATATAAACAATAGAAGTGCAATTTATACCCAATATATTCAATGCATAAAACAGGAAATAAATACATAGAATTGATATGAAACTTCTCTTTATTAATACTTCCAACTGTTACAGACTCGACTCGCCCTGTGCACTCAGCTACAGGGGTCCGCGCACTCAGCTGCAGACTACTAGGCCTCTGCGCACTCAGCTGCAGAGCCTTCTCCTACTCTATGACCCAAACTAGACTTTACACTTCTGTTCTTCCACTATGCTTCTATTCCATGTTTTTATTAGATGATGTCCATGTCTTTATCTACTTAGAGCCTCGCTCTACTTATACAATCCCATGGTTCGTGGACCATGGGTGTTGGGCATGGGATCCCCGCAGCAGGTTTTGGGGCTTAAAGCCCAAGTTTTGGTCAATTGTATTGTAAGACTCCGCGAAGTACAGGCGCAGAGCGCAAAAGTCTAGGATGAGTCATAAGGTTGTCTGCCATAAGAATTGTAAAATAATGTAAATTTGCGTCAGCCTAATTGTATAAATAGAGTGAGGCTCTAAGTGTAAAGATAGTTTTTGGCAAGCAAGTAATAGATAGATGCGAAGGCATGGTTAGAGCATAGAGTGAAAGTTGAAGTGTATTGGGTCGTAGTAGTAGGAAGAGGCTCTGTAGCTGCGTGCGCAGAGGCCTAGTAGAGTCTGCAGCTGAGTGCGTAGGGCGGAGTCAGGTCTGTACTTGGATTTGAAAGCTAATAAAGAGAAGTTTATTCTATGCATCTATTCTAGAATCTATATGTTGATGTTATGCATTACTTTACTCTGTTATTTACGATGCGCAATTGATAATTACGTGTATGAATGCTTATATGTGAATTTAATCTAAGAAATCGACTAACGGAGACTAATTAAGGAAGACTTGGGTAAATAACACAGGTCGCGTCTCGACTAGAACTGTGCGAAGACAGTATCACAGGGCGCGGGTGCCTGCAGGTGTGCGTACCGCAGTAAGTGAGAAGGTTGGACCGCGTACCAATCACCACATATCAAACAACCCTAGGGTGCGAAAACCTAGTTCTAGCACCCTCCCATACTACTTAGGGTGAGACCTCAATCCACGCTTCGCGGACTGTTTCTGAAAGGGCCAGTAGTACCAGGATGTGCTTGGCTAAATCACTTCCAAACCTGGGTTAGGCCCCACTAAGCCAACAAATGGTTTTGTTGCCGAGACTAGGATCTGCATAAGGGATGTATGATGTCGTGCCACTGGAACCCAACAAAGAAGGAAATTGAAGAGTGGTTGGATAAGAAGATTCACGAGTTCACGACACAGGAAAATAGAACTCTGCAAGTATCTGAGAAAAGGTGGCTAGATCGCTACGTGTATACAGAAATCCACGAGATTTTCTTTGCATCCTTTCCGTCTGAGCTGTATGAGTGGATCGCGAGGTTAGCCGACAACCAGGGAAGGTGTAGGCTCGACCAACCAATAGTGTGGACTCCGGAGCTAGTGCACAGACTAGAAGCCTCAGAGGATAAGATAGCACGAGCTATGGACCACTGGCTCGACTGAATAATAGGAGGATTTATCATTGAGTTCGCAGTGGACACAACTGTCAGTTACAACAAGGTAGAGCAACATTTTCTCAAGGGACCATGAGGTAAGTATATTAAATCTTTGAATACCTGGATTAAGATGTTGTTATGTGAAAAGTGGGTTATGTGAATAAATTAATGTTTGGGACTACACGGAGTGGAAGAATCTACAGAAGCAGAAGTAGTGAAGAATTAGAAAATAGTCCCTTAATTTCACCCTCGTGGGAGAGTGAGGACGAGCTCGCAAAAGTTTCTCCAAGAAGCACAACCAATTTGATAAGGCAATGGATTCCGCGGTTACCACCCACACCGCCACCCACTTCACCTCCTTCACCTCCATCTCCACCCACTTCACCTCCTTCACCTCCATCTCCAGCCACTCCACCTTGACCACCTCCACGGTTCAGTATGGTGAGCGCGATCATACTACCAGTATTCGAAGGAGTAGGGAATGAGGATTTGGACCAATTCTGATTCATGGTAAGAGCAGTATGGGAAGCACAAGGTGTCAGAGACGACAATATTAAGAAGGCTACATTGGTGAGCATGTTGTAGGATTGCGCATTAACGTGGTATATCAAGCACTCTATGACCACCCAAATGCAAGGATAGTAGAGATCTAGAATGCATTGAACAGAGAATTTAGTAGGCCAAAATCAAAGATGCAGTCAATCATCGGGTTTAAAGAGATTGCGATGCTTCTGGGCGAGACCCCTAGGATTTGGACCAAAGGCTGAAGAGTACGATCCACGAGGCCAATATGACGCTAACAGATGCACAACATCGCGCATGGTTTGTAGCATCTCTGACACCACACTTGAGGATGGCACTGTCACAGCAAAAACTTTCTACCCAGGCTGAAGCATTGGAGATGGCGATGAGATTACATGAGACCCCGATACAGGACCCTGGGTTGGGAGTTCAACAAATCCACGTGCAACTACAAAATCTATGTTTGGAAATGAAAAGCTTGAAGCAGGATAGGGCATCGCGACCAGAGGCACACAAGGAAGTATGGTGCATAAAATGCAAAGGCCAGGGCCATGACAAGGATCACTGTCCAGTGTTTGCGAGCAACTTGGCAAGAGGAGGGCCAAGGCTGTTGAGACTGGAGGCACAGGCAGGGCTGAGCGCGACATCAACTTTATGGTGTGTAATCTGTCATATAGGAGGGAAACACATGACGGACAACTATCATTTGCTGTAGAAATATACACAGATGCCCCAACAATTGTTTTGTAATTTCTGTAGGTCGATAGGCCACTATGAGTGCACTTTCTGCAGTTATGAGCTAATGATGGATCAGACCCCAGCCTATAGGATGCAGACCGAAACGTGAGCCCTCGACCCAGATGCGAGGATGGCGCTCATTGGATTTCAGGGCCGAGGTCGAGGACGAGGAGGAATGGGACCAAGCAGGGGCCGTGGACAATTAGTTTGTTACAATTGTAGAGGACCAGGGCACTATGCCCGGGACTGTACCAACCCGATGAGGATATCATGTACGTATTGTGCTCAGTTTTTATCATGAAACAATAGACTGTCCTACATTGATCATAAAGATGCGCGAAAAAGGGGTATTCTAACCTCCCCCGACTCAGAACATACAAATGATGAGGTTTGAACCACACGAATAAGACCCGAATGTGAACATGATGCTCAAAAGCAGTGTGACTACGGGGGAGGATAAGGGGAAGCAGCCTGAGGAAGATACGTGGGTTCACAAGGCTCCTCAGAAGGAACCCAAGTTTGACTTAGAACGATAAAAGGAGACATTCATGGAAGCTAAGAAGAGCTTCGTTGAGGCCTCCACTTCAGGTAGTAAGGATCAACTAGAGCCAGGAATGGATCCTTCAATGCTTACTACCTTTCTGGAGACATGCATGAAACTGTTGCGTGACAACAAGGTGGTTAAAGGACTACAGGAACTGATCACCAGGTGCGCAGGATCAGGGGAACCACGCATCATCTGGAAATTGGGGAAGCATGCATTGCACACTAGAAGAGAAATGAGGCTGACAGCACAGATTGGGGAATATGAAATGGATCAAGTAATCCTAGATCTGGGTTCGGATGTGAATGTATTACCGAAGCAAACATGGGAACATATGGGCAGGCCCGTGTTACAATGGTCCCCTATTCAATTACGAATGGCGAACCAACAGAAGATTTTGCCCATGGGAAGGTTGCAAGGGGTAACAGTTGATATTGAAGGCGCGAGCACACAGACAGATTTCGAAGTAATAGAGATTGTCGATGACAACAATCCCTATCCCACATTGTTAGGAATAGACTGGGCCACCGATATGAACGGAGTCATCAACCTGAAGAAGCACAAGATGATCTTCGAGAAAAATTCATTACGCATAGTAGTCCCACTGGACCCAGTCGAAGGAGCGCGCTACATTGAACCAGTGTGCGACGACGATAGCGATGATGATCTCAATTGTATTTACAAGATAACTGCGCGAGACCAGGATTGGGTGAATCCAACTGCAGATGGGAGGATCTCGTGGGAGCACGAAAACTCTTGCACTTCGGATAAAGATGAAAAAGTAAAGTGCTGGCAAAAACGGTTGCACGAAGTGACAACTCTGAATTGCAACATGATGATTAGATCACTGTGTTGCATGATAATAGAGGCACGAGAGTTGTCGACATATCATGGATTGAAAGCGGTGGATGAATTCTTGAGAAAATTTGAAAGCGTAGTACCAGAACAACAGTGGTTCGATGCGTTGAAGTGGGCACTGCACGCAACACCCACACGATGGTGGGGTACACATCAAGGAAATTTTGAGGACTAGCGCGGATGTAGAAGGATGATGTGCCTATGGTTTAGAAGCCCCTAGCTTCGAACGAGAGTCGAGTGGCAAGGAGGGAGAAACTTGCACGCCCACCTGTGTAGATGGGTACAAACTGCACTGTGCAGTCCACACAAGCACACCCCAAACTAAGGATCGAAAATCGGAACAGGACGCAACAGCAGGAAAGGCGACGTGCACCACAAATGTTCCACGTAGAAGCATTCAAGAAGGTATGTGGAGTCCTAAATAGGGTTCACCAGGTGAGATGAACTGATTGGGACCTGCGCGTATGAATGGTTCGATGGGCCTATAGCGCCATGTGCAAAAACTTGAGCACGAAGATGTTTCCGAAGCTGAAGAGCAGAGTTGAGACCATAATTTTGGAAGAAAGGAATCCTCATGCAATAGCTCTCACAAGTGGGACAGCACGAGAGAACATGGACGAAGGAATTATGCAGTTACAGGAAGCCATTCAGCGAGGGAACCTTAAACTTCACGAACTCAAAGAAGATTGGGTACGGCTGAGGAAGAAAAGCATTTTAATGGACGCAGAAATAAAAAAACTGGAAACCGAAATCATGCAAGCATGTCATGTTGACAGAATGACAAGACAAGATATGGGCAGCCATACCACTACATTAGAAGATTGTCGCCGAGAATTTGTGGCTCTGCTACCATGGTTGCGACTGCACCTTACCAAACAGAGTAACTAGGGGAGCACACCATGTAAGGAGAAACGCGCGGCGATGACTGTCGCAAGGGTAATTGAGGGGTACCCGCGGACCGGGCTGGAAGGTGAATTGAAGCCTCGCACAAGTGGTGCGACCACCTGACTATCCATAGGTGTTAGGATATTCCGACACATAGGATATAGTTAAGTTCAACTTGGTCTAGTATAGAGTTAGGTTAGAGTTAGGTAAAGTGTGTTTCTTTACCGTTGTACATTTTGTAACTTACAATCCGACGGTCACGATATGTAGTGATCCGACGGTTCACTCTCACCTCGGTATTACCGACACTTGATCCGTGGCTTGACACCCGATTGGTCCATGAGTTCTATTTAAAGCGCATGGAGGGTCATTGTTCGGGTAATCCGTGCATGAGAGAAGCTTATGTAAATTTTCATTCTTTGATTAATAAATTGTCTGTACCCACGTTGGGACAGGCCGTGGACTGTTTCCCTCCTTGCACTCTGAGGGTTTTAACCACGTCAAAAATACTGGTGTATTGATTTGAGATCTGGTTGTGAGCGGTGTCCTTTTGGTATTCTTCTGTGGAACTTACCCTGTAAATTCCTACATGGTATCAGAGCTATTTGAGGGCCGCGTCCGTTGGTGATCCAAATCTGAAGCCGGTAGAACTGCATGCGGCTGTCGTTTCCTAGATCTGCTGTTTCTGACTGCTTTTGGGCCGAGAGGACTGCTCTGTTGCATTCGGAGCATCTGTTTCAGTGAGGAACCCCTTTCGTTTCACGCGAAAAGGTTTCCGGTAGCCCTAGCTGCGTCATTTTTCAGATCGGGAGGTATACAGTGTTTTTTTTGCAGTTTACTGTCATTTTCTCTCTGCTTATTTCGGTTTCGGTTTATTTAGCCTTTTTTTTCCCGGATCTATACCTTTCATTTCTGCGTATGCTCTTTGCCCTGCGACTCTGTGCGATCTGGGCAAATCAGAAACAGAAAGAAAGGATTTTTCTCATGCGTATGCTCTTTTCCCTGCACCTTAGTGTGATCTCGGAAAATCAGAAACATTGAGGAAAATATTTAGTTTTTCGGCTAAAAGCTAACTTTGAGATTGTTTTTAAAATTTCTAGTTTTTTGGCTAAAGCTAACTTCGAGCCGTAAGGTTCGTTTTTCTTTGGATATTCGTGTTGGGTTTTGTGTTTTATGTTTTGTAGGGAAAAGAGTCTTCCCAAGGCAAGCACGCAAATCGAGGCCCCCCCCCCCCCCCCCCCCCCCCCCCCCCCCCTCTCTCTCTCTCTCTCTCTCTCTCTCTCTCTCTCTCTCTCTCTCTCTCTCAAATCTTTTGTATAGATCAATTGGTTCAAAGACCTTTTAAGAGAGTAGAGGTCTTGGGTTCAAGTCTCCATTTTGTGGGGGCGGATTTTTTCATTCCCGCACATTCGCGCACTTTGCCGGCAACGTCAACAATTTTTTTTCAAAAAGCCATAACTTCTTCATCCGGAAGCCTTTTTCAGAGCCGTTTTTTTTTAAAACCGCCTATTTTTTCGAGATCTATCCATTGGACCACTCACTTTCAGCATCTTCAGCTTCAGTTGTTTTTCAAAAATGGAAAGTCCATGCCAAGTCATTCTTGACAGCACTAACTACTTCCAATGGGTCGCCTACATGGGAGATTTACTTAGAAGTAAAGGTCTCTTCAGAATAGCCACAGACCAAGAGAAGAAACCCAAAGATGAAGACAAGGCCGAAAAATGGGAAAATCGACAAGATCAAGCACGTGGCTTGATAGGAATGTCTGTTTCTCCTGATCTTAGATTCCACATTGCAGAAATTGAAACTCCTCATGAAGCATTAGAAAAACTTGCTAAAGTTTTTGGGATTAAAAATGAAATTAGATCCCATCAACTTGAAAATGAGCTGCTTACTTTGGATCCTAATAATTTTTCTTGCATTGAAGATTTCTTGTCAAAATTCAAGAACCTTAGATATCTCTTGGAAGGTGTTAAAGTTAAGAAAGATGATGGTAACCTTATTTATTCCATCCTCACTAAGTTAGGGCCAGCCTACTCTGTATTTGTTTCCACTTTCCATTCTACCAGGGAAGCTTTCATTTGTCAAGGCAAAGACTACAAGCCCCCTTCCTTTGACTCCTTTTGTGATTCCTTAATAAGAGAACAAGAAAAACTCTTACACCTTGGTCTTCTTAATCTTGGAAACTCTTCCACAAAAGCGTTAGCCGCCCAGCAGTATCCAAATTCAAAGAATCCTAAGAAGTCTTATCCTCAAAGGAATGGTCCTAAACCAACTCAGCCTCAAGATGAAAGATCATTTCAGCAATATGATAAGCCCAATAAAAACAAATGGAAGAAGACTGAAAGACATTGTAACTTTTGTAATCGAGATGGCCACTTAGAATCTAAATGCTTTAAGAAGATGGAAGCCTTGGAAGCCGCAATGAAGAAACATAACATCCATCTGGAGCCTACTTCAACTTCAACTTCCGGAACGGCATTTTCTGCATGTCATCGTCAATCATCTCAGTCTAGTTATGCATTAAATGTATCTTCTTCTTCTTCTCATTCTCATGAGTGGCTCATTGATTCTGGAGCCTCTTGTCACATGGCCAAAAACCAAGCCATGTTTTCTTCTTTAAATGATTGTAACACCAAAAATATATATGTTGGTGATGATAGATCTCTTAATGTTGTAGGGACTGGAACTGTTCATCTAGACAATGGTCAGTTCAATGATGTATTATGTGTTCCAAACTTATCCTGCAACCTTCTATCTGTCTATCAGATAACTCATTCAGGTGAAGGTAAAATCGTTGAATTTTCACCTCATGATGTTGTAATCAAGGATCTAAAAGATCCTAAACAGATTCTAGCTACTGGTCTTGCTGATGATTCCAAAAGGTTGTATAAGTTTCACAACTTTGGGTCATCCCATCTTCCCTCAGTATTTGTTGCTCATAATGATGAAGTGAGCAAACTTTGGCATGAGCGGTATGGTCACTTAAACTATCGCTCCCTTCAGCATCTATGTAAAGAAAACATGGTGACAGGTCTTCCTATGGTATCTTGCAAAGATGGTGTTTGTTCCGGATGTGTACTCGGAAAACATCATCGGGACAGTTTTGACAAACGTGCCTCTTGGCACGCCTCAGCCCCTTTACAGCTTGTGCACAGTGATTTATGTGGTCCTCTTCCTGTTGCTTCATTCTCTGGCTGCAAGTACTTCTTAACTTTCATTGATGATTTCTCTAGACGCACTTGGGTATACTTCTTAAAACTCAAGAGCGAAGTATTTACCACCTTTTTGGCCTTCAAAGCATTCGTTGAAAAACAATCTGGACATCAAATTCTTAAGCTAAGAACTGATAATGGTGGAGAATATGTTAAAAATGCATTCATCAACTTTTGCACCGAAAATGGAATTCAAATGCAACATACTGTTCCATACACTCCACAACAAAATGGTGTAGCTGAAAGGAAAAATCGCACTTTAAAGGAAATGGCTAATTGTATGCTGCAATCTAAAGGACTCAGTCTTAGTTTTTGGGCCGAAGCAATTAATTGTGCAAATTATATAATCAATCGCACTCCTACTAAGGTTCTAGAGAATATCACTCCAGAAGAAGCTTGGAGTTCCATTAAACCAGATGTAAGTCACTTTCGTGTGTTTGGAAGTGAAGCATGGGCCCATATTCCAGATGAAAAGCATAAAGCTTAGAACCTAAGAGTGAGAAATGTACTTTTGTTGGATATTCTGAAGATGTAAAAGGCTATAGACTTATTCCATTTAAGTCCAAAAATGTTATCATTAGAAGAGATGTAAAATTTGATGAAAATAAATCGGCCTGCGAGCCTAGTCCGGCGGATGTGCCACCTCTTCCCATCTCTTCTATCTTTGAAAACATTTCTTCTTCTGATGATGAAAGCGAGGATGATAATCCTTCCCCACCTTCTCAGGATCCTCAACTTCCAAGATGGGTCCGTGCTACTCGGGATGCAGCAGGTGATCTTGCCGGTGATCCTACAGATCAGCGACGTACACGTTCTCAGTTTGAAAGAGCCTCTTCTTTACTGGCTCAAGCTCCAGTGAATCATGATCCTGACACTTTTGCAGAAGCTTCAGGCCATCCACATTGGGAAACAGCTATGAATGAAGAATATCATTCATTGATGACAAATGATACATGGGATCTTGTTCCTCTACCAAAGGGACGCAAACTTGTTAGATGCAAATGGGTTTACAGAACCAAGTATGGACCAGATGGGAAAGTTAACAAACATAAAGCTCGTCTAGTTGCTAAGGGCTTTTCACAGGTTGAAGGCATTGACTACACTGAAACCTTCTCTCCAGTTGCCAAAATGAACTCTATCCGCCTTGTTCTTTCCCTTGCTGCCTCTTTAAAATGGGAAGTCCATCAAATGGATGTTAAATCTGCCTTCTTGCATGGGGACTTGCAGGAAGAAATCTATATGGAACAACCCATTGGCTTCATACAAACAGACTCCAGCCTCGTTTGTCGACTTAAGAAATCCCTTTATGGCCTCAAGCAAGCTCCTCGAGCTTGGTATGCCAAAATGGATAGCTTTCTTTTAGAATCTGGCTTTTCTAGGTGTCATTCTGACAATACTGTCTACACCAAGAAAGTGGGCAACTCTCTCATCATCCTTGTTCTTTATGTTGATGATCTTATTCTTACTGGTAGTGATCCCAACCTTATAAACCATGTGAAGTCCAGCCTTAAAAAGAAATTTGAAATGACAGACTTAGGACACTTACACTATTTTCTCGGTCTTCAAGTCTTGCAATCCCAAGAGGGTATTTTCCTTTCCCAGTCCAAGTATGCTTGTGATATTCTTCGTCATTTTCACATGGAAGACTGTAAGCCAGCCCCTTCTCCCTTTCAGTCTGGAGTCAAACTTTCAGTCTCTTGTACTTCTCCTGAAGTTGATGCTACCTTATACCGTCAACTTGTCGGAAAACTCTTGTATTTAACCCATACTCGTCCTGATCTTTCCTTTGTTGTTGGCCTTGTTGCTCGTTTTATGCAAAACCCCCGTGAAAGTCATTGGAAAGCAGCTAAAAGAATACTTCGTTATGTTCGAGGTACAATACAGTTTGGGATTCATTACAGTGCCAAAGCAGCTCCTCTGTTAGTTGGTTTCACTGATTCTGATTGGGCTGGTGACCTTGATGATCGGAAGTCTACTGCCGGTTATGTCTTCACTCTTGGTTCAGGACCTATTACATGGGCTTGTAAGAAACAGGCTGCCATTTCTCTTTCGTCAGCAGAAGCAGAGTATCGTGGTGCCGTGGAAGCTAGTAAGGAAGCCTTGTGGCTTCGTCAGATCCTATCAGAGTTTGGCTTTGAGCAGCAGCATCCAACCACACTTTGGTGTGATAATCAAAGTGCCATTCAGCTATGCAAAGATCCAGTCCAGCATCAGCGCAGCAAACACATTGAACTACACATGCACTTCATCAGAAAGCTCATTCATGACCATGTTCTTGAAGTGCAATATTGTCCAACGGATGATCAGGTTGCAGACATCTTCACAAAGGCTCTCACAGAGGCGAAGTTCACTAAACTTCGATATATGCTTGGAGTTCAGGAAGTTGTCACTAAGGGGGGATAGGCTCTAGTGCCTCCTTCCTTCTCCTATTGTGTCATATTTGTAAATCCTTCAATCCTATCCCAAGTTGTTCTTAAGGGGGGATGTTAGGATATTCCGACACATAGGATATAGTTAAGTTCAACTTGGTCTAGTATAGAGTTAGGTTAGAGTTAGGTAAAGTGTGTTTCTTTACCGTTGTACATTTTGTAACTTACAATCCGACGGTCACGATATGTAGTGATCCGACGGTTCACTCTCACCTCGGTATTACCGACACTTGATCCGTGGCTTGACACCCGATTGGTCCATGAGTTCTATTTAAAGCGCATGGAGGGTCATTGTTCGGGTAATCCGTGCATGAGAGAAGCTTATGTAAATTTTCATTCTTTGATTAATAAATTGTCTGTACCCACGTTGGGACAGGCCGTGGACTGTTTCCCTCCTTGCACTCTGAGGGTTTTAACCACGTCAAAAATACTGGTGTATTGATTTGAGATCTGGTTGTGAGCGGTGTCCTTTTGGTATTCTTCTGTGGAACTTACCCTGTAAATTCCTACAATAGGAAGCATAGTCTCAACGCTCCGAGCAGTTGAAAGAGAGCGCAAGACTATAAAAGAGTCTGTGAGGGAGCTACACGATCAGGAGGGTACGCGGAGGATCAATATGTCACAGGGGTCGCGTTCACAAATAGGGGGCTGCACTGCCGCACGGGTAGGCTGGGAAGTGACCGTTGGTCTCACTGTTCATGATAAGATGTCCAATTTAAGACAACGAGGAGCAGGCAGCGGGTAATTAAGACACAAAGTCAAAACTAGATTTGGGACGATCTACGAGGTCACAAGGGAAGCGCTCCAGGAAGCAATGACGGAGCAGAAAAATATGTTGGGGGGCCTTAGGGTGCAGCTGCAGCAACTTCAGGTGCGACCACCACAGGAGGGAATGGTAGCCGTCTACAGTGCTGTAGGTACATTGGCAACAAAGTAGTTGCTGCGGGCCAAAATGGCTAACACCGTTGCACTGCCGGAAGGCGCACTAACAGTGGACAGCACAGAGGATAGAGCCGCGGTGGGCTAGATCAAGGGACTTGGCCTAAACTTGGCTGCCCTTCTGTGGGATATATTATACCAGCTATAGGACAGAGCGATGGCAAAACTTCGTGCTAGGGAAGGACACACCGTACAAATGCTTAGCGAACAAAGAATCAACATCGAGTAGCTTAGTCTACAACATGATGAAGCGCTGGCTCAAAATTAGTAGCTAGAACAGATAGTAGAGGAAGCATGTCACCGTGCCCCGGAGCTAGAAATTGCGACAGACCTACCAGTAGGAGTGTGAATTCATAGATTAGCTAGTGGATTCTGTGAGGCAAAGGAGGAAGCAATAAGGATACAGCTAGACCTCAACCTTCAAATTGTTGAACTACGATTAAAGGCACAATCATCCACGCCCTTGGAAGTTAGGGAACAGCGCTGGGGCGCTATCCAAAAGGGGCTAGAGGAAATAGGACAAGCAGTGCAAGACTGTACTATAATGTTAGAAGAATCCCTTGTGGTCCTCACTTCATTACAGGAGGACCCCACCATATAGTGCCTAGAAACAAACGTGCAGGAACTCCAAGTGCAGTATGATAGTGTGCACGGAATGACGTAGACAGTTGTCCTGACCCAGTGGTTAGCAAAACTACAACAAGCGAAGGCGTTGAAGGAATAGGTGGATGTCGTATGACAGAAAGAGGAAATACTTAAAGCGCGCGTCTAGCCGTGGATTGATGAGGCCTTCTACATCACTGTCGAGATCGAAGGAAAGCTCGTACAAATGAAGGTGTGCATTCCTTAAGACGGGGATCTGCCCCTGACAGCGAGCATTCGGCAGAAAGAGTAGAGCAGATCCAGCAGATGGAAGAGAAGTGCGCTATGGACCTTTGCGCAACATAGGCACAGTTGGAGGGGCTCCGTGCTAAGATCGTCGCACCAGCAGAGTGACTCGGGATGAGTCACGATGATTGTGTTGGGGGAGTGTTGGGCATGGGATTCCCCACAACAGGTTTTGGGGCTTAAAGCTTGAGTTTTGATCAATTGTATTGTAAGACTCCACGAAGTATGAGCGTGGAGGGCGAAAGTCTAGGATGAGTCATAGGGTTGTCCTCCTTAAGAATTGTAAAATAATGTAAAGTTGTGTCGGCCTACCCATGGTCCGTGAACCATGGGATTGTATAAATAGAGCGAGGCTCTAAGTGTAAAGATAGCTTTTGGCAAGCAAGTAATAGATAGATGTGAAGGCATGGTTAGAGCATAGAGTGAAAGTTGAAGTGTATTGGGTCGTAGTAGTAGGAAGAGGCTCTGCAGCTGAGTGCACAGAGGCCTAGTAGAGTCCGCAGCTGAGTGCGTGGACCCCTGCAGCTGAGTGCGCAGGGCGGAGTCGGGTCTGTACTTGGATTTGAAAGCTAATAAAGAGAAGTTTATTCTGTGCATCTATTCTTGAATCTGTATGTTGATGTTATGCATTACTTTACTCTGTTATTTACTGTGTGCAATTGATAATTACGTGTATGAATGCTTATATGTGAATTTAATCTAAGTAATCGGCTAACAGAGACTAATTAAGGAAGACTTGGGTAAATAACACAGGTCGCGCTGTGACTAGAACTACGCGAAGACAGTATCACAGGGTGCAGGGTGCCTGCAGGTGCGCGTAGCACAGTAAGTGCGAAGGTTGGACCGCGTACCAATCACCACATATCAGACATCCCCAGGGTGCGGAAACCTGGTTCTAGCACCCTCCCATACTACTTTGGGTGAGACCTTAGTCCGCGCTCCGCGGACTGTTGTCGAAAGGGCCAGTAGTACCGGGATTTGCTTGGCTAAGTCGCTTCCGAACCTGGGTTAGGCCCGACTAATCCAACAATGGGTAGATCTCTATAGCCTACATCACATTACAAAATGGAGGGCGGACAACCCTATGACTCTTTTACAAGCTACGCACTCTGCGCCCACAAAATGCAAAGTCTTTACATTGGAATTACAATCTTTGATCAAAATTTGGGCTCTAAGCCCCAAAACTTCCCTTTTGGGGGATCTTGCACTCAACAAGCCCCCAATACCAAACATCGTGACTCGCCCTCAATTCACTCTGTCGGTGCAGAGATCTTTGCATGAAGACCTCCCAATTATGCTTGAATCACTACAACATCGGCAGCACACTAAGCAGCTGCCTGTCGTACTTCCTTGACTTGCTGTTCAGAGACCACTGTAGCTAAATTGCTACCTTGAACCTTTTCCTGTGTTGTCTGCAGCTGTGTGAAATTTGCTTCAATGGAGGTTGTAATGATGTATGACTCATCAATCCATGGTTGTAAGCACGCCTTCAAAATTACTTCCTTATGTTGAGCAACATCTACCTGTTCCTTGAGTGCTTTTGCCTACTGCATCCTCACGAGCCTCTATGTAAGGCAAATCTTTTGCGCAATCCCTTTTACTTCGTCTAGTTCTTCTGTAGCTCACGCCCCTCTATCTCTAAGCGCTGTATGTTCGAGTCCTCTTGTAGGGTGGTGAGAACCTCAAATGACTGCTTGAACAACTTTGTGCAGTCTGTCACTGCACTGTTAACCTCTGTTATTGTTGCTGTAATCATGCTGGCACACTGTTCCTTAACCTCTGGCAGAGTTGAAGGCTGCGCCTTCAATTGCAGTTCGACTATCTGAAGGTTCAGTTCGAGCTGAACCCTGGTCATTTCTTCCTTTGCCTCGTGCACCCCTGCTACTAGTTTCTGGATGCGTGCCTCCACTGGTTCTTCTGCTTGGATGGCCAACTCCAGGACCATCTAGCAGGCTTCCTCAACCACCTGAACGAGCTATCTGTTCTACGCCACTACCTCGTCGCGTTGCAGGCTCAAATGCTCAATGTTGATTCATTGCTAGCTCATTACCTAGAGTGTGTGACCCTCCCTGGCACGCAGTTCTGTAGTAACTCCATCCGGCAAAACATAGAGCGTCTCTTGAGGGAGGCAGCCATATTTACCTTGATTCCCTTCACCCCGCTAACCATAGGCCTGTCGGCCTCATTTTCTGTAACTAGTGCTCCCTCTAGCAGCACCATTGTGTTAGTCATCTGGGCATGCAGAATCTCCTCGGCCACAACCATGCCTAATGCGAGGGTAGTTGACACAGTGCCATCGTATGGGGTGCGCACCTGCAGCTCCTATATCTGCACTTGGAGAACCCCCAACACCATCTGGTGTTCCTCTGCGAACTGTTGGAGGGTCTCTGCGGTGACGTCCCTCACCGTCTCCCCAATGTCGTGCAGATCCCCCTCAGTGAGGGTGATCGGGTTGAAGGAAGTCTTTGAAGCCTTCAACTTCTTCTGTGGCCCTACCTGCTCTCTTGGGTGTGGTCATTTCAACTGGGTGGACGCTGTTTGCGGGTCCACGCCACCTTGCTCTGTATCTGTCTCCTGTTCGGGCAAAGGCAACTTTTCTCCCTTGCGCTCTTCCTCGGCTGCCTTCTGTTGTTCTTCCACCAGTTTCACAACATCGCGCGCCACCCGGGCGTTAGCTGTTGCTGCTTCGTTCCTGCATTTTTCTGCCAACTGCACCATCTGCAGTTTCACCTCATCCTTTTTCCACCATGCGACGGACTTTTCTACTTCCACACGGAGCTGGCTGGAGCACACCACTCCGACGACCATGACTTAAGGACTGTGAAGATGACGTCGTTTGTCACCAAGTAGGGTAGATTGCGCCATGTCTTCATAGGGTCCTTCCGTGCCTTGATGTAAATGTGATGGAAATCTGCCTTGAACTCCGTGAAGCTCTGCAGATTGTTGTAGACCGTGGGAAATAACTGCGGCTTCCGATTAATCCCCATTTTAATGTTCATCTCCGTGAACACCCAAAATATTTTACTATCCCTTATCCTCTGCGCATCTCGAGTTTCCCACAGCGAAGCATAGTTCACTGCCTCCGGAAGGTCCTGCGCGATCACCGGGAACTAGCTGTCTTCAGGCAATTCCCATGCCACCAGTACTATGGACAACAGAAGGCAAGCATAGTGAAAAGTCTTCCCATGCTCCTGTGCCTCGTGATAGTTCTCAAGGAACTCTTCGTATAAGTAGTTTGCACAGTTGAACTGGACCCCTTTTGTGCATTGCACTGTAAATGCAACCACCGGCGTAGGCACCTCATCTGTGCGACACTTTTGCATAAAGTTCCCTGCCAATATCTGCTTCGCGACTTTGACCGCAGGGTTATTGATGCTGGAAATTGGTACCCTCTCCTCTTCTTCTCCAGCTTAAACTTCTTCTTCATGGCCTCTGTGATGGCCAAATCATCACTCTTACCCTATGAGATGTTTGTTGGGTCCTCCTCTTTACAAGCAAGCTGGGTAATTCTGTGAATCAAGTGGTCCATGATGGGGATGGGCATCTCCAGCCACAAGCACCCATCATGCACCAAGCAGAGCAGTTGCCTGATGACAAAAATGGTCACTAGGGGTTGATGGTATGCAGCAGCCAGAGCAGGTTTAACAATCTTTCCTTTTCTACACCTCTTAGCCACTTACGCGGCTCCAACTCTATGACTCTAGTCGGCGCGTCTTTCTTTTCGCACATTAGTTGCATGGTTGCCAAATGTGGGAACTTATCGTGGTTGTGAGATCCCAGTCTTCAAATTTTAGTATAGGCACTCGCCCCAAGTGTGCTCCTTCAAAAATGATGTCGTTGGGGAGTAGCAGAGTTTGCAGAGAGATCTGATTCTCATTTATATCTTTAGGAACCTTAGCTTTACCCTTCCATGGAGGAACATATGTGTGCAACGTGGTAAGAGGCTCTGCACCCTAGGTGTTAACCTCCATTTCTACATCCTTCTCCTCCTCTACCAGGATTTCTTCAAATTCTTCCTCCTCATCGACCTCCAAATTAATAGCATTCCCCTTTTCTTCCATGGTAAGCTTAGTCCTTAACGGATTTCTAGGGGATATGCACACTGGTACCATAGCCCGCTTGTCTTTATTGGGTCTCGGCATGTGCGGCGATTTAGGGATTTTTGCAACTATCCCGAAACCTTGTGGGGCTTCCATTTCCATCATGGCCTATGTGGCTTCCTCAGCGGTCATTACCCCGGTATCCATGGCTTCCTCAAGTGCTACCATAGTGCTATTCCACAATTCTCTTAACGGCTCGAGTAGATTCTCAAGCAACGAATTTGACTTCAGAAGATCAAACAAGTTTGGGTTCATGAATTTCTATGCGCAAAACAACTCAGTCCTCAAATTGCCAAGTGTTGTTTGCTAGACAACCCTTTGTAATTTATAGCGCCTTTTGAATTTGAATTCGACCGTTCCCCCCACATTCGGTCCATTAATGCTTGATTGGTGGTAGATTTTCAAGAATCTAGCCCATAAAGTTCACCTTAAATGCTTGTCGCCCACTCCATTTGGTCTCAAACCAAGCATCACATCGTGAATAATGACTGTAACGGTCACTTTCTGCTCGACCCACGCAGCAACACAGCTACCCTTACGTTGTCGTGGACCCTGTGACACTTCGCTACTATGCGCAGTCCTCACATTGCGCAGCTCGTGGGCAGAGTAGTTTATAGTCCCACTAAGACTGTGCTTCTGTCGGCTTATCAGATGTTCGAGCCCCCTGTGTACACCTTCAAACGACTGCCATTGACTTTTCCTGGGAAGAGTTCTCCATTTAACTTTACCAACTGCACCGCGCCACCATCTATGATCTCCTTAATAACATACGGTCCCAGCCAATGCATTCTGAGCTTCCCTGGGAATTTATCGAACTTACTATCATACAACAACACCAAATCATTCACCTTGAAGGTGCACAACTTAATATGTTAATCGTGCCAAGCCTTTTCGCGCTACTTTTGGACCTACTAGTGAAATCCAACCAAAAATCGTTCTTCTTCGAGCTCCTCCAACTGTGCGAGCCTCTCCTCCAGGGCTCCGCG
Organism: Pinus tabuliformis; assembly: GCA_031772625.1. Classification (NCBI taxonomy): domain Eukaryota; kingdom Viridiplantae; phylum Streptophyta; class Pinopsida; order Pinales; family Pinaceae; genus Pinus; species Pinus tabuliformis. Next base: position 1,608,372,472 of record CM062804.1, read on the forward strand.
ATCCATCATACCTGTGAGCGCTACTATGCATAGACTAGGTATGATGTATTCCATAGGCATTACAACTTCAACTCCATAGGCAAGCCTAAAAGGTGCCTATCCCATCAATTTCTTGCATGGCGTCCTATAAGCCCATAATACTGTGGGTACGTGCAGGTCCCAATCACTTCGCTGCGCGTTACATACTTTGGTCAGCGTGTGGCATACCTTGTTGAATGCTCTGCATGGAGAACCATCTACACAATTGTTCTTTCCACATAATGTCTTCCCAACATTAAGATACATTTGCACATTGGTCCCCTCAACACATGCTTATTGATCATACATTTCAGGGTGGAGTTCATGTGCATCCGTGTAGGTTATTCTCCACATGCCTGCACCCACCTAGCCAGATGCGTGCGTGGATCATCCCGTCCATTATACTTGTCTATCAATCGCACCCTAGGCTTCCCAAACCACGTGTGCATCATTCTCCTACATTTGCGCCAGTTGTCAAAGCTTCCTTTATGTGTACCCCACCATTTCGCGGGCGTAGCGCGCAGTACCTAGTCCAAGGTCTGGTAGCATTGCTTTTCCATCACCTCCCTTTCAAACTTATTCAAGAAGATATCTACCTCACTTAGACCATCATAAGTAGGCAAGTCTCTTACTTCTGTCAATACGTAGTGCAGCGACCTTGTGATCATATTACAATTCAGTGTAGTTACTTCATGTAACCGATTCTGCCATCGCTCCATCTCGTCATCTGAATCTCAGTCTCCCATGAAATCTACCCATCCATGGTGGGATTCACCCAGTCTTGGTTTCATGCTGTTATCTTATAGATGCAGTCCAAATCATCATCACTTTCATAGTCGCGCACTAGCTCCGTATAGCACGATCCTTCAACAGGGTCCAGGGGTATAATTATGCGTAGTGACTTCTTTTCAAAAATCATTTTTTGCTTTTTCAGATTAATCACCCCATTCATGTCAGTGGCCCAATCAATTCCTAAGAGCGCGGGGTAGGGATTGTTGTCATCAACAATCTCTATCACTTCAAAATCTGCCAGCACGCTCGCTCCCTCAATATCCACAGTTATTCCCTACAATCGCCCCATGGGTATTATTTTCTATTGGTTTACCATTCTTAGCTGAATTGGAGACCACAGCATAGGTCACCCCATTTGCTCCCATGTCTGTTTCGGCAGAACATTCGCATTCGATCCTAAATCCAGGATGACTTGATCCATCTCATATTCTCCGATCTGCGTGGTTAGTCTCATTTCTCTTCCCATTCTTGTCTTATGTTTTCCGATCTTCTTGACTACACATAGTTCTCCTGGTGCGGTCCCAGCGCATCTGTTAATGAGTTCCTATAACCCTTTCACTGCCTTACTGTTGCGTAGTAGCTTCATACATGTTTCTAGGAATGTTGTGAGCATAGATGGGTCCATCTCTGGCTCTGGTTTATCTTTGCTTCCAGAAGTGGAGGCATCAGCGAAGCTCTTCTTGGCTTCCATGAAGGTTTCCTGAGTGCGCTCCAAGTCAAACTCTGCTTCCTTTGTTGGAGCTTTGCGAACCCAAGTACTATCTTTTAGTTTTTTTATTTTGTCATCTCCCATCGCGATTCCACTTCGAAGAATAATGTTCACATTCAAATCTTCCTCACGCGACTCAGAGCTCATCATCTGCAGGTTCTGAGTTGGGGGAGGCAGTAGTGCTTCTTTGTTGCATATCCTAGCTATTAGTGTAGAACAATCTTCTATCTCATGATCAAACAAGTTGCAATACAAACACGATGGGCGCATTGGATTCATGCTATCGTGGGCATAATTTCCTGGCCCTCCGCAGTTGTAGCATATCAATTATCCGCAACCTATTCCCGGTCCTCCACCTCAGCTTTGTCTATGCCCTTGAAATCTTGTTCACGTCATTCCCGCATTTTGATCAAGGCGCCGTGTTTTGGCATGAACTCTATAGGTGGGAGTTCTATCCATCATTAACTCATAGCTTCTACAAGTGTGCTCATCGTTGATCATATATTGATCAATGACATAAGTGATAGCCCAAATTTCAAAGTGTTCAAAAGAGTGTCAAACCTAAACGATTAGATAGATCTTGTCTTCCTGATTTCGGTGCCGTAAATGGTTCGAAAAACCAAGACTGTATGAAGGAGTTATCGCAATTTGAAAAGTCCAGTAAACTACAATTTTTTGACATTTGACCAAAATTAATTTGGTTTCTGAAAATATTAAAAAAATTATATTTCAAGGAATATTCCTTAGAATATTCCCTTTTGGGGTAAGCGCTAAACCTTTCCTTAAACGTCTTTCTTTAAGTACCATATTGAGCACGTGGGTAGTATTCGAAAAGTGGGAAATGGTATCTCGCTTAGACAAAAAGCAGTAAATGGTATTCTACGATTTCACGCGATTAACCTTAACGGTCGACATGTAGCATGGGAAAACTACTTTTCTCACATGCTCTCGACTTGATATCGGTCGTGCAAGAATCTACGTGAGATTGCGCTACAGCTCTGTTGAAGCCCCGAAAATCGGGTCGACAACAAGGGGGATACCCACCCGGTCCGGACCTTGGTTGGCAGCTCCTTATCCGTTTGGTATAGCGGGTCCGACTGGCGATAATGGAAACAGTTTCCCAATCTAAGGGTGTGTGTGTGTGCAGAATTGGATGTTGCTGATCTAAGGATACTTAAAGCTAATCTAATTCAAATTTTTAAACTAACTTTATGCTATTTTAATCTAATGAAAAACAACACATCTAATCTATGCTAACCCGGGGTGTATTTATTCTATTATGCGATCTAAAGAGATTTCAAACAATAACTGGTAATAAAGATCATTCAGCTATCATAAGAATAGAAATCAATTAAGATAAACTACTTTGCATAAAAAGTTAGGCAAAACAATTGTGAACAACATATCGCATAATAAGTTATTCATATATCAGACATAAATAAATGGCTCCACCATGCAAAAGTGCCAAATGGTAACTCACACATTCATGCAATAACATATAAACAACTAAAAACTGTATATCACTTTAAGAATATAAGCAGAAATGGTCAAGAGATAAAAGTACCATTTATGACTGATCCTACTCATAAGCTTCAAGCAACAATGGTTTATCTCTCCTTGCTCTAACATCTACTAAGAGTACAGAAGTGCAACATCAGTAGCAGATATCAAATGCAAACATTAATAAACGTTGATCCATCCATTCATCAAAACCCCCTCCGAGGGTACAAAAGTGCATGTTCTAAGGACAAGTTTTTGACAAATTTCTGGACCCTTCTCCAAATGCATGAGAAGGGTTTAAATACTGCTAACTAAATAACTTAATTACATAAATTTAGGATACGGTTTAAATGACCGCCCTTCTTCTAAAGCAAAACTGTTTCTAAAAACTGAATCTAATTCCTAACTATTTCTGCATTTGCTCCTTAAATGTTGTGAGCATTCAACATTCGCCTGGGAAGAGTCGGCTGGTTTCCTTATGCTTTTGTTTGAGTTACGCAAACAGAAATGGCAAGCGCTGGCACCACTTTTTAGTACACTAGAAGATATTTTTGAGAATTATCTTCTGGTTGGGCAAATTTACTGCGTATATACTTGGCAACAACCCAAATTTCCCTCAAGCTGCTTCTGCTTTTTCTATTTCGGTTTCCGGACTTGCGAATGACTAAGCAAGTTAGGGACTTTGCTTTCTGAACAAGTTTTTTAGCGATGTGCGATTAGTGCTAGGCGCTAATCGCACATCGAAAACTGCCTCTGTTCTTTATTCCAGGCTTTTCTGGTGTGTTTTCCTTCTTTAGCGCCTTTTTCCTTTACTGGGTAGAAGTTTCAGGATTTTTGGTAAACATGCTGCTTTTGTGAGCTTTCTGACCCTGAATGTTGAATCACCTATCGACCTCAGCATTTGTTGAGTGATACTCTGGAATCTATGGTTCTGTTGCATGCGGCATCTGTTCATGAAGGCATCTCTTCTCTATTCTCCGAGCATTGACGCTTTCCCCTTTTCCTTAGATGTTTCCTGCTCATTGCTTCATATTGTTTTGTGTTTTTCATTCCTGCAGTTCATGCAAAGGAAAAGAGTAATGATAATAAATACTGATACGAAAGCTCTAACCTCTATGAATGTATAAAATCATGACACCCATCGTGAACTGACTCTTCGAAAAACACAAAACCGTCCTTCATTAACACTTTGGCATATGTTCATTAATTTCTTTTAAGGCGCGCGCCTAGTTTTTGGTTTACGGACAACTTTTCTTGAATGTTGAGCCGAGGAAATTTGTGATGGGTGATAGCAGCATCGCGTCATCGCATTACCTAGAGGTGTCATTGTAAATTTTTTCAGATCGGATTATCGCAGATCGCAGATCGCGGATATCGCAAGATCGTAGCATCGCGGATCACATGAGTCATTAAATCATTGTGTGCTGCTTATGCGATATTGCGACATGCGACGTCGCACATCGGCCGTCAGAGATTTCTTAAGATTTTCATTTAAGAGCGCTTCTTAATGTGTGTGATGCGATGAATTTCGCGTCGCTTCGTCGCATTTTTTATTATGCTCATAAGGGGATGTTTTATCTTCTCCACGCGATGCGACATAATTTCAAGGAGTAGAATACAAAAATTTATATAAAATGTTTTTTGAATTTTTTATTAAGGGTCCCCATTTGCTTAGTGTTATTGCTAATACTAAACAAAGAGGGGGGTTGTTGGTGGCCACAACAATGGCGATTCACTTGGAAGAACCAGTTATCTTTGCTTTTCTATTGAATTTTTCTAAACTTTCAAAACAGAAAATTTTTCATAAATCTAAGCTTTGTTATGGACAGATAGAGTACATTATGCCTTACCTTATCAATGATATGTTGTTTCAACCTCTTTCTATTCTAATTGTTTGCTTCCTCAGGCTTGTCCTTGTACTTATATTAGCCATTACTTGGTCTTTTTTTTAAAGATAAAATAAAGTCTTCTCTGTGTGCTGGCTTTAAAATATGCTCATTTGTTGTAGGTAGAGCCTCTGCTGCTAGTAGGCATCCATAGCCTCGACAGGGTTACCTGTTACCCAGCAATGATCCTTTATCCTGCTTAAGGCTATCTACAACTTTTCAAAGAAAAACCCATTTTGACACTTTTTCCCTTTTTTATTCTCAAAGAACAATGTATTGGTTTGGTAGCCAAAATTATGACACAGTCATTCACTTGATTTACACTTTTGCTGAACAAGCTGGCTCGTGATGAGACCCCTTGTCTTTTGATTGCAACAATCTTGAGTCGTTGCCCTGTTTTGGTGGACAGTATTGGCAAAGTCAGCAAGTTATAATATCTGTGATCGTGATAAGCCGGCTCGTGATGAGACCTCTTATTCTTTAAGATATACTGTTTCTCGGATTGTTCCTATGAATGCTGCGATTTTCTTTAGCGGGGAGGAAGTCATTGTTTTTCCTTAAGAAAGCTCTGGACGACAATAATAGAGTTTGAAAACAACAGTCTTACAGAGAAGCCTTATTTTTCTATTGATACCTTTCATTGTGCTGATATAAAACAATTCCTTCGCTAAAGGTTTCCTTCATCAAATTTTTGAAGTTGAAACTAGTATCATATCTAGGCTAAAGTTTTTAACTGTATCTGTCAATAATAAAAATCAGATTTTCAAAAAATTTTGCTACTTATACAAGCGAAAGCTCAAAATCTGAAAGAGAATTGGTGTATTTTCCGTGAATACCTGTAGTAACCACTTACAACTGGTTTTATTATGAAAAAGAAAAGAAAACTATTCTACAAAATAGAAGAATAATATTCTATGGAAAATATATTTTAAGGATTTGTCCATTAACAGGCAAAGAATCCCTTCTACCTGCTAAATCCTGCAACACAAACGTTGATGGACCTATGACTTCAACAATCTGAAAAGGACCAAGCCACATCTTTTGAAATTTCGTATGTTTTCCCTTTTCTTCATGAGCCTTATCCCATTTCAAAACTAAATCTCCCATCTGAAAATTTTTTCTGGTCATTATGCTTGAATCAAAAGAGGATTTTATTAGCACTTGGTGATGAGCATGGGTTTTCTTAGCTTGTTCTCGTTGTTCTTCTAATTTAACTATTTCCATTTGTCTTAGTTGTATGGAGGAAGTAGATACTTCATCGATGTATTGTACTAAAGACAAAGAGGGGATGACTAAGTGAGTTGGAAGAACCACTTCTTTCCCATAAACTAAATTAAAGGGAGAAGTGCCAATTGAAGCTTTCTTCATTATTCTATCTGCCCATAAAGCATTTACCAAATCTTTGTGCCAATTCTTTTGGTTATGGTCAACTGTTCTTTTAATAATCTTGATTAGGTTTTTATTTGTTGACTCAGCTAACCCATTACCTTGCGGATAGTAGTTGGCCGAATATTTCAATTTGAACCTTCTTTTAAGTGCAAACTCAGTCATTTCATTTCCAGAAAAGTATGATGCATTATCAAACATTAAAGTCGTTGGCAATCCAAACCTAGTGATTATAAATTGATCTATGAATTCAATAATATTTTCAGAATTAGCTGTCTTGAGAGGAACTGCTTCTACCCATTTAGTAAAATAATCTGTTGCCGTGAGGATGTATCTATGCTTCTTAGAAGAGTGAGGAACGATCTCACCTATTATGTCCAAGCCCCACTGACTGAATGGTTGCTTGATGTTTACCGGCTGTAGTGGCAGGGACGGCTTCTTTTGTCTTCCAGCAGTTGTTTGGCAAACTTGACATTTCCTTACGTAACTGTGTGTCTTTGAACAGCGTAGGCCAGTAATATCCTGCACGCAAGATCTTATGTGCAGTAGCATCTCCAGCATAGTGTCCACCTGCTGGTCCGTCGTGGAGTTCCTGCAAAACTTTTTCAACTTCAGTTTTCTCAAGACATCTAAGAAGAACAGAATCATAATTCTTTCTAAAAAGAACATCATTTATGAGCTGATATGGTTTAGCTTTCAATCTCAGAGCTCTTTTCTTAGTGTGATCTAGATGTGATGGAGCATATCTGTTCTTAAGATAATAAATGATGTCAGCATATAATGATTCTCCATCGTTTAGGCTTACGTCATACAGTTGTACCTGTTCAGATGAATTTTCAGAAATTTGCGATGCTCCGGCCAACATTTTGCAGAAGCCTTGACCTCTTACAATGTTTGCTGGCTTGATCTCAAGGTCATATTACTGTAAAGCAGTGATCCAATTTGCTCTTTTCTCACCCACATCCTTCTATACTAGAAGATTTCTTACCGCTGGAAATGGTACTATGATCTTAGTATGGGTTTTAAGTAAGAAAGGTCTGAAATATTTGACCGCTTTGAAAACAACATATGCCTGTTTCTCCACGTCTAAATAGTTGAGTTCAACACCTTGTAAATTCGAGCTAAAAAATGTGATTGGAGCTTCCGCTTTTTCTTGATTTGCTTGAGTTAGAATCGCAGCATATGATTTCTCTAAGGCAAATGTGTATAAGATAAAAGATTCTGAAAAATTCGCGGTTGCTAAAGATGGAGCATTAATGATAGCTTGTTTGATCAGGTTGAATGCTTCATGTTCATCTTGACCCCATTTAAAATTTGAATTCTTTTTAATCATGGTTTGCAAAGGAGACACAATTCGTGAAAAATCTGGGACAAATCTCTTTACAAAATTGATTTGACCAAGGAAAGATTGCATGGATTTTTTATTATGAGGTAGGGATATTTCAGAAATTTCTTTGATTCTATCAGGCTCAATGTGAATACCAGATTTTGACACTATGAATCCTAGAAGTTTCCCTTCACTTAGTGCGAAAAAATATTTCTTTGGGTTAAGTGAAATCCCATACCTTAAACATCGTTGAAAGATCTATTTTAAGTCTCTGAGATGGTCGCTTCGCTTCTTGGAGTACACTGTTATATCATCCAAATAAATTACTACGGATTTATTGACTAAACCCTTGAATGCGATGTCCATGGCTCTCTGAAATGTAGCACCGGAATTGATCAAGCCAAATGGCATCTTCTGATATGCGTACGTGCCCCATTTAGTTCTAAATGTGGTTTTCAACTGATCATCGGGATGTACCAGCACTTGATTATATCCTGAAAATCCATCCAAGAAAGACATCAGTTCTGAGCCTGCTACTGCCTGTAATATCTGCTCCATAGGTGGGAGAGGAAACTTGTCTTTTTGACAGGCTTTGTTAAGATTCCGAAAATCGATACAGATTCTAATATCTCTGTTTTTCTTTCTAACGGGTACCATATTGGAGACCCATTTGGAATGTCTGACGGGGAAGATTATTCTGGCTTTTAATAACTTATTCAGCTCAGTTTTTATCTAATTTTCTAAATTGGGGTGGATCTTTCTCAGTTTCTGTTGGACAGGTTTTTCGTTGTCAATCATAGGAATAGTGTGATGAATGATAGAAGTGTCGTACGTCTTCAGCTCATCGTAATTCCAGGCAAAGACATTTTTATATTGTCTCAAAAGATGAATATACGCTAGTTTTTCTTCAGGGGCTAAGCCGATCCCTAGATTAATGTTTTGTGGTTTATCATCGGTTCCTAGGTTTGCTAATTCGTAGTTCAGAGTTGAACTGTAGAGCTTTGAATTGGTAGACCTTTTAAACCGATTTTTCAAATCGTATAAGTCTTCTAACTTAACCACCGATTTAGGTATAGCATTATCAGTGCCATTTTGTTGTATTTGTCGATCATGATGGTCTTCGTCAATTATCTGATTGGAGTAGGATCCTTCGGAAGTGAGGAAATTTACAATATCAGGATTGTCGTTGAGTACTCTCCAATTTGTAATGTTGTCAGGGATGGATGGTCTAAATATTAATTCTATTGAGAATCTATCTGGACTAAACTCTTCGGAGGGAATAAGCCTAGAGGCTACGTTAGCCAAAAGGTCTGCGCTTGCGTTTTGGAGTCTCGAGATTGAAGAAATATTGAATGCTATGAAATGCTCAGTCCGATCTTGCACCAAAGATTGATAGTGTTTTAAATGACTTGATAGGCAATGAATAGTGTTACGTACCTGTTTGACAACAATCTCAGAGTCTCCGAAGACTTGAAGATACTTGACGTTCAACCCGATTGCTTTGTATAGGCCTTGCACCAAGGCCTCATATTCTGCTGTATTGTTTGTGCAATCGAATTCGAGTCAGCACGTAAGCATGGTCTTATTTCCTTCTGGACTAATCAGAACGCATCCTGCTCCTGCTCCTTCGTTAGATTTAGAGCCATCAAAATATAATTTCCAAAACAAAGATGTATTTCCAGGTTTATCTCCAAAATTAACACACTTTGAATTATCAGTTTGGGAAAAATTTTCGACTTGGGACAAAACTGAATTTTCTAAGTAAGGTGATGTATGAGCATTGAAATTGCCGAGAAAAGAATCTACCAATTAATTACCTATGATACTGCTGTTATACGCTACTGCTTCATTTTCTCCCTCCAATTCCATTACTATGTACTTCTGGTGTAACTCTCATTCAACCTTTATTTGATTCGGTTTACCATTGTAGGGTAACCACATGTGTGACCAGTCGGTTGAAAAGTATCCATGGAGTTTCTTGGACCAATCCCTGCTAAGAATCAAGCCATAGAATTCTGGGATATCGGCCACTAGAATGTCAATAACCTGACATACCTTTGGGTTGGATGACAATCTTATGGTTACTTGATTAAGTTCACCAATCACTTCGACTTGAGATCGATCAAGCTGAACTATGTGCACTGCGGATTTTTGTGGTTGAACATTTAACTTGGTACATATTGATATGGGTAAAATATTCGTTGAAGCACCAGAATCTACCAAACAATTGTGCACATTTTTATTGAAAATTTCATAAGTGAGAAGGAAAGGGGGAGTGTGAGACCTTGATCTTCCTCCAATCAAGGCGATGTCATTTGGATCAATATTATTAATCGTGTTGGTTGGAGGTCTTCCCATGTTGTGGGAAGCTACAGCTATAGGCAAAGATGTAATAGGTACGGCATGTAATTCTTTCATCATTATCTTCTGTTGATGTTTTAATTTTCTCAATTTGTAAAGGGTAATATTAGCCCTAGTCTTTTTCATTTCGTCAATAATATTGTATTCCATTTAATCCGACACTATTAGTGTTTTTGATGGAGTTGTTTGATCTGATTGGACCGGGCTAGGTTGAGTCGCTTTAGTGGTCGGTTTTTTTGTTGCGACTTTATCTTTTGCTGCAGAGCTTGTGCTCTTTAGCTTAGGGGTAGTTTGGGGAGGATCAAGTTGATTTTTGCTTCGTGTGCTAACCGGAAATGCTTCTTGATCTTCGTCTTGTGGGAGGATGAAATCCCACATTCCTTGTAATTCCACAACTTCTTCGTCATCAGTCTGCCCTTCAGTGGTATTCTCTTCTTCTTCCTCTTCTTCGGATTCGACATTTGAAATAGCGTTGGGTGGTTTCACATGTATTGAAGGACCTCTTTTAAAAGCTTTGTAGGGCTTTTTTGAAGAAGTTTCTGCTACTTGTTCTTTTATGTCAATCATCTCATTGGACATGGTTTTTAATACTTTTTGCAATCCTTCCAAATCGAAAGGGTCTTACGTTTGTTTCTTCTTGGAGTCTTCCTTGAAGGTGACTTTTTTAGACTTGCATTCCTCTATCACAGATCTCTTTTCCAGGGCTATTACGCGTTTCTCTACTGCTATCGCCTCTGTCAAGTTTTCAACTAAGGTTGTTTTATTTGCCCTATCCACGAAGATTGCTAAGTTTGATGGTAAGGCCGTAATATACCATTCACATCGTACTTCTTTGCTGGGTTGGGAAGCAGTGGGAATTTTGTTGAGGATCTTATTGAACCATAAATTGAAATCTTTGATGGGTTCTCTAGCCTCGGCTTTAAGATTGGATAGGTCATTGATTAACGTTGTCGTTGATCTGTCATCACCAAACTTGGTAAGGAATTGACTTTGGAAAATGTCCCAACTTGTGATAGACCCGAAGGGTAATGAAAAGTAGCATGAGCCGGCTGTCCCTTGCATTGTATAGGGAAAAAGCCGAACAACAGCATCTTCGTTAGTAACTCCGTTGAGATTGAAAGAAAGCATGAAATTGTTTATGTGTTCTTCAACTAGCATGCCTGCTTCTGGATTGAATTTGGGTAGCCATTTCTCAGGATGGGCCAGTATTCGACTCAAGGGTGGAGGCATTAAGACTGCCCTAGGATTATTCCATGGAGACTGGGCCATCATTGAGTTGCTAGTGAATGAAAGTGCAGAAGATGATCCCTGTGGCTGGGAAGATGAGGACACTATTATCATAGATGATTGAAGAGGGGTTGCGGGAGTTCCAGTAAGCGGATGGATGATGGTTTGGAATGAAGATGTGGGTGGCTGACTTCGCGGTGAGGGAGTTGAAATGGAGGATGTAGATGAAAGAGTCTCACTGTCAGACTCTTGTGGTGTTTTCCTCGCTCTTTTCCTGGTGGGGAGAGGCAATTCAGTTGGCTGGATGCCAAATTTTTCACTCTTTATTCTAGTCAGGGGATGAGCAGGATTTTACTGCGAAGTCACGTTGCTTTGAGATTTATTAGACCTCTGAGTAGAAATGGAAAATCCCTGGAGTTTTTGAATCAGAGTTTGAACTTCAGGGGGTTCAATGGTAGATTGGTCTGAAATATTAGGGTGTGTAGCAGCGGTTAATACTCGAGCGACTTCTGACTCTGGATTTAAACATACTGGGGAAGTCGGGGGAGTTGATGAGGGCGATTTACTCTCAGAATGGTGTTTAGATTTTGATTTAGGTGCCATTCATAGTTCGGGCCCTCCTTCTAGCGCCAAATATGTTGAAGACCGGAAAATCGGGTCGACAACAAGGGGGATACCCACCCGGTCCGAACCTTGGTTGGTAGCTCCTTATCCGTTTGGTATAGCGGGTCCGACTGGGGATAATAGGACCAGTTTCCCAATCTAAGGGTGTGTGTGTGCAGAATTGGATGTTGCTGATCTAAGGATACGTAAAGCTAATCTAATTCAAACTTTTAAACTAACTTTATGCTATTGTAATCTAATGAAAAACAACACATCTAATCTATGCTAACCCGGGGTGTATTTCTTCTATTATGCGATCTAAAGAGATTTCAAACAATAATTGGTAATAAAGATCATTCAGCTATCATAAGAATAGAAATCAATTAAGATAAACTACTTTGCATAAAAAGTTAGACAAAACAGTTGTGAACAGCATATCGCATAATAAGTTATTCATATATCAGACATAAATAAATGGCTCCATCGTACAAAAGTGCCAAATGGTAACTCACACATTCATGCAATAACATATAAACAACTAAAAACTGTATATCACTTTAAGAATATAAGCAGAAATGGTCAAGAGATAAAAGTACCATTTATGACTGATCCTACTCATAAGCTTCAAGCAACAATAGTTTATCTCTCCTTGCTCTAACATCTACTAAGAGTACAGAAGTGCAACATCAGTAACAGATATCAAATGCAAACATTAATAAACGTTGATCCATCCATTCATCAAAACCCCCTCCGAGGGTACAAAAGTGCATGTCCTGAGGACAAGTTTTTGACAAATTTCTGGACCCTTCTCCAAATGCATGAGAAGGGTTTAAATACTGCTAACTAAATAACTTAATTACATAAATTTAGGATACGGTTTAAATGACCGCCCTTCTTCTAAAGCAAAACTGTTTCTAAAAACTGAATCTAATTACTAACTATTTCTGCATTTGCTCCTTAAATGTTGTGAGCATTCAACATTCGCCTGGGAAGAGTCGGTTGGTTTCCTTCTGCTTTTGTTTGAGTTACGCAAACAGAAATGGCAAGCGCTGGCACCACTTTTTAGTACACTAGAAGATATTTTTCAGAATTATCTTCTGGTTGGGCGAATTTACTGCGTATATACTTGGCAACAACCCAAATTTCCCTCAAACTGCTTCTGCTTTTGCTATTTCGGTTTCCGGACTTGCGAATGACTAAGCAAGTTAGGGACTTTGCTTTCTGAACAATTTTCTTAGCGATGCGTGATTAGTGCTAGGCGCTAATCGCGCATCGAAAACTGCCTCTGTTCTTTATTCCGGGCTTTTCTGGTGCGTTTTCCTTCTTTAGCGCCTTTTTCCTTTACTGGGTAGAAGTTTCAGGATTTTTGGTAAACATGCTGCTTTTGTGAGCTTTCTGACCCTGAATGTTGAATCACCTATCAACCTTAGCATCTGTTGAGTGATACTCTGGAATCTGTGGTTCTGTTGCATGCGGCATCTGTTCATGAAGGCATCTCTTCTCTATTCTCCGAGCATTGACGCTTTCCCCTTTTCCTTAGATGTTTCCTGCTCATTGCTTCATATTGTTTCCTGTTTTTCATTCCTGCAGTTCACGCAAAGGAAAAGAGTAATGATAATAAATACTGATACGAAAGCTCTAACCTCTATGAATGTATAAAATCATGACACCCATCGTGAACTGACTCTTCGAAAAACACAAAACCGTCCTTCATTAACACTTTGGCATATGTTCATTAATTTCTTTTAAGGCGCGCGCCTAGTTTTTGGTTTACGGACAGCTTTTCTTGAATGTTGAGCCGAGGAAATTTGCGATGGGCGATAGCAGCATCGCGTCATCACATTACCTAGAGGTGTCATCGTAAATTTTTTCAGATTGGATTATCACAGATCGCAGATCACGTTTATCGCAGATCGCGGATATCGCAAGATCGCAGCATCGCAGATCGCATGAGTCATTAAATCATTGTGTGCTGTTTATGCGATATTGCGATATGTGACATCGCACATCGGCCGTCAGAGATTTCTTAATATTTTCATTTAAGAGCGCTTCTTAATGTGTGCGATGCGATGAATTTCGCGTCACTTCTTGGCAATTTTTATTATGCTCATAAGGGGATGTTTTATCTTCTCCACACGATGCGACATAATTTCAAGGAGTAGAATACAAAAAGTTATATAAAATGTTTTTTGAATTTTTTATTAAGGGTCCCCATTTGCTTAGTGTTATTGCTAATACTAAACAAAGAGGGGGGTTGTTGGTGGCCACAACAAGCTGTTCGATTGGATGGGTCGCATCAACAGTGGAGATTGTCCGGGTTAGTTGGTGAGTAGACGACACGATATATGTTGGATCAAGCGGGATAGATCAATGGTGGATGTTCCGCTATTTGAAATGATTCTGATGTATACATGGGCCCATAACCCATAGGTCCATGCCTTAATTGTGTAAATATGCAACTTTGCTGCATCTAAGTGTTATCAAGTGCCGATGCCAACGTCACCGTCGGTTGCAAACAGTTGACACGCAATTGCATGACCACCAACTCTACGGAGGATTATCCCTAATCGCCAGAATTATACCGCCTCATATGCATGCCCAAACAGTTATTATAATGGCTCACCTTCGACGGCCAACTTGGCGGAGCAGCTAAACTTAGGCGGATATGACAAGTTTAACTGGAGTTAGGTGCAGTTCACCAAATTTGGTGGAGTATCCCTAGGGGATATTGACTAAATCCAATCCAGGAGCCGTTTTCAACCAGAGGGAGTGAAAAAAGAGGCTAGCTAGGCTAATTAGAGCCTTCTGAAGCTAATGGAATGGTCCATAGATGCTGAAGAAGTCATCTTCATAGAGATTTTCATCCAGGGAGATTTTCGAGCTTAGGGCCACCAGGAGTTGGAGGTAGTTGTAGGAGCTACCAGTACTCATTCTCAGTGAACCAATAGTCATTCCTGACTGTAATGAGAATTCTGAATCCATTGTAGGGATTTGTAGAGCCATTTGGAGAATTCTAAAGGCCAAGATGCTGGAGGGAAGTTTCAGGCAGCCTAGTGCCAACTGTGGAGGAAGACCTAGTTTGGGGATGCAGTGCTCATTTTGAGAAAATGATCAGTCTATTTTCGGTGTCTGATATGTGGTGGAGATAGTAGATGAAGTTTCGATGATATTTAAATAATTCTGAAGGAGTTAGTGCCATCAAGAAGCTCAGGGTAGCTCAGAGCATTGATTGAAGGAATCAAGTCTAAGGGAGCTTAGATCTGTTTGCAGAGTGATGACAGCCATGATAGGGATATAGATGGTATTCTAAGCCCATTGGTTCAGTTCAGTAACCTTTGGAGTTGAGTGTGGGACTTGTAAAAGAAACTTTACCATAATCCAAAAGAGCCAAGTCAAGATGACAAAAGCTCAAGGAGACGTAGCCCACGATATTCGGGTGAACTCCTAGATTAAATTTTCTGTTATGTGTGGTTGTTTATTTGTTGCATTATATAGCTATTATATGGGTTTAATATTAGCAGCAACAAATAGACTTAAAGCACTTGAACAGTTAAAATAAAACATACGTCTGTTTCAAGTATTTAAATTCGCAAATGTCATAAATAAGCTTGATCATTTATTTGTTTAACTGAGTGGGAGGTTCTTGTAAGCATAACAAGTTATCAAAGCCCCATTTCAGATTAGGTGGTATCAGAGCAGGTTGCTTGATTGACAGAGCAGTAGGTTGCTTGATTGACAGAGCAATAGGTTGCTTGTTTGACTTGAAAGGTGTTTAAACAGTATAAATAATTTGACTGTTTGACTATTTGTAAAATGACTGTTGTTTGAGTTTATGAAAGTGAAGGGAAAGCTACTGATAGCTAAATCTAGGAAAGGACAAGAAGGAAGAAGGGCTGAATGCATTATGCTTACCCAAAGGACCTCAAGGAAACCCTTGAAGCACAAGAGGGTTTGCTTGCAAAAGGCTACTTGAATAAGAGTTTGACTCTATAGCCATTTAGTTCAGAAGTTTTGTCAATATATTTTGAAAGCTTTGTGAATTTTGTTGAAGCTCATTTGTTCATTTTTATAATGAAAACTTCTACAAGTGAGTTTTCAAAATCCTCCTCCTTCACAATATTTTTTGATGAAGACATGAAGCATGACTTGTTCATCATGATGGATATGGTGAAACAAATGTATGAAGATGAAAGGAAGAGCACAAAACTTCGAGAGCAGTTAAATTCCATGAGGGAAGAGAAGCAGTTGCTTTTTAACAAATTGTAGGAAATGGAGAGCCAACTTCATATTGCAAATATGAACCTAGAAAGGATGCATGAGTTGGAGACACAGTTCCTTGTTGCCAAAGAAGCCTTAGTCAAGCATCAATTTGAAGAAGAGGTAAACAATCCTAGTTTGTCTTCAATTTCCTGTAAGAATGTTTATGTTGGTTCTTTTGAAAAACATACAAGAGGCATAGGCTCCAAGTTGATGTCAAAAATGGGCTATGAAGGAAAAGGATTGGGCAAACATGCACAAGGCATAGTTGAGCCAATAACAGTTGAGGAAAGGCCTATTTAGTCAATTTAGTGTGTCCTAAATTGCTACATAAGTTATCAATCTGGGAGTTGTAAACTGATGAAGTGTAGTGCACCGTATGTGCTATAAAACCATTTTCTTACCTCACATTTTTGAATTTTATCTTGTTTTGGGATTTTATTCTGTTGGTCTCCTAAAGTGGTCTAATGCAATAGAAATCCTAATCTGCTGCTAAAGAAAAATTTTAAGAATACTTTTAAAGATCAAGTGTGGATGTAGAGTTGAAGACAAGGTTTATTCTCTTGCTTCTTATGATAATTTCCAAACTTTGAACTTAAGAGATCTTAAAACATGTCTACAAAATCAGAACTTGAATGAGAGTGTAAACATGCAGCTACATAAATCAAACTAAAAATGAAGTATTGAAAATGAGATTACTATCTCTGCTGCCATCCTAATTTCAAAATTGAAATCTAATAAACTGCTACAACACAAAACCAAAAAGTAAAGAAATTGGAAACTAGTCAACGATTTCATCCATAATCACAACATTTCACCAATTAACTTCTAAAATGGGGTTAAGCTAAAGGCTCCAGAAATATCATCATATGGCATGAAAAGAATGACATCTAAATTATCTAATTTGCACACTAATGAAAGCAAAGCCAATTACTTCATCTATAATCACAATATTTCGCCAATTAACTTCTAAAACAGGGTTAAGCTAAAGGCTCCAGAAATATCATCATATAACATGAAAGAACTGACATCTAAACTATCTACTTTCATACTAATAAAAGCAAAATCAATTACTTCACCTATAATCACAATATCTCGCCAATTAACTTCTAAAACGGGGTTAAGCTAAAGGCTCCAGAAATATCATCATATAGCATGAAAGAACTAACATCTAAACTATCTACTTGCATACTAATGAAAGCAAAATCAATTACTTCACCTATAATCACAATATCTCGCCAATTAACTTCTAAAATGGGGTTAAGCTAAAGGCTCTGGAAATATCATCATATAGCATGAAGAATTGACATCTAAACTATCTTGAACAGTAAACAAATCTCACTAAGTAAAAGCATAAACAACTGAAATTGAAAACTAAAGTTCAGCAGAGGAAGTAAGTCTCAATAACACCACTTGATGCAAAAATTACACTAAGAAGCTCGAGCATAGCCAGACTTAAGGACCTATTCTAAAGTGCACCTATCATTGTTAGTATGAAATGTGACAAGCTGGAAAAACATGTACAAAATTAGAACGATTATGATCATAAGCAAAACATGAAAAATATACAAGCCAACTGAGAGAAAATATACATGAAAATATACATGAAAATCTATATAAAAAAAACAAAAGAAGGACCTCAGCTACGCAGGGGCCCTCTGCACAGCTTTGGACTAACACGTTCTTACTTCAAAAAACACTCAAACAAACATGTGAAAAACAGAGTCTTGTATTATGAAATAGAGTAATATGTCTCTCGTTATAGAACAGCAAAATAACACTAAAATAACAATATCAAGAACATCCTATCTGCATTGGAAACGCTTATATTTATAGAGAAATGGATAACTGTATCTCAGAGGAATTTCTTCAACGATGGACACGTGAACAAGTCAAAATTTGAGGATTCAGCCTCTCGGTTGCCATGGGCAGTAAATCTATGCGAGGGGGATGTTGGATTGCATTATGGAGATGGCCTGCAGGTGGCAAAAATGGATCCAAGAGTTCAGGAATGGCTTCGGGCTTCTTTTACATGCAGGAACAATGTTCTAGTTGGCATAGAACTCTCCGTTGACCTCGCTTTGACCGGGACCTTTACTTCCGAATTTGGCTAAGTAAATAAGACCTCATCCATGTGTGGATAATTCCTGAGCTGCCCATGTGTCTCATTCCTCCTACTGACACCTGTAACCTGTAAAACAATGAAAACGACTGCAGAATTGCCAGTTAGCTGTGGAAAGTGGCTACATTTTGTAGCTGATAAACAAAACCTAGATCAAATAGCACACACAATGATATATTTGAAAATCACTCATATACACTCCTGAAATCAACATGTACCAACTTTTGATAGCTTAGGAGGCACTGACATGGGAAAATAGAAGAGAAAGGGTTTAATAAAATGCTTGGAAGAGAGGTAGTTTTGGGGCTCAACATATCCCCACTGTAAAGATGTTGCATGTCCTCATGCAACCAAAATTGTAACTACCCTCCCTTTAATTCATCTGCTCTGAAACTTCTGCTAAGACATCCAACCTCTTCTTCTTCTTTCTTGCTATCACTGTCATTCTAGGCTTCATCATAAGACATTTGTACCTGAGATTGATGAGGGCTCTACTCAACCTCCTATTTTTCTTATTTAGTTTTCTATTTTTGTTATGCCATAATCCTAAATGCAACATGGTATTGTCATGGATAACTTTGTCCAATTTGTTTTGCTCTTTTAATGTTTCATTCTCCCTTTGGATATGTCTGTTTAAGACTTCCAGCTCATAAATTTCTTGCTTCAATGACTGAATCAAAGTTTCCTGAGTTGTACCTGGTTGATTAGATGAAGTTACTTGTTCTGCTATAGTTTTATATTGTTACAATGATTCAATGAAATCATACATCTGCTGTTGGGTTTGATCAATTTCTGGAGTTGTTTTTCTTGGACCAGTTTCAAAATCTAACTAAGGAGAAGGAGAATACTATGGACTTTGATCAGGTGGAGTGTTTTCTGGTGATTGATCTGGAGTTTCACCTCCCAGGTCTATAAATTGAGCTCCTTTGATTTGCGTTTTCTTCAATTTTCCCTTTAATCTAGAGCTTCTTCTTATACCTTGTGAGCTTATGTCTCCCTTTTCTATGGTCTGTTTCCCCTTTACTTTTTGTTTTGCTTTAGTTGATTGTTCTTTAAGATGAACTAATCTTTTAGAAATCACTTGATCTTCCTCTGAAGATGGCTCAGGAGGCTAGTAAATGTCTTCAATTTTCCTCTTTCCTTTCTATTTTGCTTGTTTCCTAATTTCAGTCAATGTTTCAGAAGGCAATTCTTCTTCACTGTTTTCCTTGGTCATACTAGTAGGAGTATCTTGGATTGTTAAAGTTGTTCTTTTCCTCCTACTTTTCTTTGCTGAACTCCCCTCAGGCACTTCAGGAGGGTCTTGGAAGAAGTTCCTAACTAGGAATTTTTCCCATGTATCTTACCTCTCTTTCAAATGATTTTCAACCAATATCTTAATAAGGTCATGATGGTAGAGATGAGGTTCCACATCATCTATATTCTTTTGCACAGTAGTAGACATTTTTCTCAAACTATTCAATAAGAAATAAAGAAGGTTGATAGTTTCATTCTCCAAGAAATTCATTAATAATATGATATGATACATGTACATGGAGCCATACCTGCCCTCGCATGTAATGAATTTCTGAATGATCAACAACAGACTAGTCCACTTATCTTTTAAGGCTGAAACATGAATTCCTCATTTAAAGATTGATATGTCCATACCTGGATTATGAAGAATGACCCTCCAGACCTTTTCATCGAAATCCTTGTTCTTAAACCATCTCTCCCCTTCTTGTGGAAGCTCTGTGGCTGCTGCAATTGATGATTCTGTCACTGGAAATTTGATGTCCCCAATTTCAACTTCTGCACCATTGAAAGATCTTGCAAATGTTTTTGTAACCTCCTTATGATGACCCTTGAACTTCTTAATGAATTGCAACCATCTTGCCTTCTTCAATGTGCTCTTAAGCTACAAGTATCCTTCCATGAATTTAACTCCTTCGGGTTCTGTTCTCACTATAATACCCATTCCTCCTTCTCACTGTGAAGACACCTCTGTAAATGATAGTTTACGGGAGCAGAACGGTTATGTGAGAAGAAAATAGAAGAGGGCCTTGGAGAAAATTGGTGGTTACGAAATGGGGAGAGTACTGAGTATGAAATGAAAGAGGGTTTACGGAGTAGAAGTCTGTGTAAACAAACAATGAACCGAGGATTGTAAAACCCGGTGTGCAAGCGTGGAGGCAGAGTGTCACTTGTGAAAATTTGTGAGACTGAATGGAGTTTGAGTTCATAAAAAGGTTGCGGAGTGGAACGTCAGTGGAAGAGAGCCGTATTCAATCAGCTCACATCTGCATGATTAGCCGTTTTAACAAGTGTAATGAGGGTGTACGACTAAGTACGAGTTAAACTCGGAAACAGATTATGAGACCGTTAGGATCAATGCGGAAGATATGGTGGAGTTAAGGCAGCCATCAAGTCAAATCATTACACATTATGGAGTTGTGATTTACAAACTATACGAATTATGCATTTGAAATGCTATTTGGAAATGGTTTTGTCCATACCTTGGAATCATACCTCTTTCGTTTTGCTAACTTTTAATTGCCTGCCTTTGTAGGTGCTTTTCAAGTGTTGATGTCTTCAAAGATCTTCTCCTTCCATACCTACATCTTGCTTTTATTATTATTTGGCTAATCACTTGACTATCACTGTAGAGTAACAGAGGATTAGTTGCAGAATCAACAATCAGCTGCAGAATCAGAATTCAGCTACGGAAAATAGCATTGTGAATGACATATGACTTGGCGAATGAATGGAAATGAAAAATGACTATATGGATGATACATGGAAAGGTGAATATGAAGAGAAACTGAAAGAAATTTTATTGATGGAATGTGGTGGCGAGATGGAGCGAAATGAAATGGAATGGAATGAAACAACTATGAGTAAAATGAGAGATTTTTTTGGAAAATATAGGGCGTCAGAATCTTCTGATTTTCGCCCTGCATTTTCTTTATAAGATTGCCAATCAGTGATTGGTTTTTAGGCTTATACATTAATTTTTTATTTTTTTTAGATGATGATGAAAAAAAACAAAGACTAGGCTGGTGGAGAAGAATGATTCTTCTTCACCAACTTCATTGCTGAGTTATCTTGAAAGATTTTGATAAACTCCTCCTTTGAGAGTGGATTATGATAGATCTTCAATCTATGACCATTCACAAGGAGAGGAGTTTGATGCTCATCAATTGTTTTGATTCTTACTGCTCCATTGCTTAAAACTTTTTTAATCTCATATGGCCCAAGCCAATGAGTCTGAAATTTAGCTTGAAAATCTTTGAACTTTGAATCAAATAGCAATTCCCAATATCCTTCTTGAAACTTTTTGTCCTTGATGTACTTGTCATGCCACTTAGCTCTCTACTGCTGAACTAAATTAGTTCTTTGAACTACTTATTATCTGATCTCATCTAGTTCATTCAACTGCTCCAGTCTATGCTTTTGAGCTTTTGATAGATCCATTCCCAACTGAACTGCCATTTTGAAAGTTTTAACTTGGAACTCAATGGGGAGCAGAACTTCCTTCCCATAAACAAGTTCATAGGGAGTGTATCCTGTTGTGTCCCTCCATGTAGTTCTGTAGGCCCATAAGGCTTTAGGAATCCTTTCTACCCAATCTCTTCTTTGTAGATGCCCAGGCTTGGTAATGATTCCTTCAATTACTTTATTTGTGGACTCCACTTGACCGTTTTCTTGTGGATGATAAGGAGTAGATTTCCTATGCTTGACCTTTACTCTTCCATAAGCTTCTCCATCATTCTAGATGTGAATTGACTTCCCTGATCTGTCACAAGTTCTCTTGGAACACCAAAGCAAGTAAAAATATCCTCATTAAGAAAATTAACTACTGTATTTTCAGTAGCAGAAAATAATGCTTTGGCTTCTACCCATTTAGTGACATAATCACTACCTACCAATATATACTTTTTCTTCTTAGATAGAGGATTAATAGGTCCAATAAAGTCTAAAGCCCATTTTTCAAAGGGTTTGATGAGTACCTGAAGTTGTAATGGCATCTCATTCGAGGGGGTAGGTTTCCCTACCCTTTGGCAGCTGTCACACCTTTTGACATATTGTTTTGCATCTTTGAAGAGGGATGTCCAAAAATATCCTAAAGAAAGGATTTTATAAGTTGTCCTCTTGTTAGCAAAGTGTCCACTGCACGGTTCATCATAACATGCTTTGAGAATATCAGGCAATTCATCTTCCCTGACACATCTTCTGATCACAAAGTCTGGCCCTGTCTTATACAATTCGTTAGAAATCCATGAATATCTTGAACTATCTTGAAAAAAAATTCTTCTTTCACTAGGAAATAAATGTGGAGGTAGTTTTCCTATAACCAAATAGTTAGCCATATCTGAAAATCAAGGAGTTTTAGTAGTTACTGCAAATAAGTATTTATCAGGAAAATTATTCTCTATAGGAGAGTCTTCTTTGATATTCTGAATCCTAGACAAGAAATCAACAACTGTGTTTTGTTTCCCAGGTCTATCTAACACAGTAATATTGAATTCCTGTAAAAGTAGGATCCATCTTGTAACTCTGTCATTAGTAATAGGTTTTTTCATCAAATATCTAATTGCAGAATGATTAGTATGAATAAAAGTTTCATAGCCTATTATATAATGTCTGAACTTATTAATTGCATGAACAATAGCTAAGAATTCCTTTTAAGTCACAGTATAATTTAACTCAATGGGAGTCAAATTTTTACTTGTATAGTAAATGGCATAAGGAACCAAGTCTTTTTGTCCCAGTATAGCTCCTAAAGTTGTATCTGAAGCATCTGTGGAAATATGGAAAGGAAGTTTCCAATTCGGTCCTCTTAAGATAGGTGCTTCAGATATTCTTGTTTTCAAGGCTTCAAATGCTAATTGGCAATCAGGACTCCACTTGAATTCACAGTCTTTTGTAAGCAGTTTGAAGAGTGGAGATGTTATTTTGGTAAAGTTTTCTATAAATCTTCTATAATATCCAGTAAATCCTAGAAAACTTCTAACATCTTTTTGACAATTTGGAATAGGTAACTTGGAGATGACTTCAACTTTGGATTTGTCTACTTTAATCCCATCCCCTGAAATATGATGTCCCAAAACAATACCTTCAGTAAACATCATAAAGCATTTTTCATGGCTTAATGAAAGGTTTGTTTCTTTACATCTTTTAAGGACTTTTTCCAAATTTTCCAAGGCTTCTTCAAATGTATTACCATAGACTGTAAAATCATCCATATATACCTCTACACAATTAGATCAAAAAACATTCCTAGTACTGCTCTTTGGAATGTTGCAGGTGCATTACATAATCCAAAAGGAAGCACTCGGTAGGCAAAAATTCCCCATGGACAAGTAAATGTGGTTTTATCCTGATCTTCAGGTGCTACTTGAATTTGATTATAGCCACTAAAACCATCCAAAAATAAAAAGCACTTTTTGCCTGCTAATGTAAATAATACTTGATCTATAAAGGGCAAAAGAAAGTGATCATTCAAGGTTGCTTTATTCAATTCCCTATAACCAATGCATACCCTCCATTTACCATTCTTTTTGGGCACTGTCACCAAGGGAGAAACCCATTGGATATCTAAGATTGGGTAAATGAAGTTCACATTGAGTAATTTTTGGAGCTCTTCTTTCACAATCTCCCTAAGATTTGGATTCATCCTTCTCTGAGGTTGTCTGATTGGTCTACTGTTTTCCTCAACTCCCATGCAAATGCAGCAGAATGTTTTTGCAAGATTTTGGTTATCTACTCTTGTTGTAACTTTTCTAAGTTTTTGTTGATATTCAATGTTTTACCTGGAAAAATTTCAACTGCAGAACTGCCAAACTCTTCCATAGAGTAGAGAGACATTTGCCTTGATGACAAGTATTCAATATCAGAATCTAACTGAAATTGTGTGGGATCATATTCTGAAGAATCAACATGTTTCAAAATTTTCTAATGTGTTCAGAATTTGACTATCTTCACTAACTTCAGAGAGAGTAAAGATAGGTTGTATAACATCTTCATATCGACCCATTCATTGTCTCCTATTTCTGTAATTTCTTTTGTTGGAGGATACAAAGTAAATTTCTTTGTTGAACTACCATAAAAAATGTACATGTCACTAGATCTACAACTAATAAAAGCATTAGCTGTGGTTAGCCAAGGTCTTCCTAAGATGAGTGGGTGTCCTCCTAGATTATTCTTGGGAGCCAAAATCATGAAATCCACAGGATATTCCCAAGAATCCAAGGAGACTGAAATATCTTCTAGTACACCATCTGGTTTAATTACTAATATATCTACAAGTTGCAGTAGGGTAGGTGTAAAAAGAAGATTAGGAAGTTTAAGTTGTTCCGTAATTTGTCTACTCAAAATGTTTATAGCAGCCCCTAAGTCAATCAATGTATTTTGAATTTCTATTCCATTTATGTGTGTCTTGAAAATTTGAATACCTGGATCCACATATTTCTACATGGTAATATTTCCTATCATGATATCTTCTATTTTTCCTACCAAGTGGATTCTTTCTGTGTCTCTTGGTTTCCGACTTGGTCTTTTGATACTCAACTCCTTTATTGTTTTTGCTAGAATAGGAATCTCTCTAATGGCTTGTAGCAAGGGAATATTGATATAGACATTCTTTAATTCATCTAGGAAATCATAGTCAGGCTACAAGATTTGTTTTTCCACCCCCTGTCAATTTGTAATCTCTTAGGAAAAGGAGGTGTGGATGTAGATACGAATTTTTTAACTATAGGAGTTGTGTGGATTGACTCTTTTTGTTTTTCTTTTTGAATGGTTGGGTTTTGAAGGGATGCTTCTTAAAAACTTTTACTAACTTTCAGAGAATCCTCCTCAGAAGCATCTTACTCTTGAATATCTGTAGAAGGTTTTTCCTTTTCTAAAATCCTACTAGATCTAAGTTGAACATCATTAAGATCGATCTAGAGAAACAATCATGTATGTAGGAAATGGTTGTCCTTCTACCATGTAAGCATTCTGAGGGTTTTTGTTGTTGGGATTTGGTAACGGTTGGGCTCATAGTTTATTTGGCTTCTGTTGAAATGGAAGCAAGAGTTGAGGATTTTGAATTTGTTGAGGAGGTTGTTGTTGTGGAAATGGCAATGAAAGTTGTGGGCTTTGATTTGGAAGTTGTGGATTTTGTTCTTGGTTTTGTGGGGGAGGATAGCTCTGATAAGATGGAGGATATTGATAATATTGAGCAAATATCCCATAAGGATTTTGTACCCCTTATGCCCATGATTGAGATTGATACTGATTTTGAGGTTGAGGCCAAGGTTGTTGCTAAGAATTCCAATTTGGTGGGGGCTAAAAATTCATTGGATTGTTAAATCCTTGATTTTGTTGCCCTTGCCAAAGTCTTCTTGAAACAAAGCAAAGAGATTCTACAGAAATTAGGTCCTCCTGAAAGACAGCTTTAAGCCCTGGGATTGCAGGACAATCCTTGGTCTCGTGACTTTCCGAGCAAATCATACATGTTTATACAACTTTTGCACCTAAGGGACATTCTCTTAGAGCATGTTTCTTTCTACATTTTGGGCAAAATATGGCTAAGGCATCGGCTTTTGTTTTCTGCTTGTTTTGAATTTTGAGGGTGTCTAGCTGTTCACTAAGGCTCCCTAGAATGTCATTTTTGAACTCATCAAGCATATTGCCAATTTCTGCCCTACTTACTGTCCCAGATGCAGATTTGTTTGCTCTAATAAGAGAAGGATCTCTAGGCCCATTTCCAGTTTTAGATTTTCCCCTTGAGAGATGGACACATAGTTCTGCTATGTCACTTAATGGAAGTTGAGAGATGTCTCCCTTCCCAATCATGTTTAAAATATCTATCCATTCATCTCTAATGGCTTTCAATAAAAGGGCTTTCGAGGTTTCCTCATCTAAATTGTTAATTTTTGCTCTCTTTAAGTTGTATTGAAACCTGTCAAGAAAATCCTCTAAGTTATCATCTTCTTTTTTCCTCATTTTGAATACCTCATCCTTATGATTAGTAGGCATACAATAATCCAGGTATCTATCCAAAAATGCCTGCCTCATATCACTCCAAGTCCTAATAGATTGAGTGACTAATCCCATAAACCATTTCAGAGCAGCCCCTTTCAATGTTGAAGGGAACCATTTGAGTTTTTTAGAGTCTTCTAGATAGTCATAGGTTCGGCATAAGACTTCAAACTCAAATAGAAATGTTTTAGGATCCTCACTTCGCAATCCATAAAATTTTGGGAGGACGGATGGTGAAATGTTTTTCATTGTTGTATGGGTTTCCTCATCTACTATAGGGAATCCAAATGAGTTATCTCCTTTCCTATTTCCTCCATTGTTACCTCTACCTCCTCCATTGTTTCCTTTACCTCTGCCTCTACCCCTTCCTTCAAATAGTGAATATTCTCCATCTTGCTCTTCTTCTACCATGATGGTTTCCTCAGAATCTTCTGGCTCTTCTATTAATGGCTAATGAGAGAGAGTTTCTACCTCCTCTTCTTCTCTAGGTAATTCTACTTCTTCAACTGCAATAGGCTCCCCTATGGAGGTGAAGAAGGGTTCTTCTCCTAGGTCGGATTTAGTAGATAGAGTGGGAGAATCTTCTAATTCAGTTGTTGCCCCTTGAATTCCAGTAATCCTAAGGCTGGGAGTATGAGTCTGTGATGGAGGGGTATCTTGTTTATTCCTTGAAGTAGTTGGAGTTGTAAAAATCGAACTTTTGCCCCTAGCTATAAACCTTCCCCTAGAATCTCTTTCTCTATGCATGTCACCATTTTTTTTTTTTTTTTTGATGATTTTAATTGTGCTAATAATCCTTTTCTGATCTTCCAGATCACACTAGGTGCAATAAGAGAGCATACTTAAGAAATTATTGGACTAATAATTCTTTTTTCTGATCCTCCAGATCACGCTAGGATAAAGAGGAGAGCATACTTCAAGAATTTATTAATTTTTCTTTTTTTTCTCTGAATGTAAGAGATAGTCTACCTAGTTACACTTCCCCGACAATAGCGCCAAAATGTTTAGTCAATTTAGTGTGTCCTAAATTGCTACATAAGTTATCAATCCGAGAGTTGTAAACCTCTAAGTTCATGTAGGCCCTACTAACTAAGGCTAAGGGGTCTGTCTTCCCCATACCCTACCTATCGTTCCGTTTATTTGAGAAACTAATGTCAGTTCTGTTGGTTATGAACATCAAGAAACCCCCTATCTATGATACGCGCATCCAGACATCCTTGCTATTTTATCATAGGTGAGAGATCCGAAGCACCTACCACAACATAAGAGACAACTCGTTGAATCCATGTTAGTTGGTTGTTGGGACAATATTGACAAAAACCTTATCACATTCTAGGGTTAGAGTGAATGAAAGCCTTAAGTAGTGACGACTAGTATTTTGATAGCAGCAGCTCTAGTCTTAGCTGCTTTAGTTCCCTTAGCTTTAGTTCTACACTTGCACTACTAGAGTTCAAGCCTTAGTCTTATGAAACTTACCCTACTATGGACGGTATGGTTGTTACGGTACGGTTTGAAGTCTGTCTCCATTCAAGTGCATCGTATGTGCTAGACAACCCTTTTCTTACCTCACTGTTTTCAGTTTTATCTCGTTTTGGGGTTTTGTTCTGTTTGTCTCCTAAAGTGGTCTAATGCAATAGAAATCATAATCTGTTGTTAAAGCAAAAGTTTAAGAATACTTTTAGAGATCAAGTGTGGATGTATAGTTGAAGACAAGGTTTATTCTCTTGCTTCTTATGATAATTTCCAAACTTTGAACTTAAGAGATCTTAAAACATGTTATTTACAAAATCAAAACTTGACTAAGAGTGTAAACATGTAGCTACATAAATCAAACTAAAAATGAAGTACTGAAAATGAGATTATTATCTCTATTGTCCATTCTAATTGCAAAATTGAAATCTAATAAATTGCTGCAACTCAAAACTAAAAAGTAAAGAAACTGGAAACTAGTCAATGATTTCATCCATAATCACAACATTTCGCCAATTAACTTCTAAAACGGGGTTAAGCTAAAGGCTCTGGAAATATCATCATATGGAATGAAAAGAATGACATCTAAATTATCTAATTTGCACACTAATGAAAGCAAAGCCAATTACTTCATCTATAATCACAATATTTCGCCAATTAACTTCTAAAACGGGGTTAAGCTAAAGGCTCC
This sequence comes from Pinus tabuliformis, assembly GCA_031772625.1. Taxonomy (NCBI): domain Eukaryota; kingdom Viridiplantae; phylum Streptophyta; class Pinopsida; order Pinales; family Pinaceae; genus Pinus; species Pinus tabuliformis. The sequence continues at coordinate 1,608,400,828 of CM062804.1, forward strand.
AGAAATATCATCATCTAGCATGAAATAACTGACATATAAACTATCTACTTGCATACTAATGAAATAAAAATCAATTACTTCACCTATAATCACAATATCTCGCCAATTAACTTCTAAAATGGGGTTAAGCTAAAGGCTTTGGAGATATCATCATATAGGATGAAAGAACTGACATCTAAACTATCTACTTGCATACTAATGAAAGAGAAATCAATTACTTCACCTATAATCACAATATCTCTCCAATTAACTTCTAAAACGGGGTTAATCTAAAGGCTCTGGAAATATCATCATATAGCATGAAGAACTGACATCTAAACTATCTTGAACAATGAACAAATCTCACTAAGTAAAAGCATAAACAATTGAAATTGAAAACTGAAGTTCAGCAAAGGAAGTAAGTCTCAATAACACCACTTGATGCAAAAATTACACTAAGAAGCTCGAGCGTAACCAGACTTAAAGACCTATTCTGAAGTGCACCTATCAGTGTTAGTAAGAAATGTGACAAGCTGCAAAAACATGTACAAAGTTAGAACGATTATGATCATAAGAAAAACATGAAAAATATACAAGCCAACTGAGAGAAAATATACATGAAAAACTATACAAAAACAAAAGAAGGACCTCAGCTACGCAGGGGCCCTATGCACAGATTTGGACTAACACGTTGTTACTTCAAAACACGCTCAAACAGCCATGTTAAAAACAGAGTCTTGTATTATGAAAGAGAGTAATATGTCTCTCGGTTACAGAACAGCAAAATAACACTAAAATAACAATATCAAGAACATCCTATCTGCATTGAAAATGCTTATATTTATAGAGAAAATGGATAACTGTATCTCAGAGGAATTTCTTTAATGATGGACACGTGAACAGGTCAAAATCTAAGGATTCAGCCTCTCGGTTACCATGAGCAGTAAATCTATGCAAGGTGAATGTTGGATTGCATTATGGATATGGCCTGCAGGTGGTAAAAACAGATCCACGAGTTCAAGAATGGCTTCGGGCTTCTTTTACGTGCAGGAACAGAGTTCTAGTTGGCATAGAACTCTCCGTTGACCTCCCTTTGACTAGGACCTTTCCTTTCGAATTTGGCTAAGTAAATAAGACCTCATCCATGTGTGGATAATTCCTGAGTTGCCCATGTGTTTCATTCCTCCTACTGACACCTGTAACCTATAAAACAATGAAAACAGCTGTGGAATTGCCAGTTAGCTGCAGAAAGTGGCTACATTCCGTAGCTGATAAACAAAACCTAGATCAAATAGAATACACAAATATACAATTTGAAAATCACTCAAATACACTCCTGAAATCAACATGTAACAACTTTTGATAGCTTAGGAGGCACTGACATGGGAAAATAGAAGAGAAAGGGTTTAAGAAAATGCTTGGAAGAGAGGTAGTTTTGGGGCTCAACAAGGCCTAAGTATTTGGGTCTTCGCTATGGACAATATTATGGAGAAAGTTCCAAAGCAGCCATGAAGGCAATTGAAATAGTTCCTAGAAGGAATTTCATTTTAGGTTCTCTACCTCAAGTTTGCAAAGATTGTATTCATGGGGAATGCAATTGTTTGAAACATACTTTGCAAGAAGAATGTGTTCATAAGCATGCACTCGAACAAGGGAGTTGTGAAATCATTGAAGAGATTGATGGTGTTCCGAAGGGAGCCACTTCTTCATTCGATTCACCTTCTCATGAAGGCAACAAAGGTGAAAGAGGAAGGTATAAATCTGATTTCAATCACATTTCTTTTGATTATGTTAAGCATGGTAAATTTCCACATAAGCATTGGGAAAAAATTGCATGTTCCTTTTGTGGTTTGGTTAACCATAGTGTTTCTAGATGTTGAAAGAAAATGACCACATACAGGAAACTTTCGAAGAAAAGGAGGCAAGAAGCCAAATTTCCATTGGACAAGGCAAATTATGCTATAAAGAGGATGAACATGTGTTTCACTTATTGTCATAAGCAAGGACATATTGCTGAAAAGTGTTGGATTTTGAATCCAACAATGCTTCCACAAAATTTGAAGAAGGTGGAAAAAGAGAATGGCAAGAATGGAAAGGAAGTTTCCATAATTGATGTGTTTCAGGATGATTCACATGTTGATGTCGATGTGCAGTTAAAGGAATCACCTTTGATTTGGATTGGTAAGAAATTGTTAGAGTTCTTATCCAATTAAAGTTGCATGTCTTTTGATTTGATACATTTCTTTGCCAATGGAATGCAAGTTGCAGGGTTTTACCAAGTAGGTGAATGAAAAAGTTGAGTATGAGACTTGCTTTATTGTAGCAAAATTATGTTATTTCAGCTTTGTAAGTACATTTACATATGATTGAGGATCTTGTACTTATGATTATGCTTGAGAGAAAGTTGAAGAATGGAATACATGCATGAGAATGGTATGTATGAACAAAGGAATGTTGATGATTTCATTGTATTTGAACATGTATGTGTAATTGACTTGATGGTCGATTGCTTTGTTTAAACATGCATGCAATGTCATATTGACTTGGAAAAGTTGATTTTGACTCCAATATTAAAAAAGGGAGATAATGATGAAGTGGTTCACAAGAGGTGGAATTCTTTCTACTTTGAAAAAGAATCGTCAAGTTCTTTTTGTACATGCTTGACTTGGAGAGTCAGTTGTTTGAAAAGGTATTTTTTTGTCGGCTTGTGATTTAGTCAATCATTTGTACACAAGATGTAAGAGACATGATGATGATTCACATGATGTGAATTTATGTCATCAAGTTGTTTTTTTTTGCATTATGTTGTTTTTGACAAGATGTCAGAAGAAGATTTGCAGCAGCAAAAGTCGCCATAGAAGTGGCTTGGTAAGAAGTGGTTTGACTTCTTGACCCAGTAAAACATACTTTCATTGGTACATATGCAAATTTCAGTTAAGTATGCATATATTTATGATGTAATCTCACATTTGTTTGAGCCACCTTGGGTCGATGATCAAGGAAGCGATGTTCAACTACCTTCTATAAACTTCTCAACATAAATTTTGAATGAGTTCAAGGAAGACAGTTCTTAACAGGAGGACAAGTGCATCCAGGAAGGGAAGTGTCGACTACCTTTGAGTTTTGGTTCAAAGGAACTAGCCATGCAAGGCAAGTGTATGGAGGCCGAAAATAAGAGGGTGTTGTATTCTCATCTACTGTACAGATCAGTATATCAATCTTTCGGGGTCCAAAAGATTCCTAATGGGGAGGAGTGATCAGATATTGATCAATGACCTAAGTGATAGCTCAAATTTCAAAGTGTTTGAAAGAGTATCAAACCTGAGTGACCGGATAGATATCATCTTCTTGATTTCAGTGCCGCAAATGATTCGAAAAACCGACATTGTATGAAGGAGTTATCGCAATTTGAAAAGTCCAGTAAAATGTAATTTTTGGACATTTGACCAAAATTAATTTGGTTTTTAAAAATATTTAAAAAAGTATATTCCAAGGAATATTCCATTTTGGGGTAAGCGCTAAACCTTTCCTTAAACGTATTTCTTTAAGTTCCGCATTGAGCACGTGGGTAGTATTCAGAAAGTGGGAAACAATGTCTTGCGTAAACAAAAAGTTGTAAATGGTATTCTACGATTTCATGCAATTAACCTTAGCAGTCGACACGTAGCATGGGAAAACTACTTTTCTCGCATGCTCTCAACTTGATATCGGTCGTGCAAGAATCTGTACAAGATTGCACCACAGTCGTTTGATTAGACGAGTCACATCGACGATAGAGATCGTCTGGGTTAGTTGGTGAGTGGACGATGCGATATCCGTTGGATTGAGCGGGATAGATCGACGGTGGAGGTTCCACTATTTGAAATGCTTCCAATGTATACGTGGGCCCATAACCCATACGTCCACGCCTAAATTGTGTAAAGATGCAGCTTTGCTGCATCAAAGTGGTATCAGGTGCCAATGCCAACGTAACCACCGGTTGCACACAGTTGACAGGCGGTTGCATGACCACCATCTCTACGGAGGATTATCCCTAACTGTCAGGATTATACCACCTCATATGTGTGCCCAAACAGTTATTGTAATGGCTCACCTCCAACGGTCAGCTTGGCAGAGCGGCTAAACTTAGGCGGATATGACAAGTTTAACTGGAGTTAGGTGTAGTTCACTAAATTTGGTGGAGTATCCTTGGGGGATATTGACTAAATGCACTCCAGGAGTAGTTTTCGACCAGAGAGAGTCAAACAAGAGGCTAGGTAGGCTAATTGGAGCCTTCTGAAGCCAATGGAATAGTCCAGAGATGCTGAAGAAGTCATCTTCATAGAGATTTTCATCCAGGGGAATTTTGGAGCTCAGAGTCACTAGGAGTTGGAGGCAGTTGTAGGAGCTACTAGTACTCGTTCTTAGCAAACCAGTAGTCATTCCTGACTATAATGAGCATTCTGAATCCATTGCATAGATTTGCAGATCCATTTGGAGAGTTCTAAAGGCCGAGATGCTACAGGGAAGTTTCAGGTAGCCTAATGCCAACCGTGGAGGAAGGCCTAGTTTGGGGATGCAGTGCTCATTTTGAGAAAATGATCAGTCTATTTTCGGTGTCTGATATGTGCTGGAGACAGTAGATGAAGTTTCAATGATAGTTAAAGAATTCTAAAGGAGTTAGTGCCATCAAGAAGCTCATGGTAGCTCAGAGCACTGATTGAAGGAATCAAGTCTAAGGGAGCTTAGATCTGTTTGCAGAGTGATGACAACCATGACAGGGATATAGATGGTATTCTAAGCCCATTGGTTTAGTTCAGTAAACTTTGGAGTTAAGTGTGGAACTTGTAAAAGAAACTTTACCATAATCCCAAAGAGCGAAGTCAAGATGACAGAAGCTCAAGGAGACGTAGACCACGATATTTGGGTGAACTCCTAGATTAAATTTGCTATTATGTGTGATTGTTTATTTGCTGCATTATATAGATGTTATATGTGTCTAATATCAGTAGAAATAAATGGACTTAAAGCACTTAAACAGTTAAAAGAAAACATACACCCATTTCAAATATTTAATTCTGCAAATGTCATATATAAGCTAGATCATTTATTTGTTTAATTGAGTGGGAGGTTCTTGTAAGCATAAAAAGTTATCAAACTGCCATTCTAGATCAATCGTGTCCCATTGACCTACAAAAGTTGTAGAACAATTGTTGCAAATTTTGCATACACTTCTGTAAGAAGTGACGATTGTCCATGGCATGTTTTCCTACTATTTGAAAAATCGCGCACCACAAAGCAGGTGCCGCGCTAGGTCCTAATTGTGCTTCCGGTCTTAAGGGCATCGGTCCTCCTGCTGCAAGGTAATTTGCGAAAACCGAGCAGTGGTCCTTGTCATGACCCTGACCCTTGCATTTTACGCACCATACCTCTTCGCGCACTTTTGGTCAAGCTATCATGTCCTGTTTCAAAATTTGCATCTCAAGGCATAAATTCTTCAGCTGCGCATGGATCTGCTGAACTCCTAAGTTAAGATCCTGCATCGGGGTCTCATGTAGCCTCATAGAAATCTCTAAGGCCTCTACCTGAGTCGTTATCTTCTGCTGCGATAGTGCACTCCTTAAATGTGGCATTAGCGAAGCTACAAACCACTCGCAATGTTGTCCATCCGTCAGATTCATATTAGCTTCGTGAATCGTATATTTCAGCCTCTGATCTAACTCCCAAGGAGTCTCGCTTGGTAGCATTGTGATCTCTTTGAATCCAATGATCGATTGTGCTTCAGACTTTGGCCCGTTAAATTCTTTGTTTAGCGCTGCTTGGATATCTGCAATCCCTGCATTTGGATTATCATTGGAGTGCTTAATATACCAGGTTAGCGCGTGGTCATGCAGGGTGTTAAGAAAGTGGGTAGTATTCAGAAAGTGGGAAACAGTGTCTTGCGCAAACAAAAAGTTGTAAATGGTATTCTACGATTTCATGCAATTAACCTTAGTGGCCGACACGTAGCATGGGAAAACTACTTTTCTCACATGCTCTCAACTTGATATCGGTCGTGCAAGAATCTGTACAAGATTTCACGATAGTCGTTTGATTAGATGGGTCACATCGACAATGGAGATCCTCTGGGTTAGTTGGTGAGTGGACGATGCGATATCCGTTGGATTGAGCGGGATAGATCGACGGTGGAGGTTCCACTATTTGAAATGCTTCCAATGTATACGTGGGCCCATAACCCATACGTCCACGCCTAAATTGTGTAAAGATGCAGCTTTTCTGCATCAAAGTGGTATCAGGTGCCGATGCCAACGTAACCACCGGTTGCACACAGTTGACACGCGGTTGCATGACCACCATCTCTACGGAGGATTATCCCTAACTGTCAGGATTATACCACCTCATATCTGTGCCCAAACAGTTATTGTAATGGCTCACCTCTGACGGTCAGCTTGGTAGAGCGGCTAAACTTAGGCGGATATGCCAAGTTTAACTGGAGTTAGGTGTAGTTCACTAAATTTGGTGGAGTATCCTTGGGGGATATTGACTAAATGCACTCCAGGAGTAGTTTTTTACCAGAGAGAGTCAAAAAAGAGGCTAGGTAGGCTAATTGGAGCCTTCTGAAGCCAATGGAATAGTCCAGAGATGCTGAAGAAGTCATCTTCATAGAGATTTTCATCCAGGGAAATTTTGGAGCTCAGGGTCACCAGGAGTTGGAGGCAGTTGTAGGAGCTACTAGTACTCGTTCTTAGCAAACCAGTAGTCATTCCTGACTATAATGAGCATTCTGAATCCATTGCATAGATTTTCAGAGCCATTTGGAGAGTTCTAAAGGCCGAGATGCTACAGGGAAGTTTCAGGTAGCCTAATGCCAACCGTGGAGGAAGGCCTAGTTTGGGGATGCAGTGCTCATTTTGAGAAAATGATCAGTCTATTTTCGGTGTCTGATATGTGCTGGAGACAGTAGATGAAGTTTCAATGATAGTTAAAGAATTCTGAAGGAGTTAGTGCCATCAAGAAGCTCATGGTAACTCAGAGCACTGATTGAAGGAATCAAGTCTAAGGGAGCTTAGATCTGTTTGCAGAGTGATGACAACCATGACAAGGATATAGATGGTATTCTAAGCGCATTGGTTTAGTTCAGTAAACTTTGGAGTTAAGTGTGGAACTTGTAAAAGAAACTTTACCATAATCCCAAAGAGTGAAGTCAAGATGCCAGAAGCTCGAGGAGACATAGACCACGATATTTGGGTGAACTCCTAGATTAAATTTGCTATTATGTGTGATTGTTTATTTGCTGCATTATATAGATGTTATATGTGTCTAATATCAGTAGAAATAAATGGACTTAAAGCACTTAAACAGTTAAAAGAAAACATACACCCATTTCAAATATTTAATTTTGCAAATGTCATATATAAGCTAGATCATTTATTTGTTTAACTGAGTGGGAGGTTCTTGTAAGCATAACAAGTTATCAAACTGCCATTCCAGATCAATCGTGTCCCACTGACCTACAAAAGTTGTAGAACAATTGTTGCAAATTTTGCATGCACTTCTGTAAGAAGTGACGATTGTCCATCGCATGTTTTCCTGCTATTTGAAAAATCGCGCACCACAAAGCAGGTGCCGCGCTAGGTCCTGATTGTGCTTGCGGTCTTAAGGGCATTGGTCCTCCTCCTGCAAGGTAATTTGTGAAAACCGAGCAGTGGTCCTTGTCATGACCCTGACCCTTGCATTTTACGCACCATACCTCTTCGCGCACTTTTGGTCGAGCTGTCCTGTCCTGTTTCAAACTCTGCATCTGAAGGCATAAATTCTTTAGCTGCGCATGGATCTGCTGAACTCCTAAGTTAAGATCCTGCATCGGGGTCTCATGTAGCCTCATAGAAATCTCTAAGGCCTCCACCTGAGTCGTTATCTTCTATTGCGATAGTGCACTCCTTAAATGTGGCATTAGCGAAGCTACAAACCACTCGCAATGTTGTCCATCAGTCAGATTCGTATTAGCTTCGTGAATCATATATTTTAGCCTCTGATCTAACTCCCAAGGAGTCTCGCTTGGTAGCATTGTGATCTCTTTGAATCAAATGATCGACTGTGCTTCATACTTTGGCCTGTTAAATTATTTGTTTAGCGCTGCTTGGATATCTGCAATCCCTGCATTTGGATTATCATTGGAGTGCTTAATATACCAGGTCAGCGCGTGGTCATGTAGGGTGTTAAGAAAGTGGGTAGTATTCAGAAAGTGGGAAATAGTGTCTTGCGCAAACAAAAAGTTGTAAATGGTATTCTACGATTTCATGCAATTAACCTTAGCGGTCGACACGTAGCATGGGAAAACTACTTTTCTCGCATGCTCTCGACTTGATATCGATCGTGCAAGAATCTGTACAAGATTACACGACAGTCGTTTGATTAGACGGGTCACATCGACGATGGAGATCGTCTGGGTTAGTTGGTGAGTGGACGATGCGATATCCGTTGGATTGAGCGGGATAGATCGACAGTGGAGGTTCCACTATTTGAAATGCTTCCAATGTATACGTGGGCCCATAACCCATACGTCCACGCCTAAATTGTGTAAAGATGCAGCTTTGCTGCATCAAAGTGGTATCAGGTGCCAATGCCAATGTAACCACCGGTTGCACACAGTTGACACGCGGTTGCATGACCACCATCTCTACGGAGGATTATCCCTAACTGTCAGGATTATACCACCTCATATGTGTGCCCAAACATTTATTGTAATGGCTCACCTCCGACGGTCAGCTTGGTAGAGCGGCTAAATTTAGGCGGATATGCCAAGTTTAACTGGAGTTAGGTGTAGTTCACTAAATTTGGTGGAGTATCCTTGGGGGATATTGACTAAATGCACTCCAGGAGTAGTTTTCGACCAGAGAGAGTCAAAAATGAGGCTAGGTAGGCTAATTGGAGCCTTCTGAAGCCAATGGAATAGTCCAGAGATGCTGAAGAAGTCATCTTCATAGAGATTTTGATCCAGGAAAATTTTGGAGCTCAGGGTCACCAGGAGTTGGAGACAGTTGTAGGAGCTACTAGTACTCGTTCTTAGCAAACCCGTAGTCATTCCTGACTATAATGAGCATTCTGAATCCATTGCATAGATTTGCAAAGCCATTTGGAGAGTTCTAAAGGCCGAGATTCTACAGGGAAGTTTCAGGTAGCCTAATGCCAACCGTGGAGGAAGGCCTAGTTTGGGGATGCAATGCTCATTTTGAGAAAATGATCAGTCTATTTTCGGTGTCTGATATGTGTTGGAGATGGTAGATGAAGTGTCAATGATAGTTAAAGAATTCTGAAGGAGTTAGTGCCATCAAGAAGCTCATGGTAGCTCAGAGCACTGATTGAAGGAATCAAGTCTAAGGGAGCTTAGATCTGTTTGCAGAGTGATGACAACCATGACAGGGATATAAATGGTATTCTAAGCCCATTGGTTTAGTTCAGTAAACTTTGGAGTGAAGTGTGGAACTTGTAAAAGAAACTTTACCATAATCCCAAAGAGCGAAGTCAAGATGACAGAAGCTCAAGGAGACGTAGACCACGATATTTGGGTGAACTCCTAGATTAAATTTGCTATTATGTGTGATTGTTTATTTGCTGCATTATATAGATGTTATATGTGTCTAATATCAGTAGAAATAAATGGACTTAAAGCACTTAAACAGTTAAAAGAAAACATACACCCATTTCAAATATTTAATTCTACAAATGTCATATATAAGCTAGATCATTTATTTGTTTAACTGAGTGGGAGGTTCTTGTAAGCATAACAAGTTATCAAACTGCGATTCCAGATCAATCGTGTCCCACTGACCTACAAATGTTGTAGAACAATTGTTGCAAATTTTGCATACACTTCTGTAAGAAGTGACGATTGTCCATCGCATGTTTTCCTGCTATTTGAAAAATCGCGCACCACAAAGCAGGTGCCGCGCTAGGTCCTGATTTGTTTCCGGTCTTAAGGGCATCGGTCCTCCTGCTGCAAGGTAATTTGCAAAAACCGAGCAGTGGTCCTGCTCATGACCCTGACCCTTGCATTTTACGCACCATACCTCTTCGCGCACTTTTGGTCGAGCTGTCCTGTCCTGTTTCAAACTCTGCATCTCAAGGCATAAATTCTTCAGCTGCGCATGGATCTGCTGAACTCCTAAGTTAGGATCCTGCATCGGGGTCTCATGTAGCCTCATAGAAATCTCTAAGGCCTCTACCTGAGTCGTTATCTTCTGCTGCGATAGTGCACTCCTTAAATGTGGCATTAGCGAAGCTACAAACCACTCGCAATGTTGTCCATCCGTCAGATTCATATTAGCTTCGTGAATCGTACATTTCAGCCTCTGATCTAACTCCCAAGGAGTCTCGCTTGGTAGCATTGTGATCTCTTTGAATCCAATGATCGACTGTGCTTCAGACTTTGGCCTGTTAAATTCTTTGTTTAGCGCTACTTGGATATCTGCAATCCCTGCATTTGGATTATCATTGGAGTGCTTAATATACCAGGTTAGCGCGTGGTCATGCAGGGTGTTAAGAAAGTGGGTAGTATTCAGAAAGTGGGAAACAGTGTCTTGCGCAAAAAAAAGGTTGTAAATGGTATTCTACGATTTCATGCAATTAACCTTAGCGGTCAACACGTAGCATGGGAAAACTACTTTTCTCGCATGCTCTCGACTTGATATCGGTCGTGCAAGAATCTGTACAAGATTGCACGACAGTCGTTTGATTAGACGGGTCACATCGACGATGGAGATTTCGGGGTTAGTTGGTGAGTGGACGATGCGATATCCATTGGATTGAGCAGGATAGATCGACGGTGGAGGTTCCACTATTTGAAATGCTTCCAATGTATACGTGGGCCCATAACCCATACTTCCACGCCTAAATTGTGTAAAGATGCAGCTTTGCTGCATCAAAGTGGTATCAGGTGCTGATGCCAATGTAACCACCGGTTGCACACAGTTGACACGCGGTTGCATGACCACCATCTCTACGGAGGATTATCCCTAACTGTTAGGATTATACCACCTCATCTGTGTGCCCAAACAGTTATTGTAATGGCTCACCTCCAACGGTCAGCTTGGTAGAGCGGCTAAACTTAGGCGGATATGACAAGTTTAACTGGAGTTAGGTGTAGTTCACTAAATTTGGTGGAGTATCCTTGGGGGATATTGACTAAATGCACTCCAGGAGTAGTTTTCGACCAGAGAGAGTCAAACAAGAGGCTAGGTAGGCTAATTGGAGCCTTCTGAAGCCAATGGAATAGTCCAGAGATGCTGAAGAAGTCATCTTCATAGAGATTTTCATCCAGGGAAATTTTGGAGCTCAGGGTCACCAGGAGTTGGAGGCAGTTGTAGGAGCTACTAGTACTCGTTCTTAGCAAACCAGTAGTCATTCCTGACTATAATGAGCATTCTGAATGCATTGCATAGATTTGCAGAGCTATTTGGAGAGTTCTAAAGGCCGAGATGCTACAGGGAAGTTTCAGGTAGCCTAATGCCAACCGTGGAGGAAGGCCTAGTTTGGGGATGCAGTGCTCATTTTGAGAAAATGATCAGTCTATTTTCGGTGTCTGATATGTGGTGCAGATAGTAGATGAAGTGTCAATGATAGTTAAAGAATTCTGAAGGAGTTAGTGCCATCAAGAAGCTCATGGTAGCTCAGAGCACTGATTGAAGGAATCAAGTCTATGGGAGCTTAGATCTGTTTGCAGAGTGATGACAACCATGACAGGGATATAGATGGTATTCTAAGCCCATTGGTTTAGTTCAGTAAACTTTGGAGTTAAGTGTGGAACTTGTAAAAGAAACTTTACCATAATCCCAAAGAGCGAAGTCAAGATGACAGAAGCTCAAGGAGACGTAGACCACGATATTTGGGTGAACTCCTAAATTAAATTTGCTATTATGTGTGATTGTTTATTTGTTGCGTTATATAGATGTTATATGTGTCTAATATCAGTAGAAATAAATGGACTTAAAGCACTTAAACAGTTAAAAGGAAACATACACCCATTTCAAATATTTAATTCTGCAAATGTCATATATAAGCTAGATCATTTATTTGTTTAACTGAGTGGGAGGTTCTTGTAAGCATAACAAGTTATCAAACTGCCATTCCAGATCAATCGTGTCCCACTGACCTACAAAAGTTGTAGAACAATTGTTGCAAATTTTGCATACACTTTTGTAAGAAGTGACGATTGTCCATCGCATGTTTTCCTGCTATTTGAAAAATCGCGCACCACAAAGCAGGTGCCGCACTAGGTCCTAATTGTGCTTCCGGTCTTAAGGGCATCGGTCCTCCTCCTGCAAGGTAATTTGCGAAAACCGAGCAGTGGTCCTTGTCATGACCCTGACCCTTGCATTTTACGCACCATACCCGTTCACGCACTTTTGGTCGAGTTGTCATGTCCTGTTTCAAATGCATCTCAAGGCATAAATTCTTCAGCTGCGCATGGATCTGCTGGACTCCTAATTTAAGATCCTGCATTGGGGTCTCATGTAGCCTCATAGAAATCTCTAAGGCCTCCACCTGAGTCGTTATCTTCTGCTGCGATAGTGCACTCCTTAAATGTGGCATTAGCGAAGCTACAAACCACTCGCAATGTTGTCCATCCGTCAGATTCATATTAGCTTCGTGAATCGTATATTTCAATCTCTGATCTAACTCCCAAGGAGTCTCGCTTGGTAGCATTGTGATCTCTTTGAATCCAATGATCAACTGTGCTTCAGACTTTGGCCTGTTAAATTCTTTGTTTAGCGCTGCTTGGATATCTGCAATCCCTGCATTTGGATTATCATTGGAGTGCTTAATATACCAGGTCAGTGCGTGGTCATGCAGGGTGTTATTCAGTGTTGCTTTCTTTATATTATCATTTGTAACTCCTTGTGCTTCCCATACAACCCTTACCACAAACCAAAATTGGTCTGGATCCTCATTTCCCAAACCTTTGAACACAGGCAACTTCACTGTGTTTGCCATATTGAATAGCGGTGGTGGTAGAGGTGGTATGGTTGAAGATGGAGGTGATGGTGGTGAAGTTGGTGGCGGTGTGGGTGGAGATGGTATTCGTGGAATTCTTTTCTTTATCAGATGGATCTCACTTCACGGTGAGACCTTCACGAGCTCTTCCTCGTCCCCTCGCAGAGATGAAATCAAGGGGCTAGTTTCTGGTCCCTTATTTCCTTCGTTCCTGTAAGCTTTTCCACTTCACCTAGCCCCGAACATCAAGGTAACTGCATAAACGTCTTTTCACACAATAGCATTTTAATCCAAGTATTCAAGGGATTTACATACTTACCTCGCGGTCCTTTGAGAAAGTGATGCTTTGCCTCACTATAGCTAACTGAGGTGTCAACAACGAACTTAGTAATGAATCATCCTATAATACTATCGAGCCAATGATCAACAACGCGCGCGATCTTATCCTTCGATGCTTCCAACCTTCGCACTAACTCTAGGGTCCACACAATAGGATCGTCAAATTTCCACCTTCCTTGGCTATCTGCTAGCTTCACGATCCACTCGTGTAGCTCAGTAGGGAAGGACACGAAGGAGATTTCGTGGATCTCCGTGTATAGGTAATAGTCTAGCCACTCTTCTTTTGACAGTCATGTGTTCATGTTCTCCTGTGTTGCGAACTTGTGAATTCTTCTATCCAACCACCCTTCAATTTCTTTCTTAGTTGGATTCCAATGATATGACATCTGACATCTCTATGTAGATTCTGGTCTCGACAACGGAACCATTTGTTGGCTTGAGGGGGCCTAACCCAGGTTTGGAGTTATTTAGCCAAACAAATCCCTACACTATTGGCCCTTTCGGTATCAGCCCACAGAGTGCGAACTGAAGTCTCACCCGAAGCAGTATGGGGAGATGCTAGAACCAAGTTTTCACGCCCTTGAGATGTCTGTGGTGTCGATTTAGTCCAATTGTGCTTATCTTCGTGCAGGTTACTTTGCGCACTATTCTAACCTTCAATACCCTCGCAATCTGTTATAATCACCTTTCACGCAGCCCTAACCAGGGGTTGAGATGCTTTCGCACTGCTATGGTAGCGAACTGCACTATTTCCCCAAACTACATCGCGAATCTTACTTATCTTCTTACAGATGTTAGTCAACTTCACGTAAACAGATATTCTATCTTGTATTCACTTAATCAATACAATCATATATATTCACGCATCATATAAACAATAGAAGTGCAATTTATACCCAATATATTCAATGCATAAAACAGGAAATAAATACACAAAATTGATATGAAACTTCTCTTTATTAATACTTCCAACTATTACAGACTCAACTCGCCCTGCACACTCAGCTGTAGGGGTCTGCGCACTCAGTTGCAGACTACTAGGCCTCTGTGCACTCAATTGCAGAGCCTTATCCTACTCTACGACCCAAACTAGACTTTACACTTCTGTTCTTCCACTATGCTTCTATTTCATGTTTTTATTAGACGATGTCCATGACTTTATCTACTTAGTGTCTCGCTCGATTTATACAATCCCATGGTCTGCGGACCATGGGTAGATCTCTACAGCCGACATTACATTACAAAATTGAGGGCGGACAACCTATGACTCTTTTACAAGCTACACACTCTGTACCCACAAAATATCGAGTCTTTACATCAAAATTACAATCTTTAACCAAAATCTGGACTCTAAACACACTTGTTCGTGGAAAAGTAACACATAGTGTCTCTTTCACGAATATGTAAGTATGCCCACACACATAGGTCCACTATGTATCATCTACATGCAGATTGAAGCATAATTCTCCACTCATAGCTAGGAGTACATCATACGCCTCTCTTGTAAGCCTTACCCCTATATGAATTTAGATTTTAGAAATTTTATTTTTATTTTATCAACTCTCGTTTCTCACATTCCTCACATTTTAATCATTTCTAACATGCATTTTTAGGTTGTATTATTGGTCCCCTAACCTGATCCATATAGTTGGAATACATTTGGGCAAAGGCCATACTTATTATCCTGTCGCCGAGGAAGTATAACGTATTCAATATTTATTTGACTTTCAATTAAGATTTGTTTGACCAAAAAATTAAAATACCCTTTCTAATGTTAGAGATTCTAAAACAATTAAATTATTTTATTCTATTTTTCTCACGTTTTGATTCGTTAACTAGCTTAGCATGTTATTGTGTAATGATATTTCTACCTCCAATCATATTCCTAGGTACAAAGGACAATTAAAACCTACGCAGAGTTTTCAAGTTGAAATTTGAGTTGTGTGTATATGTCACAAAATTACAACAATCAACGCCGAGTTGTAATTCTGAAATGCACTAAGAACTACACGTGAACTATGAGTTGATCTCACCGAATTAGCCTTTCAAATAGAAGTTAACCAATGACCCGTTTAACCAGGTTCTAAATCTTTTGTTTATTAACAGTTTTATAAATGGGGAGTGAGTGCAAAGTCTGCATGGCAATATTGATAGACAATGTGCAGTTGTACTTCGCTTTATCTACTTGGTCAAACAAAACACGTGTGGTCATACATTCAAAGCTGTTGTTTGAAATACGAACGTGGTTTTACTCCTGCACAAAGGAATCACATAATTAATTATTTCAAACAATATAAACAAAATAATAGCAATGTTAAAACAATCGCGAGCTTCGAATTTTTCATGAAGTATAGTTTCGGTGGCATTCTGATATGTGAGGGTCGCACGTCGAATGTGTTTCCACAAAATGTGATTTTCAATTTTTCTTTACTACAAAATATAGATCATATGTTTGCATGGTTTGTGTTGAATCTCAAGTTCTTCGCATTCGTTTGTAACACGTGGTAGCAAGGCTACCGGAAGGAAAGGATTCTAGTGGATTTTCTTTGCATTCATTTGTAACATATCTGAAGGATTCTAGTGGATTTTCTTCGCATTCATTTGTAACATGTGTGACCTACAATATTTACATTTTTTCATTTAATTGGTTTTTGACATATATATGTAGCTTCTTAATTTTTATGTTTTATATTTTTATTATGATATATGTAATTTTTGTGGTTTTTTCAAATGGAATGTAAACAAGGTCGCATAGCTAGCGTTCCTGTCCCTTAGTTTTATTATTGAATTTTGAAATGTATGAACTAATTATTTATGACATATATTTAGATAGTTATGCTCCAATTTTATTTTTATTTTTTCGCTATGGCATGACATAATTATAAATACATATCGATCATAGACTCTAATGTTATGAGCTCTAACCTAAGTGTCTAGTTCAAAATTCTCGATCTCTATGTTTAAAAATGAGGTGGAGCCTTGCCCTCTTCTTAATAGAAGAACTCTATCACATGAAGGACGTCAGCCACTACATCTAAGATATTCTATCTACAATAATTTATGGTTTTGAGTGAGATTTTACTTTCCAACTCAACTGATGGTAATGAGGTTATTTGACTTTTTTTTTATTTTATTTTAGTTTATTTTGTGAAGATTAATAAAATTTATTGTAGTAGTCAATGATAGCAATGTTACTACTATTGTTTATTTTATTTTTTAAAAATGTAGATAAGTTTATTATGTATCATTATATATTGTTTTCCTTGGTTAATGAAGAACATGAAATAATATGTGGTGAATTCAATAATTTGCATCAAGTATTAGATAATATACGTAGGAAAAAAAAGAAGAAGAAAAAAATCCACATTGTTTTTATGCATGATGAAAAATACAAGAGAAAAAATAAAAATAAAATTAGAGCGTAACTATCCAAATATATGTCATAAATAACTAGTTCATACATTTCAAAATTCAATAATAAAACTAAGCATCATGAACGCTAGCTATGCGGTCATGTTTAATGTTACACAATGTATGGTAAAAATATAAATAAGATAAATGAGTAATTAAAATAAGTTTGCGAGATCAACATTGATTGAAATTAGTGTGACAAAAATGTGAGAAATGTGAAAAACAAGAGTTGATAAAATAAAAATAAAATTTCTAACATGCATTTTTTGGTTTTATTATTGGTCTCCTAACCTGAACCATATAGTTGGCATACATTTGGGCAAATGCCATACTTATTATCCTGTCACCCAAGAAGTATAGCGTATTCAATATTTCTTTGACTTTCGTTTAAGTTTTGTTTGACCAAAAAATTAAACTACCCTTTCTAAAACAATTAATTTTTTTATTTTTATTTTTATTTTTTAATTCTATTTTTCTCACGTTTTCATTTGTTACCTAGCTTAACATCTTATTGTGTAATGATATTTCTATAGCCAATCACATTTCCAGGTACAAATGACAATTAAAACCTACACAGAGTTCTCGAGAGATAAATAAATGTGATTCTGCAGAAATATAATGGCAGTGGTAGAACTTCCAGGTACAAAGGACAATTAAAACCTACTCAGTTTTTTCAAGAGATAAATAAATGTGATTCTGCAGAAATATAGGGGAGGGCCACCATTACCTGTGTGCCCTCCCTGCCACATCGCTAAATGGCATGTGAACGCGCGTGAAAGAGGTACAACAGCTGTCCACCGTGGAGGTCCACGTGTTGGGCATCGTGTCATAAACTAAAAACGAGTTTCCATGCCATTTCCTCCGTTTGTTTGGGGTCATTGCTGTGATGTTCCATTTTCCCTTTGTCTTTCTGCTCGGGGCCGGTTGTTGGGCGAAGCCCTCTGCCGAAGATGGCGCGGGACGGCCCCAGAACCTACACGCTTCGTCTGGTATGCAGGTGTTGATGTCCATGTTTGTTCAAGGTTTAGGGTTTGTGGTTGGAACATCGCTTCTTGCTTTCTTGTGGTTTTCCGCCTAGATTTGTTGGTCATTCTGGACCGCTAGTTGTTTAGGGTTTCTTTGGTGGTGGTCTTATTCGTAGTTTTTGTTGTTTGGGGAGGAGCCGGTTGCAGTTTTACCAAGTTCGAGGTCGAAGGTATTTTTTAAGAGGTAATTGCTTAATTTGTTGTTCTGTGCTAGTTTTTTTGGTTTTTTTTTTCTGTTGTCTAATGGCTTTTTCTTCTCGTTGCAGGTGTGGAAAAGGTCGTTGCAGGTGTGGAGAAGGTCTAGCGAGCTCCAGGGAAGGTCGGCGACCATCCATGGCCTCTATCCGGTAGGATTTTAATCCTACCAGCAATTTCTCTGTGTTTTTCAACACAAACAACTCTATTTGGATTTTTTGTAAACTTTCTATGGCAGGTTTTGAGGGTTTAGGGTTACAGGGATGTCATCCCTTTTTTGTGGATATTTTGATGTTGTTTGTGGCTTTTCATGCTGGTATTTGTGAAATTTTCGTTGTTATCGTGCTTATTCGTTGTTGTCTGGGGCCGTCCCGTGCCATCTTCGATGGAGGGCTTCGCCCAACAACCGGCCCCGAGCAGAAAGACAAAGGGAAAATGGAACATCGCAGCAATGACCCCAAACAAACCCTCGAAACCCTACGTCCAAAGTCTTTCATGGTGATTGTTTTAGGTTGTACATCAAGTTGAAGGGGATCATGAAGAATGGTTGCTTTATGGATACATGTGTAGCAATGGTGTTCAGTTTTTAGTGATTACTATCTCTTATACCCCTTCAATGGCAACCTTCTCTAGATTTCCTTTTTGCATGTTACACGTTCTTGATGATCATCAACTTTATGGGAATTTCCAACCAAATTATTCTCTAAACAACGCCTCCCCTACTTCTCTATTGAGGTCCTTAAGGTTAAATGAATGCCTTGATATGCAGGCTTGCTAGTCCTAGGATTGGATGATTACTATGTATATTTCTAGTTACAACCTTCCTTCACAATCCATTATGTAATCACTGATAAATGGTCCAGGTAATGGGGAGTTCCTTTTAAGGGGAAAATCCCTTTTCACTGTCCCTTATTACTGTAATTTTATAAAAGAACATTCCCAACATTCTGCATTGTATTCTTTGTAGCTAAAGTAGGTTCATTTGTTGATTCTGTTATAAGACCCACCCTTAAAATCCCTTTTCACTGTCCCTTATTACTGTAATTTTATAAAAGAACATTCCCAACATTCTGCATTGTATTCTTTGTAGCTAAAGTAGGTTCATTTGTTGATTCTGTTATAAGACCCACCAATGGGTCATTTGTATGGATCCATAATTACTTCTATGCTGCTATTATAAGTTTATTCTTGTAAAGAACTGTGTTTAGCTACTTTCTTTTATCGTATTCCTAGTGGAAAAGGTTTAGCATGAAACACTACAATTACAATCTTCCTGGACTTATGGTTGGTCTAGTATTTGAGTACTGAAGTTTAAACATCCAGAGCTAAGGTCCGAGCATACATATTTCAGGGTTACTGGATATCTATTAATGATGAATGGTTGATTTATGGATAAATGTGTAGCTATGGTGGTTCAATTTTTAGTGTCTTTCATGGTAATGTTTTTTTAGTGTCTTTCATGGTAATATTTTTTAGGTTGACATTTAATAAAATTTATTATGAAATAGACTTTCTGGTCATTTGATTTCTGTATTTATCTTTTTTCCTACTCTACTTAATAATGAGTGCTCTCAAAAATTATTATGAGATAATACTGTCATTTGATTTCTATTGCCTTATTCTAGAAACTTTATTTCAACACAACCATGGTTACACAGTTTAACCCAGCCGCTTTGAGTATAACTAATTAACCAGCAATGAAGGAAACTATTTTTCAATACTTATCTGTTTCCTTCCTTTATTCCTCTAAGCTAGCCACACAAAGTTCACAGAATAACTTATAGAAATAGTTTTATCATAATTAATATTTTACAGAAAGACATATTCCATTGAAAATTTCTTTTCAACATACACAGTTAGGTTGCCACAAGAAATCACTACTAGGTTGTAAGCCAAAATGTTTCTGTGACAAGAAAAAGATACAATCCATCCAAAATCCACATCATAATGTGGTTAGAACCAAAAACATATGACACCCCTATTCTTTATGGCCCTGAGAATCTTGAGTGCCAAAACTCCCTGAGTTACCTTCTTGAGCTAGGTAGGTTGGCCTACCAGTCAAGGGTTGATTAGGAAATGGTTGATTGCTACCATATGATTGATTCCAATTTCCAGCTTCCAACCATGGAGGTACTGAGTACCCATACCTCACATTTGCACTACTGACCCCTGCATTAAGTGGAGGTATGTAATGAGCATACAGAGAATTGACACCAACTCTGGTAGGAACAAGGCAAGTGGGTAAACCCTCAGTTTGATAGTGAGGCACTTGAATGTTTATGAGATCTTTGAATAATGGTGCATTATCTGCAATGGAGTCCAATGAGTTTGAAATAATCCTAGTTTCATCAGCTATTCTTGTATCGTTGATCATCCCTTGTTCCTTTTCAAGCATTTTTTGTGCCTTTCATTTTTCCTTTTCTTGTCTTTCCATTTGCTTTTGTTGGTCCTTGACTTGCCTTGCTTTATCTCTTTCAATCCTTTCATCTTCTCGACGTTGTGCTGCAACAATTCTTGCTGCCTTCTTCTCCTTGACTAGATCCTTCTTTTTCTGTTTTAATTCTTGCATTTCAAATTTCTTTTCTTCAGAATCAACTAACAAATTTATATAGTCCTCTGAGGTGAGTAACTGTGAGCTTCAGCCCAGACGAAGACTACCCAGTGCACCTTGCTTTTTTTCATTGATACTCTCTCTACTGGTAGCTTTAGGAACCGTCCAAGTGTCTTCTCCACCCCTCCCACCTGCATGTCATTTCTTGGTACTTCCCTTTCAGTATCTATTGGAACTGATTGAACTATATCATTATCTTCATTTGATGCCTCATTATGTCCTTCATCTTCTTCCATTGGTCTATTGTCCACAAAAAAATGAACAATTTCACTATTCAATTCTGCTGGTTGTGAGGGCATGTTCATGCTTTCTTCATTGGTTGCTGAGACACTATGTGCATTCATATTGATCATTGCTTCTGCTAGCCATGAAGATGGGGTTACTTGGCTTGGTAATGTCAATTGGTCATTGTCAATTGCATGTTCAACATTGTCATTAAAAATATCAGCAACAGGAATTTCATGTTCTTGAGTTGGTGGAACGATCTCCATGTTACTGCGAATTTGTTCATGGTTATATTGTGTTTCACATACAGTTTCATCATCTTCAGCATATAAGTGTCCTTGAGATAGGGAAATCATATTACCAGCTGCAACAACATCATCTTGGTCATCTACTTCTTGCACTTCAACACTTGTTTGGGCATTCCCTTCTTCCTGACCATCCACATGAAATGCTTGGCTACAACCAGTATCATGCATAATAGCATCATAGTTCAGTGGCCAGATTCCTGTCCTCCTAAAGCTAGCCTTGATATTTGATGGTGTCAAGGCCCTTTTAAAAGCTTTACTTGCAAGCTCTGCTAGCTCGAAACTTTTCACCTCAACCCCTAGATTCTTTGCCATCCATGTAGCGCGCTCCGACCTGAAATAGTTCTTTAAAGGGCCAAACACACTAACATCAAGGAGTTGCAGTCTATGAGTGGTATGAGTGGGCAATGTCAATAGGTCGATGCCTAAATTGTTTGCTTCCTCAATTGTTTGTACAGCCATGTGGCTCCCATGGTCATCTAATATCAATAGGTGTCTGTTATTAGACGAGACGCCACCTAGTACCGATGCAGCAAAGTGAAAAAGCCAACTTAGAAACAAATTCTTTAGTCATCTATGCATGGGGATGTGCAGCCATGCATGCACCTGGTTCATAGTTCTGTATATAGTTTTTCAGTTGATTTTTACCTTTGAATAGATAAAATCCTGGGACTGAAGTACCAATTGCATTGACACAACATAAAATAGTTATCCACTCCCTACTCTTAGGCAAAATCTTTGGCACATTTCGGCTCCCTCTATTGGCAATTACTCGCATGCCACAATTCCTCCCTACCTATAAACCTGTTTCATCGCAGTTCCATATATGGTCTGCTCCATAAGAATGTTTATCGTAAGCACTAGAAAGTGTGTCATAGAACTTTTGCACAACTACAGGGCGCAAATTTAATGCTCTGTCTCTGTCAAGGCCCTTAACAATATGCAATACAAGTTCTGGATGCCTTTTTTTAAACCCAAACCACCATGATTTACCAGGAAACCCATCTTTGAATTGGTTTGGCCTCCCTTGACATATTTGAACAACTGTTGATTTGAGTTGTATCAACTCTAGCCCATGTCCCAATTGGGCCATCTCTTTACACCACTCAACCACCTCAGCCTCCTCCTCCTCAGTCATAAATGTAAGAGGCTCTCTATGTTTTGTATGAGTCAGTCCATTTATCCAATAATGTATTGATGAGGGAGGAATACCATGCTTTTTTGCAGATGCTCGAACTGAGTATCCATTAAACTCTATGTCGTCAATTGCAACTAACATTGTTCTTTTGTCCATCCTCTTATAGCACTGATCTTTTAGTTGAGCTTGCTCCTTGGACTGTTGTTGATGGTGGTTCTGTGGCTAATGGTGTGTTAACATCAGCTGCTGTCACATGGTCATCCTCAACAATGTTCCCTGGTGCATTGTTGGCATTGATATCAGCTGTCCTATCCTCATCAGACAATGTGCATCGCAGCTGCGCACCCCTTGTCACTCTCCTACCACTTCTCCTTGTACGAGCAGTATAACTTCCTTTTGCCATAGATGCAACAACCTGTAAAATGATTGCATGCATTTAGACATTAGAATATTTGTAAATTATGCTTTCATACAAGGCAAAAATACTTCTGCTTTATAGGAAATTATCAACATGTATGTTATAGGAAATCGAATTGCATTACTTCGTAGTCTCTCATTGCAAACTACTTCGTAGTCTCTCAATTCCCTGCCTGTTCATCAGTTTAGCAACTTTTATATGGATATCTGCTAATGGGCTTCAAGTAGGATTCTATGATAGAAGTTGTAGTGCAGTTGAAGGCATTATTCAGCAATCAGTTTCTAAGGCTTTTGCTCAGAATTCCCTTATAGCAAGCTGGGCTTATAAGGATGCATTTCCATGACTGCTTCGTTAATGTAAGAATAGGAACTAGCTAAGGCATAAGCAAGTGAAATGTGCACATATATTTTGTTTCAAATATCATTTTCCATTTTTTTCGCTGTTTGGCATTGCCAAAAATGTCTCAGTACTGCAACTTCTCCATTGCAGTCCATGGCCACCATTCCAGGCATAGTAATTAGTTTGGAAACTCAAACAAAATATGGTCATATGCTCCAGAAGAGTGTTATGCTTGTCATAATCACAGTAACGTTGGGCATAAATTCTATGTGGGAACAACTTACAGCTATGATTAGCCTTGGAATGGACTTATCAGTCATAAAGAGTTTTAGAAAATTGAACTGAAAAAATTAAGTATATTGAAGGCATTCATTTTTTTTATTTTAAGGAATAGTTTTAACTTTTCTAAACAGTTGTATTTAGAACCTACTTTTTATTCAATTGCTGTTTGTGAAACCATCCAGCTATCCTTTTAGCAGTTATGGCCAGACAAATCATGTAAGAACTCTGATAAATGAAAACAATGAAAACAGAACTGTAAGAAGAATGAGTTTCAATGGTTGTTTGTGAAACCATCCAGCTATCCTTTTAGTAGTTATTGCCAAACAGATCATGTAATAAATCTGATAAATGAAAACAATGAAAACAAAATTGTAAGAAGAAAATTGAACTGAAAAAATTAAGTATGTTGAAGGCATTCATTTTTTTTTATTTTAAGGAAGGGTTTTAACTTTTCTAAATAGTTGTATTTAGAACCTACTTTTTATTCAATCACTGTTTGTGAAACCATCCATCTATCCTTTTAGCAGTTATGGCCAGACAGATCATGCAAGAACTTTGATAAATGAAAACAATGAAAACAGAACTGTAAGAAGAATGAGTTTCAATGGCTGTTTGTGAAACCATCCAGCTATCCTTCTAGTAGTTATGGCCAAACAGATCATGTAAGAAATATGATAAATGAAAACAATGAAAACAGAACTGTAAGAAGAATGAATTGTAATTGATATAACTAACCTGGATATATTGGCAACTGTTTTGTGATGTTGTCTTCAAGTTTGCTAAATAGTTTGAAAGCATAAGATGCAACTTCAACAGCGGGTGGACTTCTTTTATAGTTTTTGGCACTTGAATTTAATTGGTGGATATGGATGCACATGGATTGCAATGGCTTCATTTTGAATGTGTGGTTTGGATTTAATTTGATGTGATCTAATGGTTGGGAATTGGTTATTTGTTGATCCATGTGCTTTGATCTGTTTTAATGAGAAATAGAGTGAGTTGGGTGTCATTTATTGAACAAAGTGGGTTTAAAATGTTATTGGGTTGGGTGTCATTTAATGAACATAGGGTTTTTATTTGTTGAACAACACAGCAGTTATGGTTGACATACATTCCCTTTTATTATGTGCAGGTAGGGATATTTATTTGGCATACAAAGTTTCAGTTCTGATGAGTGGGGGTTGAAGTGACTGCTGCTTTGTACTTCTGGAATAGACCATTTTGGAAGCCTTTATGGTTTTAGCTATTTTCTAGTTGGGTCAATATGGTTTGCAGTTTTAAGTAGTAAGATACTATTTATGGACAGTTGTGGGCCCAGTCAATGTATGGGGAAATTTTGGACATAAATTAATACTTATTTATACTTAATGTTATTTATTTTTGTTTAAATATTGGTTTCAAAAGTCTCAAATTATGGTGGTTTGGTGGACCAGTACTATATCAATTACTGGTCCCTGTGCAACATTAGGAATCTCTCCCCTAATGGCAGTGGAAGAACTTCTCCGGAAACCCTTTTTAACACTCAATCGTGCATATGCATTGTGCACCAGATTTTGCTCATAGCCTTGATGATCGGTCAAATTGATAGCCAGCTTATCACAAAGTTTGACTACGTGGAGGTGAAATTTGAGCTGTGTGTATATGTCACAAAATTACAACAATCAACGCCGAGTTGTAATTCTGAAATGCACTAAGAACTACGACGTGAACTATGAGTTGATCTCATCGAATTAGCCTTTCAAATAGAAGTTAACCAACGACCCGTTTAACCAAGTTCTAAAGCTTTTGTTTATTAACAGTTTTACAGATGGGGAGTGAGTGCAAAGTCTGCATGGCAATATTGACGGACAATGTGCAGTTGTACTTCGCTTTATCCACTTGGTCAAACAAAACATATGTGTGGTCATACATTCAAAGCTGTTGTTTGAAAACTTGTTTGAAATACCAACGTGGTTTTACTCCTGCACAAAGGAATCACATAATTAATTATTTCAAACAATATAAACAAAATAATAACAATGTTAAAACAATCGTGAGCTTCGAATTTTTCATGAAGTATGGTTTCAGTGGTGTTCTGATATGTGAGGGTCGCACATCGAATGTGTTTCCACAAAATGTGACTTTGAATTTTTCTTTACTACAACATATAGATTGCATGTTTGTATTGAATCTCAAGTTCTTCGCATTCGTTTGTAACATGTGGTAGGAAGGATACTTGAAGCAAAGGATTCTAGTGGATTTTCTTCGCATTAGTTTGTAACATGTGTGACATATAATATTTACATTTTTTCATTTAATTTGTTTTTGGCATATATATGTAGTTTCTTACTTTTTATGTTTTATATTTTTATTACAATATATGTAATTTTTGTGGTTTTTTTCAAATGGAATGTAAACAACGTTGTATAACTAGCATTCCTGCCGCTTAGTTTTATTATTGAATTTTGAAATGTATGAACTAGTTATTTATGGCATATATTTAGATAGTTATGCTCCAATTATATATTTATTTTTTCGCTATGGCATGACATAATTATAAATACATATCGATCATAGACTCTAATGTTACGAGCTCTAACTTGAGTGTCTAGTTTGAAATTCTTGATCTCTATGTCTAACACTAAGGTGGAACCTTGCCCTCTTCTTAATAGAAGAACTCTATTACATGAAGGACGTCAACCACTACATCTAACATAATCTATCTACAATAATTTATAGTTTTGAGTGCGATTTTACTTTCCAACTCAATTGATGGTAATGAGGTTATTTAACTTTTTTTATTTTATTTCAGTTTATTTTGTGAGATTAATAAAATTTATTGTAGTAGTCAATGATAGCAATGTTACTATTATTGTTTATTTATTTTTTAAATGTAGATAAGTTTATTATGTATCATTATATATTGTTTTCCTTGGTTAATGAAGAACATGAAATAATATGTGGTGAGTTCAATAATTTGCATCAAGTATTAAATAATATACGTAGGAAAAAAAAGAAGAAGAAAAAATCCACATTGTTTTTATGCATGATGAAAAATACAAGAGAAGAAAACAAAAATAAAATTGGAGTGTAACTATCCAAATATATGTCATAAATAGTTCATACATTTCAAAATTCAATAATAAAACTAAGTGTCACGAACACTAGCTACACAGTCGTGTTTAATGTAATGTATGGTAAAAATTTAAATAAGATAAATGAGTAATTAAAATAAGTTTGCGAGATCAACATTGATTGAAATTAGTGTGACAATGAGTAATTTTTGTGCATATTCTTATAACATACTCTTTCTTCTATTGTATAAAAGAGATGTACAATATATATGGTTATGATGAAAAATAGGAAGAATATGCCTTTCTAGGAAACCATTTTGTGAAAATTCATGACTCATCACATATTGTTATAGGTGTGGAGGATATTATATTAAACTTGACAATAACTTTTAGAGAATTCGAACATGTTGACAAATATTCAACGTTTAGTTTTACGAATCAATGAAATTAAAAATGCCAAAATCTTATAGCAATATTTTCAAAGTATTCTAATTGTGTAAAGTTACAAGTTTGTTTATTCAAAATAATTACATGCATTGGATGTCTTATTTAGTTTGTGCTATGCAAATTTTACCAAATGATATTGGTTATTTACTATGGTACTCATATGAAACCATTTACAAGATAAATTCATATGATTATTTTGTAAGTGGTAAAGTAACTAAATATTTAGTAAGACTGGTTAATCTATTGTGGCAATCTAGATGGGAATTCGTTGCCGACCTAAAAACGGAATGTTGATGCTAGAAAAATTCCATTCAATAGATAGTGTTATTCCTTAGTTTAAGGTCCTAATTAGAAGTAACACTATCTAGTGGGAGACCCATTTGCATTCTGGTGCCAATGTTATTACTAGGTACAACTGGGTGTTGAGTTGATTGATATGCCAAATGCAAGGTGCAATATGAGCGTATTGAAAGTAAATCTATCCTAACCTATTCTAGTGAGTAGCATACTAACTAAAAATAAATAGTTATTGGAGTTATTATTTCCTACTTGCATCTTAGAAATAGTTAGTTATTAAAAGGAAAAGTAGAGTTTAGTAATACATAGATAAGATAAGAGCACAAATTAGCTTAAACATGTAAGTTTTCTCAACACCATCCATTCATGAAATCAGAGCAAGAAATCTCAGAAAAGGAATGAGAAACAAAACCATAACATTCATAGTAAAATAGTCTATTGAATGAACAATATGCCTTTTAGTGGAAGTAGTTCGTAACCTATAAATCATAGACCTAAAAAGGGCATGTTGATGCTAGCAAAATTCCACTCAACGGATAGTGTTATTCCTTAGTTTAAGGTCCTAATTAAATGTAACACTATCTAGTGGGAGACCCATTTGCATTCTGGTGCAACTGTTATTACTAGGTACAATTGGGTGTTGAGTTGATTGATATGTCAAATGAAAGCTGCAATATGATCTATTGTAAATGTTGAAAGTAAATCTATCCTATCCTATTCTAATGAGTAGCATACTAACTAAAAATAAATAGTTATGGGAGTTATTATTTCCTACTTGTGTCCTAGAAATAGTTAGTTGTTAAAAGGAAAAGTAGAGTCTAGTATTACATAAATAAGATAAGAGCACAAATTAGCTTGAAGATGTAAGTTTACTCAACACCATCCATTCATGAAATCATAGAAAGAAATGTCAGAAAAGGAATGAGAAAAAAAACTATAACATTCATAATAAAATAGTCTATTGAATGAACAATATACTTTTTAGTGGAAAGAGTTCACAACCTATAAATCATAGACACTAGAATACTTTTCCTCCCAAAAGGGCCTTGAAGGCGTATTCTCATTCATAATTTCATAAGTACCAATAATTGTAAAAAATTGAGCCCCTTATTACGTTTATCTTATTATACTTTAGGTAATACAATGCAGATATTTGAAACTAAATTTTTCATCTTTGATCCAAGAGGATCTTTGTAGCCCTTCTTAATTGGTAGTCTCAAAATGATGCAAGAGCATCTAGCTCAGGGAGGTCATGGCTGGGGGTTTTTCTTTTCTACCAGATTGAGTTTTAGTTAGTTTTCATTTTCATTTAAATTCCTAGGAACGGCTGTCTCGACCCACTATTAGTTTTTCTTATGTTCTTTTTTATTTTTAGTTTTATTTAAAGTTTAATTTTAGATTACAAGTCAAGAAAGGACAGTTAACCAAAAATAACCAAATGTAACTACTGGTAGTTTGATAACTGTCCAATGATCTTTACAAAACAAAAAAAGGAAACATCTATTATAATCTCTTGACCATCATATAATTGAATGAAGAGAAGCACATAAACATTTTGAAAAACAAATACATTTGAATCCATATACATTACAGCTTAAGTATTTTTCCGTGAACTCATTTTCTTTCCATAGCATAATGATGACAGATAGTGAGTAGTAACATATAAGCAAGAAAAGCATCCAGACAAGTCAACAAGATAATGGAGCAGGTCTACAGAAGAAACCAGAAGACCATTATCGAAGGAATAAGCGAACATTCACAGGTACCAACAAAATTCAAAACCTTTTCATTTCTATTTAATTATAAACAAAAACATTGTATATATATATCAGTATTGAATATCAATAGTCAAAAAATATATTTGCCAAGCATAGGCAGCCCTGAGAATAGGGTTCCTCCATTAACAGTGTCGAACATAAACACCGCGAGGTCACCACAGAATCATTACCAATACAATCATAAGTTAAACAGTGAAGACATAAATATACAGCAAAGCTACAACCACAGAAGGGCCAAGACACAGTAAGGCCAAAGCCAAACACTTGAACCATAAACCCATAGAATACCACGAACAGCAAAACCCCTCAAACAGACAAACAAGAAAATATCAAGGAGCGACCCTACTCGGTTTAGGCGTAGGAGTCAGGGCGTGAGGTCAATAGACAGGAGCTCAGTTTCACACCTGCATGGCCAGCAAGACAAGCCATTAGTGCCAGCAGAATGGAGCCAAAAAAATTACAGGCTTGAAAGTAGGGGAAAGGGTTTCTGAAAGAACTTACACGAGAGAGCTGAGCCCATGCGAACTAGAGGAGAAGCCATGGACTAAGGTTATGGCCGTAGAGTGCTCGCTACCCACAAGGAGCAAGAACAGTCAGCGATGGAAGAAAACGAGGCAGAAAGACTAGCATGGAGAGAGGGCTTACCTCTGGATAACTGCCGAATGAGAGCTAAGGATCGAGCCATTCTGCAACCGCAACCTGTGACAAAAACCAAGCGAACAATTAAATAATGGAGCAAGTGCATAAAGAACAATAGCGAAAGAATAAAAGCCTACAACCGAAACGTAACTAGATCCGAGCAAAACTGAAACCAGAGGCTGGAGCCTCGAAAATGAGTACCGAACAGGAAGCATTGACAACATACGCAGGTGGAAACCCTCACAGAAATCCATGCCTAGAGTTAGTGAAATGAAACCCCTATAAAGCAACCAGAGCTAGAACCCTCGTTTCGCAAAGTAGCAGAGTGGAAGAACCAGAGACCTCACCTCGCAAGCAACATAATGAAATAGCAGTGAAATGACCCAGTTTAGGGTTTCGTGGGTATGGTAAAAGGTGGGAAGGAGCAAGCCCCAAGGCCAGGAGACTTGTCCTTAAAACATTAAAACCATAGTACAACACCATAAAGTCAACCAACTACACAATTAACAATAACCCAATCAACAGTTAATTATTCATACGAAAGTGTAAAGGGCTGATCCCATCAATTTTTGGTATTAGAACATGTTACAGTTAATTGTTTTCTTTACAAAATGGAAGCTAGAAGAAGAGGTCGTGGCAGAGCTATTCGAAGAGTAGTCGATGAAGGATTGAGAGAGGAGATTAGGATCGTGAATGCCCGTTCGGCAGCAATAGAAGCAGGAAGGAGAAGGGATCCAGAAGTAGGGGATGGCAGTGATGAAGAAGTTGTAGTTACGAAAGATGGATCAGATGAAGAAGGACCTGAAATCAAATTGTTAAGGTCAGTTTTGTTGGCTAGCAGTAAGCCAAAGCCTGAGATTCCAAACTATGATGGTAGTTTATCCACAGAAGTGTTGTTGGACTGGATAAGTGAGTTAGACAAATACTTTGAATGTGAGGTGATCAGCGAAGATAGGAAATTTAAATTCACTGCCACCAAGTTGAAAGGACATGTGGCCTTATGGTGGGACATTGTCTAAGTATAGCGAAGAAGATTAAATAAGTTACCAATTAAAAAGTGGACCAGAATGGTCGCCAAGATGAAGGGTAATTTTTTTCCCAAAGATTAGCAGATTGCTCTGTATTGACAGGTGCAGAATTTGAAGTAGAGATGAATGACAGTGAAAGAATATACCAAAGAATTTTATTGGGTGAATCTGAGATCCAGTTGTACTAAAGACACCCCAGAAAAGACAGCAATGTTTGTGAATGGCCTAAGGCTGGAGATATTGGACGAGATAATTATTCTTTCCCCAAAAACCATAGAGGAAGCCTACCAGAGTTCCTTAAAGGCAAAAGAAAAGATTGCAAGGAAGCAGAATGCCAGGAGAGGACGTGGAACTGGCAGAGGGATAGGACAATCCATTGGCAGAGGAAGGACTGCCAACAACAGTGAAGAGGGCAACAGTTCAAAGACCTCAGGGACATCAGAAAAGGAAGGTAGCACTAGGGGAGGAAGGCCATACCAGAGAGGAAGGGGTCATGGTAGGGGTAGAGGAGCTGCCTACCAGTGTTACAAGTGCCACAAGTGGGGGCACAGGTCCTTTGAGTGTCCTGAAGGAGAACAGGCTGGTCAAAGAAGAGCATATGTTGCTCAAATGGAGGAAGCAGAGGCACCACCTCAATAGGTAGAGAACGTACTAGAGATAAGAGAGGACTTAGTCTTGAATAAAGTATTGCTGAAACCTACAAAGGAGACAGCTGAACAAACCCAAAGAAAGGCATTATTCCAGACTGTGTGCAAGTCACATGGAGAATGCTGCAAACTGATTATAGACAGTGGAAGCACTGATAATCTGGTTGCAACAGAGATGGTGGAGAAATTGGGTTTAGAAAGGTTGAAGCACCCAACTCCCTATAAGGTGTCTTGGTTATAGAAGGGTCACCAACTGCTAGTTGATGAGCAACGTGAGGTGGAATTCCATATTGGCAAGCATAGGGACAAAGTGATTTTTGACATCATGCCCATGGACGTGTGTCATATTCTGCTAGGTAGACTGTGGCAGTATGACCAAAAAGTTGTTCATGACGGGAAAACAAACTGTTACAAGTTTGTC
Source organism: Pinus tabuliformis (assembly GCA_031772625.1). Lineage (NCBI taxonomy): Eukaryota > Viridiplantae > Streptophyta > Pinopsida > Pinales > Pinaceae > Pinus > Pinus tabuliformis. The sequence continues at coordinate 1,608,432,377 of CM062804.1, forward strand.
AAGGATGGGATTAAGCATACGCTAGTACCCATCAAGGAAGAAGAAACAGCAAAAACTAGTGGGACAAAAGTGCTGTTGGTGGGTGGAAAAGAATTTCTAAAATAGATTGAAGATGACGAGGTAAAGTATGCTGTTGTAAGGAGACCGAGAGCAGTGTTGTTGCACACTGAAATTTATGACTTACCTGAAGAAATCTAGGATTTGTTGTAGGAATTCAGCGACATTGTGGTGGATGATTTACCGAATAAATTACCACCAAAGCGGAGTATCAGTCATCACATAGATTTCATCCCTGGAGCTAGTTTACCAAACAAAGCTGCTTACCGGATGAGTCCCAAGGACAACGAAGAGATCAGGAAGCAGGTACAGGAATTGTTGGACAAAGGCTTGATACGGGAAAGTTTAAGTCCCTGTGCAGTTCCGACAGTTTTAGCTCCCAAGAAAGGAGGCGAGTGGCAGATGTGTACAGATTCACAGCAATAAATAAAATTACTATTAGGTACAGGTTTCCATTGCCACGAATGGATGACATGATGGACTGCTTGAGTAGAGCAGCATATTTTTCGAAGATAGATTTGAAGAGCAGATACCACTAAATTAGAATTAGAGAAGGGGATGAATGGAAAACAGCTTTCAAAACTAATGAAGGACTGTATGAATGGTTGGTGATGCCATTTGGGTTGAGTAACACCCCTAGTACTTTCATGCGCTTGATGAACGAGATGTTGAAGGAGTTCATTGGGAAATTCGCGATTGTGTATCTTGACGATATACTGATTTTAATCAAGACCAAGGAAGAAAATTTTCAACACGTTCGATATGTTCTAGAGAAGTTGCAGCAAAACAAGTTGCTGATAAATTTGAAAAAATCCTCTTTCTTTCAGAAGGAGTTAGTCTATTTGGGTTTTGTGATTGAAAAAATGAGCTGAAAATGGACCCAGAAAAAGTTGCAACTATACTTAGTTGGCCATCCCCTAAGAGTTTGTTCGAAGTTCAGAGTTTTCAAGGGTTGGAAAGTTTCTATCACAAGTTTATAAAGAATTTTAGTTGGAATTTGCGCACCTATGTTGGATACCATTAAAAAGGCAAGTCAGCCTTTTCATTGGACTAAAGCTGGAGAGAAGAGCTTCCAGATATTAAAGAAGAAGATCACTGAGAGGCCAATTTTGAGGTTGCCTGATTTCAACAAACTTTTCCAAGTTCGTTGTGATGCCAGTGGTACAGCCATTGGAGCCGTACTCAGCCAGGAAGACAAACTAGTAGCCTATTTCAGCGAAAAATTAAATTATAGCAGGCAAAAGTATACGTCTTATGACAAGGCGTTTTATGCCGTCGTCCAAGCCTTGAAGCATTGGAGACATTATTTGTTGGGTAATGAGTTTGTCTTGTTTTCTGATAATTCTGCATTACAGTATGTTATGCAGTAACATAAGCTAAATCACAAACACGCAAAATGGGTGGAGTACTTGCAGAGTTTTACATTCGTATTGAAGCATATCAGTGGTCAAGCGAACAAGGTAGCATATGCACTAAGCAGAAGAGTTTTACTCTTGCAGGAGAGCATGATACAAGTGTTGGGATTTGAACACCTGAAGGACTTGTATCAAACAGATGCTGATTCAAGGAGGCTTATGAAGCCTACCAAAATCCTTTGTTGAGGAACAATAGTCCATGCCTGGACTATAACTTGCAGGAGGAGCTATTATTCAAGGGAGGACAACTGTGTATTCCAGAATGTTCGATGAGGGAGAACATCATGCGGGAAAAACATAGTGGAGGTCTAGCTAGACATTTCAGCATTGATAAGAGCTTGGATCAGCTTAGTCATTTCTATTATTGGCCGAAGATGCGAAGAGACGTGCAGCAGTATGTGACCAGGTGTAAGATCTGTCAATTGGCAAAAGGGCACAGTCAAAACACAGGGTTGTATACACCCTTTCCTATTCCAAACAGACCGTGGGATTCAGTCAGTCTGGACTTTGTCCTGGGTCTGCCCAAAACACAGCAGGGTTTTGATTCCATCATGGTGGTGGTGGACCGATTCTCAAAGATGGTACATTTCATCCCTTGTAGGAAAACTAGTGACGCTACCCATGTAGCACACCTATTTTTCACTGAAGTCGTCAGACTACACAGCTTACCCAAGTCCATTTTTTCCGACAGGGATGTGAAATTCACAGGACATTTCTGGCACACCTTGTGGAAAAAGTTGGATACAAAGTTAAATTTCAGCTCTGCTTATCACCCACAGACTGATGGGAAAATGGAGGTAGTGAACAGAAGCTTAGGAAACCTACTACAGAGTCTAGTTGGGAAAAATTCGCGAATGTGGGATCGTGTACTTGCTCAAGCGGAATTGTCTTACAACGATTCACCAAATCGAAGCACAGGAATTAGTCCTTTTTAGATCTTGTATGGAATGCATCCCTGAGGAGTGCATGAGCTACGAGATTTGGGACAGTTAGAAAGAAGAAGTGCTAATGGGGAAGAATTTGCAAGAGCAATTAATGACATACATGAGCAGGTGAAGACAAGATTATATGACAACAGTCAAAGGTACAAACAGAAAGCAGATATGAAATGATGGGAGGTACAATTTAATGTAGGGGATCAAGTTCTAGCACATCTACACAAAGAACGATTTCCTAAGGGAGAATACAATAAGCTGAAATTCAAAAAAATTGAACCTTGTAAAATTCTGCGTAAGTTTTCTACAAATGCCTATGAGCTGCAATTGCCTCCACGTATAGGAATATTGCCCATCTTTAATGTGGCATATTTATTCCCATACACTGCCAGTTCAGAAGAGGACAATTCGGCACAGCCAAAGCGAGATACCCAAGAAGAGAGTAGTTCGTGGATGAGACAAATGCCTTCAGCTCAGCCACTTTAAATCGAAGGAATCCTCGATACACAAGTGGCCAGGCGGACTTAGAGAAAGGAGTACCTACAATACCTCATCAAGTGGAAGAATCGCCCTATTGAGGACAGTTCGTGGCTTGACGCAGGACAGTTACAATGTGCAGGGTATTCTATCGAGGAGCTCATGGACTGGAGCCATGAATTTTCACCTACCCCGGGAGCCTGATGCAGGAGCATCCAGCTTAGGGAGGTCATGGTTGGGGGTTAGTTAGTTTTCATTTTCATTTAAATTCCTAGGAACAGTTGTCTCAACCCACTGTTAGTTTTTCTTACGTTCTTCTTTATTTTTAGTTTTATTTAAAGTTTACTTTTAGATTACAAGTCAAGAAAGGACAGTTAACCAGAAATAACCAAATGTAACTACTAGAAATTTGATAACTGTCCAGTGATCTTTACAAAACAAAAAAAGGAAACAACTATTGTAATCTCTTGACCATCATAGAATTGAATGAAGAGAAGCACAGAAACATTATGAAAACCAAATACATTTGAATCCATATACATTACAGCTTAAGTATTTTTCTGTGAACTCATTTTCTTTCCATAGCATAATGATGACAGACAGTGAGTAGTAACATAGAAGCAAGAAAAGCATCCATACAAGTCAACAAGATAACGGAGCTGGTCTGTAGAAGAAACCAAATGACCACTATCGAAGGAATAAGTAAACATTCACAGGCACCAACAAAATTCAAAACCTTTTCATTGCTATTTAATTATAAACAAAATCATTGTATATATATATATCAGTATCGAATATCAACAGTCAAAAATATATTCACCAAGCACAGGCAGCCCTGAGAACAGGGTTCCTCCATTACTAGTGCCAAACACAAACACCGCGAGGTCACCACAGAATCATTACCATTACAATCATAAGTTAAACAACGAAGACATAAATATACAACGAAGCTACAGCCACAGAAGGGACAAAGCCAAACCCTCAAACCATAAACCCATAGAATACCACGAACAGCAAAACCCCTCAAACAGACAAACAGGAAAATATCAAGGAGCGACCCTACCCGGTTCAGGCATAGGAGTCAAGGCGTGAGGTCAATAGATAGGAGCTTAGTTGCACACCTGCATGGCCAGCAACACAAGCCATTAGAGCCAGCAAAACAGAGCCAAAAAAATTACAGGCTTGAAAGTAGGGGAAAGGGTTTCCAAAAGAACTTACCCAAGAGAGCTAAGCCCGTGCAAACTAGAGGAGAAGCCATGGACTAAGGTTATGGCCACAGAGTTCTCGCTGCCCACAAGGAGCAAGAACAGTAAACGACGAAAGAAAATGAGGTAGAAAATACTAGCATGGAGAGAGGGCTTACCTCTGGATAACTATCGAATGAGAGCTAAGAATCGAGCCATTCCGCAACTGCAACCTGTGACAAAAACCAAGCGAACAATTAAATAGTGGAGCAAGTGCATTAAGAACAATAGCGAAAGAATAAAAGCCCACAACCGAAACGTAACTAGATCCGAGCAAAACTGAAACCAGAGACTGGAGCCTCGAAAATGAGTACCGAACAGGAAGCATTGACAGCATATGCAGGTGGAAACCCTCACAGAAATCCATGCCTAGAGTCAGTGAAATGAAACCCTTGTAAATCAACCAGAGCTAGAACCCTCGTTTTGCAAAGTAGCAGAGTGGAAGAACCAGAGACCTCACCTCGCAAGCAACATAATGAAATAGCAGTGAAATGACCCAGTTTAGGGTTTCGTGGGTATGGTAAAAGGTGGGAAGGAGCAAGCCCCAAGGCCAGGAGACTTGTCCTGAAAACATTAAAACCATAGTACAACACCATAAAGTCAACCAACTACACAATTAACAATAACCCAATCAACAGTTAATTATTCATACGAAAGTGTAAAGGGCTGGTCCCATCACAGAATATGGCAAAAGTATACTAATTTCATAGATATTGACAATAGCTTTCCAACACGAATTTAATGGGAAAAATGAATTTGTATGTAAAAATTATCTTGATATGAAGTTTGTGCCAAACAACAAAATATAAATCTCTAGGGCTGCCATGTGGCAGCACAAAGAAGTACCATGTGGCACTATAGGATGTTGATATGGAAAACCATATGATGGCATTGCAGGATGATGATGTAGCACAAAAGGTAGTTACATGGTAGGCTAGGCAAACAACATATGGTATCATAGGGATAATGTGGTAGTGATGATGACTAGGTAGGTGATGTGGCACTAATCGGGTAAATGATGTGGCACTAAATATACATAGGTGGCCAATGAGAAGATACCATGTTGCCCAATCAAAAAGTGCCAGATGACACTTTGAAAATCCAAGGAGGTTTGGACATTGGTTATGACAAGGTCGACGGATGGGCATGAACCCCTGAACTTAGAAGAAGCAAACCAATGACCCAACCATTGGCCCACGCATTGAATCTTATTCATAATGGGTGTATATTTTATTTAAGGTTTGTTTTCAGAATGTAATACCAAATAAGGAAGGTCCATGGGCTTGACCCCCCAACAAAAAAACAAACTGTAGAACTATTCAACTAATACGCCATGATGTTGACATTGTATGGAGGGTGGTATGGAGCCACATATCTATGCAATTTTGATAAGAAATATATGCAAGGGATCATAATGTAATGCTTGTGGATTCAGACCAATGATTTTCCAATATAAAGGTTTTATATAAACCAAAATTTATCACTATGCCACAAGCCTGAGTTTTGGAAAAGTATGGTGCAATAGTGGTAATATGCGGACTCTAAGTGCCATTAGGCATTTTTGCAAACTATAAGTTGTTTATAGTCAAAATTTGTCTGTGGAGTTGATCGTGATGACTACACTTCAATTTCTGCAACAAACAAAAGGAACTATTGCTGAAGCACTTTTGGACAATGTGAAAGTCAAGATGGTTTCGCTCTAAAACATGGGAGTTGTGGAATGGGGAATCAAGGCGCTTTTGGATACTCTTCAAGTGGTTCAAGAGCAGGAAGTGGTTGATCAAGGCAACAATCTTCCTGGATCTAGTGGTCAAATCAAGGTTCCATTATGATGTAATAAAGCATATTGGATGCTTATCATTATATTAATGGAATAAATGCTTAGTTGAACAGGCTCGGAGACATAGCCTAGAGTGGGAGAACTCTGTTAAAAAGTTCTTGTCACTTTGTCACCATATTTGATTTTCATGTTGTTGTTCATTTTTCCATTAAAGTATTTAAATTGTTATTAAGTCATAAGAAATAATTTATGATAGTTAATAATTAATTTTAATATGCATCCATCAATTTTGATCTTTTTTCAGTTTAGATCAATCTCCCTAATCCTTATCTAGTAGATATGTGGTCCAAGTGTCATGGTAAGCGGAGATCATCGCAATCATACTAAACAACATATTTTCTAATGTAATTGTGTAATCACTTGTAGATTCTAAGTTAGGGTATTTAGGTCCCTTTTCAAAGAATGAAGTAATAATTTAACAAATGATGGTCTCTTAATGGGAGAACAATGTGTTATTTTATAATTGATTTTGATAACTTAGTGTTATTCCTAGGGAGATCACGCTAAAAATCATGGCTTCAAATAAATACAATGGTTAGTTTTCCGAGAATAAATCTCATAAAGCTTTTTTATTTCAAAGTTTGAAATGTTCTCTAAAAAGAGAAAATAAAAATTACATATCTTCATCAAATAGGGGAAGAATTCACAATGGCTAGAGTGTTGGGACATGTTTTTAATTACTATGTCTTCCTCTTCTTCATATTTTACTTAGGTACTCTTGCAAACATTGAGGTTGGTTATGATGTGGTAGTAGATGTTCATGTGGAGGCTACTAATGGAATTTTATTCCTTAGCTTGGTGATTTGTCGCCCATCATTTCCCTTTGATATCTTAAATTCCTTCATTTTTCTAACAACAAAGATCATTTGATGTTGGATGTAGACTTATCTATAGATGAGTGTTAGTGCAAAGTAATATGAAACATTTAACTAAACTTTCATAAATGAGTTTTCTTTTGATTGGATGATTAATATCTTCAAATGGTTCATGAATTTTCCATTCATTTTAAATCATTCCTTCATATCTTTCAACACCTTAAATTGTTGTGTAAATGTTATGTTCTTTGCACGATTAGCCCCACATGTGATTCATATTCATTGAGCATAGTGGCTAGTTGGGGGGGGGGTGTGTCACCCCACCCTCAAAGAAAAAGGGGAAATTCTTGTCTCCATTTTTGGTTTTCTTTAGCACACAATTTTTTCTTTTAGCAATTTTTTGGAACATGGTGGTTGATCCTATGGTTTTGTAACTTTGATTAAGGAACTGAAGTTGTATTTTAATTCAATGTTAATGGATTGATAATTTATGGATGTGAGAGAATACACATATTGTATCGTAACATTGTAAAGACATAATATACTAAAAAAAATGGTTTTCATGGTTTTGGGTTTCTAGGGTAAATTCTATTCATTAAATGAGTGTGTGTTATTGCATTTTTTCTATTTTTATTAAGAATATATTTGTGGAAATTAAATTTGAAAGGTTAAACCAACATTTGGTATTAGAGTAGTTTGGCATTAAGGGGTCACCTTTGTGGTTGAGGGATTTTGTTGGAGCATCCAAAAATCCTTTTGAATAGTTCAAGAGAAACCCACTTCCATGCTTTGCAAGTAAATAACCTTAATTATGCACTATTAGTTATTAAATATCATAATACCATCCTAGAACTTTCAATATATGATAGAGCTCTTGGGGATGCTCCCTCATCTGTCTCCATGTCACCATCAAGGTCAATGATTTAGTCTTCCGAAGTTCTCCATGAACCATCCTACTCCTAGAGGGATCTACTAGCACTACTAGGGGTTCTTCTTGCTAGTTTTCTACTACTATCCCTACCCTTAATGCACTATTGTATGCTTTTTTTATTGAGGTAGTCTCTTAGACCTCAAAATTTCCCCTACCCTCATGTTTCTTATAAGGGTAGTAATGAAGTAGGTGTTTCTTTTTGTAACCGTGATATTTCAAAGTTTTCCTCTTTGGTTTACTTCCTTCTACTTTATTGGTTATTGGCTCATATGTTTGGAGTTTACAAGGGTTATCCTTCCTTTTTCATCGGTGAGAGCATTCATGGATGAGGTGTTATACTCCAAAACCCTAACATTTCAATGGAATTTTCCTCTTTCGAACCTTATTAGGTTCTTCCATAATATTGTTATCATAACACCCTTCTGTATCTCTAGCATTTGGTCCATGTTGCAACAACCCTTGCATGTATGATAGGTTTTGTAGCAATGTCGTATTTAGCCTTGTCTACTCTTCCTATTCTCTATTGAGTATTTTTTTCTTTTGTTTGCAACTCCTCAACTCAATTTTCAAGCTTCTGATGGTAACCATTCCATTAGGGAAACTTTCTTTTGACCTTTGTCCAACTGAGTCTTCTTCTTGCTCATGATGGGTTTGGTCCATATTGTGCTATATCATTCCTCTATTTTTTCTATCAATTGTGTCTTCTTATGTTATGTCACACACACACAACTTCTAGTTAAATCAATCATAAACTTTAATTCATTACCTTGTCATTCCAACACTAAGCATGTTGATCTAATGTTGTTAACACACCTAGAACCTATTTCAGCTATATAAAATAAAACTACATGTAAGCATTTTATCAAGGTTAGTCACCATGGCATTTGTAAGTTTAAAGTCAACATATATAACAATTTAATTATAAAAATAAATTTTATCCTTGGTGCATGAGCCTCTTCGGGTCCAATTTTGAACCTATGCCTTGATACTGTTATACTGTTGGAAATAATACTGAGAGGGGGGGTGAATCAGTATTAGTAAGTCAATAATATTTCTTTTCACAATCAGATTTGTATATGCTACTTGAGTTAATTAAACTTGCGTATATACGCAGTTGTAGTTAAAGAAACTCACGTATATCCTATAGACTTATAATTTAGTTAATTCATCAGATGTTGATCTTTAATCTGTGCATCAGAACCATATAACAGTAACCAGGTACAGTAAAAACAGAGCAAACAATCACACACAAGAACACAAGATATAAGGTGGAAACCCAATGTGGGTGAAAACCACCTACTGCAATTTGTCTTTATCTTCTTTTAATAAGAAAATTATTTTTGCAATATTTCTGTACTGGTGCAGTCTTATACCAGTATGCAGGTTTCTACCTACAGAAGACTACAACCTTCTCTCGTTCTTCGGCTTCTCCTGGAAGGGAGCTACAACCCCCTAGCTCTTGTACTAGCTGATGTGTTTACTAGTATGTAGGTGCTGACCTACAGAAGGCTACAACCTTCTCTTTTCTTCTAGGGACCTCATTTCATAAATTTTCAGACTAGATCCATCAATAAATTCAATCGACCATCAAATATATTTGCATCAACCGATCTCCATTGCACCAACCAAAACTGAATCAACCAATCTCTTTTTTGAATGCTGTAACCAGAACACAATAACAATAACCAGAACCCAAACTAGAACCCAGAACACTGCAACAGCAAATAGAAGTAGCTAAAACATATTTTATGAGGTGTATGCTACTTCAATGTGTAGAACCTGCGTGCATACGCACTTACCTCAAGACAAGCCTGCGTATACACTGTTTTGAAATGCCAAACCAGTGTGTATATGCCTCTTGCTGTAATGAACCTGCGTATAGATCTATAAAAGATGATTTAACCTTTACAACTATTCAGACATCAGTTATACCCAAATTATCAGATTTATAGATTACGACATCCGCCAATTATTCAGATAAAAGATCAAAACCACATAAAGATACTTCTCTTTAGGTTCTTCCTTGATTCAAATCTAGCTATGCACCATAACCCAATGACCAGTATTCTAGATCTTTCTCTTCATTAGATATTCAATTGCTTGAGTGCATTTGCCTAATGATCTCCTCCTCCTTTTATAGTCTTAGGCCTTACTCAATACCATGGTCCAAAACCACTTAGAATCAATACCTTGGACCAAATACCTGGGGTCAACACTTCGGATAAGATACCTTGGACCAATACCATGGGTCAAAATACCATGGTCCAAATACCACGGACCAAAACCAAATTCTCCAACATGTACGCGCCTTTCCTTGCATGAAAGTGCGTGTATACACATACGCACCTTTTGGTCGACTAACCCGTGTGTATATGTGGCTTGGTTAAGGGGAACTTGCATATATCTCTTTTTCCTTCATTTTGAGAGCCTGAACTGTGATCTGTCATCTAAGTGAGTTGCCATCAAGGACAACACATGTGTCATAGTGCCAAACCTGTGTCATAATGCCAACAATCTCCCCCTTTGGACTTGATGGCAACCCCAAGTCACTCTCCCCCTTTGTCATCAAGGGCAAAGGGTTATGCTCCCCCTGAGTACATGCTGAAATCTCTGATCTACTGAAGAGTGTTGTCCATGCTCCCCCTGACTGTAAGCAAGGTCTCCAAAAAGATGTTCTTACGAGAAGAACAAGACTCTACACATCATAAATGACCTTCCTATCACTAATGACTCATACATACATCCATCTCCCAACCAAGTGGGGATATACCAAGATTGACTCATCCACCCAACCAAGTGGGGATACACCTAAAGATTATACATGATAAGACAAGAACATTGCATCATCCATCCCAGGCATAGTGGGGAAAAAAATAGGTCGTTACATGACCTTGATAATAAAAGATATACATGCCAAAGAGACAAAATATCTAAAACAAGATAGTTATTAGCAACTATCATTAGCAGCATCTATCAATCACCATCAGCAACCATGATCTCCCTCTGCACCTGTTCCACCTGAATCAAAAACAACTGTGAAAATGTACCAAGATCTTCTAAGATAATGTCAACAATGCATTATTAGAAGTATATGCTCCCCCTGAACCTGTGCCAGATGGTCTCTGTCAAACCCATATCAGACTCTTTTCATCTTGAGTCTAGCCCACTGTTTTTCTTCAAACCAACATATACGCGACTATATCCACAGAAACTAGTGTATGTACGCGGATATGCTTCATGAAACTCGCGTACAACCAATTTCCTCTGAACTAGATAGGTTTCAACAGCAAGATGATGCATCAACTACTCCTAGCTTCCGTCTGAGATATTCAAATGTCTCTCTGGGCAGCGGTTTGGTGAATATATCAGCAACCTGTCTTTGGAGGGAACATATTCAAATGTCTCTCTGGGTAGCGGTTTGGTGAATATATCAGCAACCTGCCTTTGGAGGGAACATACTCCAATTTGACCTTTTGTTCAAGCACTTGTTCCCAGAGAAAATGATATTTGATAGGTATATGCTTGGTTTTTCAATGCATGACTGGATTCTTTGAAATAATGATTGCACGTGTATTATCACATAGAATGGAGATAGGTGGAGTGCATGTGATCTGAATGTCTTGCAATGTTTGCATCATCCAAAGGAGTTGTGTGCAGCAAGATGTAGCAGCCACATATTTTGCTTTAGTTGTAGATAAAGCAATTGAACTTTGTTTCTTGCTGAACCAACATATTAATCTGGAACCCATATAAAATGGACCACCACTAGTGCTTTTTCTGTCATCCATGCTTCCTGCCCAATCTGCATTTGTATATGCATGAAGTGTAAGATCTCTATCCCTAGGATACCATAAACCAAAATTTTGAGTTCCTTGAAGATATTTGAAGATCCTTTTGACCGCCTGAAGGTGTGCTTCCTTTTGATTTGCTTGGAATATTCCAACTATTCCTACTGCATGCATGATGTCTGGTTGGGTACCTATTAGATAGAGCAAACTACCAATCATGGATCTGTAGGTTGGTTGATGTACAACTGTCGATTCATCATTTGTGTTGAGCTGCATCCTGTTACCATAGGGGTACATACTGGTTTAGACTCTTCCATGCCATATTTCTTCAAGATCTACTTGAGGTACTTGGTTTGTGATAGAAAAATACCATCTTTATTTTTTTGAACTTGTAACCCAAGAAAATATGTGAGCTCACCAAGCAGGGACATTTCAAATTCTTTCTGCATTACCAAAACAAAGTTTTGACTCATGGCTTCTTCATTGCTACCAAAAATTATATAATCAACATATACAACAAGTATTAGCAATTTATCATTGTCAATTTTTATATATAGATTGCTATCAGCTGAGCCTTTTGAAAAACCTTGTTGATGAAGGTATTTGTCAATACGATAGTACCAGGCCCTTGGAGCTTGTTTTAGACCATAGAGAGCCTTTCTAAGTCTGCACACAAGTTTTGGATCATTTCCAAGGATGAATCCATCTGGTTGCTCAATATATACTTCTTCTTCTAGGTCTCCATTAAGTAAAGCAGATTTCACATCCATTTGATATACTTTGAACTTCGGAAAGCTAGAAAGAGTAAGGAACATTCTTATGGCTTCAAGTCTAGCAACAGGTGCAAAAGTTTCTTCAAAGTCTATACCTTCTTGTTGAGCATACCCTTTACAAACAAGTTTGGCCTTGTTTCTAATAACTTCTCCATTTTCATTCAGCTTGTTTTTGAAAATCCATTTGGTTCCTATGACATTTTTATCATTAGGTCTGGGAACCAATTCCCAAGTATTATTCTTTTCAATCTGCTCAAGTTCTTCATTCATGGCCTTGACCCAACATTCATCTTTGCATGCTTCATTGACATTTTGCGGTTCAATGGTAGAAAGCAAAGCTAGATAGCTTGAAGCTTCTGTAATAGTTCTTCTTGTCTGCACACCTGCCTCTTTCTGCCCCAAAATTTGAGTCTCTAGATGATTCTTCCGAACATACCTGGATGGAGTCTTTTCTTCTACCCTTATCTGTTCTTCTGGAGCCTCATTGGTTTCTTCTTCAGAATTAGTTTGATTTTGTGTGGAAGGATAGTCCTCATCTTCTTCATAATATTCAGTTTTTACCTGCTTTGGATTTTTGCCTGCTTCATCAACCACAACATCAATACTTTCAACAATTTTCCCAAGTCTTTTATTATAAAACTTATATCCTGTACTTCGGGAAGAGTAACCAAGGAGAATGCCTTCATCAGCTCTAGGTTCAAACTTGCCAAGTTTTTCATCAGTCCTTTTGATGTAACATTTGCTTCCAAAAACTTTGAAGTATTTTACAGTAGGAGTGTTACCATACCAAAGTTCATGTGGAGTTTGAGTGTTGTTTACCCGAGCGTTTTTTTTGTTGAGAATAGTGACAGCAGCAAATGCATCTTCACCCCAGAAGGCTGCAGGAGTTCCAGACTCATCTAGCATAGCATAAGCCATTTGTTGTACAGTTCTGTTCATCCTTTCTACCACTCCATTTTGCTGAGGAGTTCTTGCGGTAGAGAATTCCCTTCTTATTCCATGTTCTTCATAGAAGTCAAAGAACTCATTCGAGGTAAATTCCCCTCCTCTATCAAACCTTAGGCATTTGATTTTGCAATCTGATTCATTTTCAACCAAGGCTTTGAAGGCTTTGAAATTTTTGAAAGCTTCATCTTTATGATTTAGAAGTCCTATCCAACATATTCTAGAAAAGTCGTCAATGAACAATATAAAGTATTCTTCTCCACGAGGTGACCTTTTCCTAGATGGACCACATAAATCAGTGTGAACAAGTTCAAGAGGCTTACTAGCTAATCCTTCCTTCTCAGGGAAATGTGCTCTGGTTTGCTTACCAAATTGACATGATTTGCATATTGTATTTTCTGGAATGCTGATATCTGGAAGATCATGAACAACCTTGTATCTGCATGCTTTTCTTATTTGAGGGAAGCTTAGATGCCCCAATCTTCTATGCCATAGCCAGTGTTCATCGTTTTTGCTTAGGTAGCACTGTTGTTGTCCCCCCTTGAGTATGTATAGGTTGTTTGGAGTTCTTACACCTTTGATCACTGTTTCTCCTGTATCAAGCTCACGAACAATACATCCATTTGATCGAAATACTACCTCATTTCCTTGATCACACATTTGACTGACACTCAATAGATTATGCTTTAGACCATCTACATACATAACATTTCCAGCTTTAACTTTTTCTTTTAAGAGAACGGAGCCTTTACCTTTTATGACTGCAGGAGTGTCATTACCAAATGAGACCTTCTTTTCCTTTTCTAAGGCATTATATGGCTGAAATTTTCCTTTATCACCTGTCATGTGTTTCGAGCATCCACTGTCGATGTACCACTGATTTTCTTGTCCTTCTGCATACAAGGCTATACCACATCTTTCTGTTTGTGATTCTTTCTTTCTCCATGTTTTGGGACCCAATGAAGTTTGCTCCTTCTGAGATGTTTGCCGAAAATTACTCCTGCATTCAGAATCTTCATGACCAAAGTTGTTATAGATAGAGCATTCTATTTCATTTTCAAGAACAGAAAAGTTATTGTAGGTCCTTTTCATGATCCTAGTCACATTCCTTTGATTTCGTGCTTCTCTAGTCATGATGGTCTTGTAAGAAACACATTGAGCAGCTTTGTGTCCAAAGTTATGACATGAAAAACATTGGCCATTAAAGAAATTCCTTCGATTATCGAATCTACTAACCTGATGATTTCCATTGATATTCATTCTTGAAGCAAATTGAGAATGATTTACCTAAGGTAGGTTGTAGCTTTTATTCATCCTTGAAGTAGATTGAACCCGATTTACCTGGTGATCTGCTTTATGCCTTTGCTGACGATTGTCAACCTGTTCACTTCTCATTGCTGCATCAAGATAGCTTTTGGAGGTTGATGGCTTTTGTGCTTGAGATGCTTCTTCTATATAGCCAAGACCTATCTTTATCAGAGGAGAACACTGCCCTTTGATAATTTCATCTAAAGTTTTTGATCCTTTAGCAAATCTAAGATTAACAGCTTTTGTTTTCTCAATATCTTTTCTTAGACCCACAATTTCACATTCTAACTTTTCATTGTGTTTTTCCCTTTCAGCAAGTTGGAATGTCAGAGTATCTATAATCATACTCTTTTCTTCTATACAGATTTTAAGTTTAGAAATTTCTTCATAGAGATCATCTTCATCTAAGGAATCCAAGAAATCATCTTCTTCAAAAGCCATCAAAAGTCTATAATCATTACCATGTTCATCTTCATCACTATTTGATAAACCATCGCTATCTTCATGCGTATAGTAGCTCTTCTTACTTACATGTTGATTTCTATTCCATTTTTTCGATTCCTTACCTTTATCCAGCTTATCTTTATGAGGACATTTGGTTGCATAATGACCGACTCTTCCACAAGCAAAGCATTTGAAAGGTAGTTTACCTCTGAATCTTCCAGAACCCCGCTGAAGATTTTTGACAAAGTTTACTTCTTCCTCTCCTTCTAAAATGTGTCTCGATTCATTGAGCTCTTCTCTTCATGAAGCCTTGAATGCAGCTTCTCTCATATCTGATGGACCCCCTTTCCTCATTTCGAAAGTAGTTAGGATTCCGTGTAGCTGTGTCATAGTAATACTCTGAAGATTCTGCTTTTATTCTATGGCAAAAGCTTTTGATTCAAACTTAGAAGACAGAGATCTCAAAACCTTTTCAACTACAGTAACTTCTTTTATCTCTTCACCCAAGTTTTTCATGCGATTAACAATCTCATCTATATGTAAGAAGTAATTAGCTATACTTTCATCATTGTGCATTTTGAGAGTTTCACATTGAATTCTGAGAGGTTGTAGTTTTTCACATTTTACCTAATTGTCTCCTTCATAACTTAGAACAATCTTGTCCCATATTTCTTTAGTGGTTTTGAGCTACATAACCTTGACAAATTCTGATTGTGACAGACTCCCCAATAATGTATTGACAGCCTTGGCATTTGTTTCATATTACTTTTTACCTGCAGTATCTATAGGAATTGCTGATGGAAATGTGTATCCTCCTTCCACGATTTTCCAAACATCTATTCCAGGAGATTGAAGATAGGTTGTCGTTCTTACCTTCCAATAGACGAAGTTGCTCCCATCGAAGTTTGGTGGTCTAATGGATCCTTCTCTTTCGTAGGTACTCATGATGATAGATCTTCCTTCAAGTAATCAAGCTTCTTCTGAAGGACCTGCTCTGATACCAATTGTTGGAAATAATACTGAGAGGGGGGGGGGGGGTGAATCAATATTAGTAAGTCAATAATATTTCTTTTCACAATCAGATTTGTATACGCTACTTCAGTTAATTAAACTTGCGTATATACGTAGCTGTAGTTAAAGAAACTAGTGTATATCATGTAGAATTATAATTTAGTTAATTCATCAGATGTTGATCTTTAATCTGTTCAGAACCATATAACAGTAACTAGGTACAGTAAAAATAGAGCAGACAATCACACATAAGAACACAAGATATAAGGTGGAAACCCAATGTGGGTGAAAACCACCTGCTGCAATTTGTCTCTATCTTCTTTTAATAAGAAACTTCTTTTTACAATATTTCTGTACTAGTGCAGTCTTATACCAGTACACAGGCTTCCCCCGGCAGAAGGCTACAACCTTCTCCCATTCTCCAGCTTCTCCTAGAAGGGAGCTACAACCCCCTAGCTCTTGTACTAGTTAATGTGTTTACTAGTACATAGGTGCTGACCTACAGAAGGATAAAACCTTCTCTTTTCTTCTAGGGACCTCGTTTCATAAATTTTCAGACTGGATCCATCAATAACTTCAATCAACCATCAAATATATTTGCATCAACCAATCTCCTTTGCACCAACCAAAACTGAATCAACCAATCACTTTTCTAAATGTTGTAACCAAAACACAGTAACAGTAACCAAAACCCAAACTAGAACCCAGAACATTGCAACAGCAAACAGAAGTAGCTAAAACATATTTTATGAGGTGTACGCTACTTCAATGTGTAGAACCTGTGTGCATACGCACTTTTCTCAAGACAAACCTGCGTATACGCTATTTTGAAATGCTGAACCAGCATGTATATGCCTCTTGCTGTAATGAACCTGCGTACAGATATGTAAAAGATGATTTAACCTTTACAACTATTCAAACATCAGTTATACCCAGATCATCAAATTTACAGATTACGACATGCGCCAATTATTCAGATAAAAGATCAAAACCACATAAAGATACTTCTCTTCAAGCTTTAAGATCTTGACCCATCAATAGAACTTATCCTTCTTTAAGCACTCAGGTTCTTCCTTGATTCAGATCCAGCTATGCACCATAACCCAATGACCAGTATTCTAGATCTTGCTCTTCATTAGATATTCAATTGCTTGAGTCCATTTGCCTAATTATCTCATCCTCCTTTTATAGTCTTAGTCCTTACTCAATACCATGGTCCAAAACCACTTAGAAACAATACCTTAGACCAAATACCTAGGGTCAACACTTCGGACAAGATACCTTGGACCAATACCATGGGTCAAAATACCATGATCCAAATACCACAGACCAAAACCAAATTCTCCAACATGTACGCACCTTTCCTTGCGTGAAAGTGCGTGTATACGCATACGCGCCTTTTGGTTGGCGAACCCGCGTGTATACGTGGCTTGGTTAAGGGGAAACTGCGTATATCTCTTTTTCCTTCATTCGAGAGCTTGAACTATGATCTGTCATCTGAGTGAGTTGCCATCAAGGACAATACCTATGTCATAGTGCCAAACTTGTGTCATAATGCCAACAGATACCCCTCTATAACCACCTCCCTTGCGCCCCTTAATGTTTCTTAGGTCGAGGAAGGTGTTACCTATTTGACCCAATGTCCAAGGTTTGTTATGAATATGGGGTTTCCAAAAACCTCATCTTTAAAAGTATGTGTAATTTAATTATGATACCATTAGTGTGATCATCACATTGAGAGATTTCCAACAATGTAACATTTATCTCAATATGAGTCCCAAGTCAAACTTATCCCTATCAAAAGTTTGGCGTCTTAAAAGAGGCCATGTTATTGCATTATCCACATGGCATCCATCGAGCTTCGTGAACCTATCATGTCATTACAATGGGGTCCATGGTCCTTACCTAGCAAAGAACTAGGTCCATGTCATGTCAAACCAATCACTACTTCATGTGATCACCAATTGCATAATAGTGATTTACAAATTCTAGCGGTGGGTAGTTTCCCAGTGGGAAAGGTTTCAACACCGAAACCATGATTTTGTTTGTGCATAAAAGCACTTTAACACAAACACCTATAGCGTGGATCCCTCAATGGTGGCTTCAATTCTGGAATAAGGGGGCCTCACAATCATTTCCAACCATCGATTTGGGAGTGATGGATCGATGCTAATCCCAACTGTAGCCCCCACACTCCCTATTAAACATTGATGAAGAGGGGGACCCATCAATCAACCTCAAATGCCAATATAGCACCCGATAGTCATCTTCCACTTGACCAAGTATCCAACTCCATGAAACTGACGACTCACAACCTAGTGGCAAGGTTCCTCCTCGCATAGTTCCATCATTGGTTTAGAATTCCTCCATCCCTACCATGCTTCCATTATGGAACATGCCTAATTTCAATGATCTAGATCTAATGGGGTCCACCATTGAGCCACATCACCCCAAATCACCCCCCTTTGCTCATTATGCTACTTTGCTCTTCCATGGAATCAACGACCAATCTTTTGACAAGAAGGTTCCATGAGGCTAAAACGTCCATCATACCACCCATCAACAAGGCTTAATAAGTACAAAGGTCTTGGTGGTGAGCAAAGTAAGTGTTAAGGAAAGTAAGTGGCAAGGTTCCATTATTGGAACCTCAGCTAGATCAACCAACTTCCTGATCGACCAAATTCCTTTGTTGCTTGTTACCAAGGATAACAAGCTGCAAAGGGTCTTGCTCGTCAGTGGTGGATGGTGGCAAGGTTCCACTAATGGAACATTGTCTAGATTGGCCAACTTCCATCATTGCATATTATCAAGGAGAACAAGATGTAAAAGGTCTCGATAGTGAGTTGTGGGAAATGCTACCACAACCAAGTTTAGATGCAATTGTTGTCCAATGGGGAAAGATCAGTCTCATCCATCTCTAGGTTAATATGGTCTGAGGTGTCCATAAACTAGATTATGAATTTCAATTGGTGAAATTAACAAAATAGGCAACTCTAAAATGCCTATCTCTTGCAAGTGAAAGTCCAAGGGCCCGATCCTTGAACCAAAAGAAGTTATTCCATGAGAGAGAGTGAATAGGCAGTCTCAAGGTATCCCTTGGTCAAGCTTTAGTTAAAGGTGAGGTCTCAAGGCCAAATTCATATAGGGGTAAGGCTTACAAGAGAGGCATATGATGTACTTCTAGATTTTTCATCTTTTGACAAGTTAGTTAAACACCTTCAGAGGCTTATATTCATTCATCACACAAACATTAAATTTCCTAGCAACATAAGGACAATCACAATCTAACCACACACATTATCAATCCATTGAATCTGTTGATTCCTTCATTTAATTACATTATTGTCAAGCAATATAAAGAGATAACAAAATATTTGGGTTAGCACATTATTCTTGATCTAACAATTATCGACGCCACCTAGGTGGTCATTCAAATTATAGTGCATAAGTTGTTTGTAAATCATGGATAAGGTAGTAGCTCCATAGTTCAAATATCCAAGGTTGGTAATAATGCATGGAGAGTCATAGATCTTCTAGAAAAGAAACTATAAGCCCTTTAAGTACATGTGTCATTGTCGTCTTTAGACATACCAATCAAGAAAAGAAAGGGAAATGATATGCATAGTTAATATCTTTTCACATAATATTCTACAACATTGTCCAATCACCCATTAGAATGATAAACATACAGGATAGCTGCAAATCATAAATATGGGAGCAATCCTTGTAGTTCAAGAACACAATCTATATTCATAAATGCATAAGGTAATTGGTCAGTTGTTGACATATCAGTGAGTATCATGTATTCATTCATGAACCTACAGGATTATGTATTGATGTTAAGCACAAGGAATATCATAATCCATAGTCCAATATGCATGAACAATTATACTTATATGAGTATGTTTAATGATAGCTGACAACTGAGATGTTATCCTTTGTGTAAGCCTCCTTTTATCTGAGGCAGTCAGCCTCAACCTTGATCAATGAGGTTGATGGATGGGCATGGTACTCTGCCCACACCGCCCAATCCCATCTTGTAATTGCTTGTGAGTGAAGGTGGGTGGATGGATTACCAAGCAATTCAAGAATTCAATGCAGTCGGCTATGGCTTGCTCATGACATGCAACGCGTTTTTCTCCAATCACATCTCATAAACAATTTGTCAGAATGTGGTTTTCCTAGTTTACAATTGATTCTAGTTATAAAATTTAGGTTGAGTTCATAGTCTTGAAGGCATGCAAAAAAACATACTTTCGTTAAACAATAGACTAGTCGCAGATAATTCATTTTAAATAATTAAATTTAAAACTAAATGAGCATAGAAGTCTCCATACTATATAATTATAATCTCATATTACATAAACAAGGCCAAAATGAAAAATATTACATGCTCCAATGGTTTAAACTCATGAATAGATACACAAACTAATCATAAGAAGCAGATACAACTTGTAAACCATTTTATCAATAACGGGTTATAATATCATTTATATATTTTAATAAAAATTTAAAACACCTCAAAACAAGAAATATTATGAACACTTCTGGCAGAAGTCAAAGTTTACATTAGATGAACCGAGCCGTAAACAGTGCTCAATAAGAACTTTGAAACAACGACATGGTGTGCAAGAAGAAAACATTAACCTGACACGGAAAGGGAGAGTACAAATTTAAAGAATATATTCATCGGTATTTTGGACACTAAAACAATAGAGCTGATGCACAATATAATATAAAATAAAATCTGAAAGAGGCTTCTACACTATATACAAATTATCTTACGCCCTTGAGGAGGCTACTGTCAGCAACACCCGCGCAAGCCACGGCATCACGGAGTTTTGAAAGTCGTATTACATCTCCAGAGATACCAACTTTTAACAACCCTAACAAGATTAAGATATGTCATTTTCATCCGCAGTGAATTTAATGCAAATATCTGCAACCCGGGAGAAGGAAACCTTTTCTGATACATCTCTGTGATTAAAAGATTTAGAAAGTAATCGACGAATAACGTTAATATTACAGAATTGAAGATAGTCAAGCCTTCTGTAACAAGAGTCTGGTACCTTTAATGCTGTCTGTATGTGACGATTATTTGGGGGCGGATTGTGAATCCATGGATCCCCAGCAATAGCCAGCACCTTCAGCCTTAATGTCCATCTTCCTTGAAGAATGATGAGCGATAGAGTTGCCTCTCCACCCGTCCAGAAGGCGGTGCACATCGGAAGTGAAGGCGGCGGAAGAGGAGGAGGCTGCCTCCTGCTCATCTGAACACGGCTTCCATACAAGTCCGGCCCTGCGAGGTGAATTCAGATGCAGAGGGAGTATTCTCTCATAGCGATCGATGGAAAAGAGCGAGAGGGAAAGATAGACCTCGTCCTCGCTCCACTTTTGCTTGGGCGCAGAAGACGAAGCACCCTTCGATATTGAGCATAATTTCGAATTCTTGTGATTTCTTTTGTTTCTGGAGAGAAGAGGGTGTAGGCAGTTGACGTACAGACGCCTGAAACCGCCCAAACCCACCACCACGGATTTCAACTGCCCACTCTGAAGCGAGGCGGTGGATGGCCAATGGCGCGTGCAGATGCCTTCCCACAGACCCTCGTCGTCGGTGACCTGCTTCCATTTCTTGGTGACGCAAGAAGCCATGGCCAAAGACGCGGGGTCCAGATGCTTGAATATCTGGTTCAGGATGTCAATATTGCTAGCAACCTCAACCTGACCTCGCGCCAGTTTCTTGTAATTGCCCGCTGCGACTCGATCTCGTGACTCTTCGTTATCCCCAGCCATGAGTCAACCTAAACGATCCCTTGGGCTCTTCCAAAAAGAACAGAAGAAATAGTTGAGAAGACGATGGATGCCCACGAGAAGAAGAAGAAGAAGCAAAGCCAAACGACCAAGAAATATATTGTTGCAGGTGGGGAAGCAACCGGAAACGACAAAGAGGCGTCTGATCAACAGCGCACTACCCACTCTTTCCACATCGCGACAACCAACAAAATGGAGGACCCACCTCGCTATCCGACAAAATAGCGGTAGTGGAGGACCCAATCAAAACATGTTGCTTTTGGCTCTTCTTTTGTATCCACTTTTCCTTGCAATTTCGGAAGGTGGTTTTAGTATACGGGTTTGGCTGTTATTATTATTTAGGTTATATCTATTCTATATTTATATATTATATTATATTTAACATTTGTGATAATATATTTGTGTAAACGAAGGTTGTCGGATTACATTGGGAAAAAAATAATAATCAGTTAAAATTTCAACAAAATTAGATTATAACAATGGAATATTGAAAATCAAAAGAGTTGGTTGTGAAGAGTGATAATGGTATAAAAAATTAATAATTAGTAAGAATTTTTGAAAAAAAAATTGGTTTATTTTTCGATTTAATTTGTTTAATGTTTGGTAGAGATTTCATTGAAAATACAAGTTTGAAGGTGAACTCTTCACAATCAAAGTACAACAGAGCTTTTTGAGGAATTTATATATGCAATTGAAAAACCATTTCAAATAACACAAATTAAAATGTGAACAAATATTTTCACCAAAATTATTAACCAAAAAATCTAAAAAATCTCATTTATAAAAAGCTCATTTTAAAATTATACACATCATAAAATACAACACATTATTAAATTCACATTTAATATATCTCTTGAATTTAATTTGATTATACAAACACAAATTAATTATTTAACCTCACTTATATCTATAATAAACCTATCTCAAAAAAATAAAACCATTACCAAACAATTTTGTTTTTCCTAATACAAAAAATTACTCAACGAATTAGGTTATTAACAGATCTTTTACCAAAAAAAGACATGTCATTGCGTTGTATTTCTGTTGTTAGGACAATTATTATAAGTTATAAATGATGGTGATACTATTATATTATCATGTGTTTGTAAATTTTTAAAACACCTCAAAAATGGTTATTTCAGTTGAGAAAGTTATTAAACTTAGTACCTTAGTAATTTGATTAGTTATGGGAGTTTATTTTACTGTGTAAATTATTTTTTATTAGGTGGAAAAATTTATCATAATTTAGTTGTCAATCTAGTAGTGAGGACAAGTATCTCTGGTTGCTAATTGTCAATGTAGGATGACTCGTCACCCTTAATCAAGGAAAATCATGGCACTTGGAATAACAAGGGAAATCATGCCAGGAATAACGTGCTCGTAACCATGCCACCTGGAATAACCCGCTGGTGGTCCGTAAGATGACAGGGCTTCTCTCCTACTAGATGCCTCTAGGTGGCCACCTGGAATAAGGGCAGGGTTTCATTCCTACCAGATGCTTCTAGGTGGCCACCTGGAATAACCCGTTGAGATGGTCACCTAGAATAACCCTTTGGTGGTTCGGAGTGGTTTCACTCCTACCAAATACCTCTAGATCTTGAACCAAAAAAACTCTTAACAAAAAACAATTTTAAAATATACTCCAGTCCAATGTAAACCATTTTATTTAAAACCTTAAAAAAATGTTGGACAACTTTGCTAGTTGCGTCACTTGACCTGTAAACGTTTATGGTAGTATCGCTAAACGTTTAATATATTTCAGAGTTGTTTTGTCTCTCATTATCAAATGGTTAAACATTTTACATATTTCAAAGTCGTTTCATGACAGGTATGGTAGTCTGTCGGCCGTATTTGACGATTAAATTGTCGCATGACGAGCAATTTACCCGTCAAATTCCGGCGCAAACCAAACGACGAAAGAACAGTTAGTTGGTGGTAGGGAAGCCACCAGAAACGACGGAGAGGCATCTGGGCAACATCGCAGTTGCGGCTCTTTCCACGTCGCGACGGTTGAAAAAGCAGGCCGTACGTCGCTAACCGTCAAATAGCAGTGGTGGTTAGTGGTGGACGACGGTGAATAAAACATGTTGCCTGTCTTTGTATTCACATGGGGGGCCTCCTCTTAACTAAACCCCTCTCTTTCTCTTAAGTAAAAGCGTTTGAGTGGGTGGTTGCATGCATAACTTTTCATTTTCTTATTCTACACTATTGGATACGTGAAAAGTTCAACGCTCATGTGTGTGAAATACAATTATGTTATTGCCTCACATAATTGCCTCAAGTGGGTTACTCGGCATAATTGCCTCAAGTGGGTTACTCGAAAGTAGATATATTGCAATATTATTAATTTTGAATAATGTTGATTTATTATTATTTATACTAATAGTCATGTTTATTTTGGAAAAGATTTTTTTAATTTTAATTTAATTATTAATAAGGAAGAGGGAAATGTATAATAAGTATTTTGTCGAAATTATAAATTTGAAATTTATTTTAAAAGTAGTTATGTTTTTTTTGCTTTTCAATTTAATTGAAAAATGAGCATCTTTATAAATTTTATTGAATTTGTATTGATATTATTGCTTTAATATGTTATTATTATTAGATGTTATTTTAAATGTATATATGTTTGACTCATATATTGTTTCTTTTATAATCATTAAAGACCCATCTTAATCTCAAATATTTCAACTATCAAGAGACAAATCTTTTAATGCACAAACCTCTTTTAGAGTGCAAAACAAACAAAGGTTTTCTCTTTGAGAGATTTGATCCCTCTAGACACTTATAGATATGTGGATCTGTAATGGTTCTCTCTCTCAATATATACTCATTATTTAAAATCTATTTTTGAATGCATCAATGGATTCAACATATTGAAAGCCTCATTGGACACTTGAATTATGTAGACTACACAACTTTGAGAAAAAATTTAGCAAAAAATACCCCGGAAAAAAAGGCCCAAAAATAGAAAACTAAGTTTCCTCAATTTTTTTAACCATGAGAATTTATTTTTTTAGTTGTTTTTTAATAATATATAGATAGATTTTTTTATAGTTAACTTGGAAATGTTTTACTTAAAATGGAAACTAAAATATTTTATTTACGGACCACATTTTAGTACTTAATATTAATATTAATATTAATATTAATATTAATATGAGATATTGATATATTTTATTTATAATCTATTTATTATTATCATTATTAAAAATGTATATGTTACTTATTAATTTTATATTAATAATTGAATGAATTACATCTCTCTCTCAACACTCTTAATTGGAACTAATTGGATTTTTTTATTTTCAATTACTTTTTATCTTTGCTTATTGAAATATTTTATTTATGGGTGAGAGTGAGAGTTAAATATTTTGACTACATCTCCTTCATACAAGGTTGTAATATAATGTTATGGGATTGAAAGGTAGTGAAATGGGTGTTTGTTTTGAGGCGGAAAAGGGACATAGTTGACCACGTATTCGATGGCATCAAAATAACTCTCTCTCTCTCTCTCTCTCTCTCTCTCTCTCTCTCTCTCTCTCTATATATATATATATATATATATATATATATATATATATATATATATGTCGATGTCTTCAATTGAAGTATTGATCATACTCACTATTAATCAAATAACGTTAGATATAAATACATGTAGTGTTGTCTCAAGATAAGAAGACTATCTTAGACACACAATCATTGGTTGAGAGAATATCTCAACCACACGCTAATATGAGAAATATCCAGATCTAAACAACTCCTAAAGAAAAGTAATTGAACCCTTAACTTAGAAAGCATCACACCTAAGACAAGTAGGAATTGTGTTTTCTAAGTCTCCCCCTTAATGACTACTTGTCTCAATCTCAATCAATAAATTCTAGTTGTGGTCCAACTTGTTGTTTATAAACATGATAAAAAAGTATGTTGATGTCCATATAAAAGAACAAACATCCACAAAATGCATGGGTACCCAACCATTGCAACCGCCAGTCTACTAGGATGTCCTTCATGTACCTGGTTCAGTAAACCATTATATCTACATACCTAATCTTGTACCTAAAAGACCCCCTCCCAACCTGGGTTTTCTTGGATTACTCATAACCATGCTCTGCGTTTTATTAGCTTACCCTAAACCATACTCAAGGCTTTGTCGATTAAACCTCAACACTACATGAATCCATGCCCACTTCACTCTCACAAGTGATTTCTAGCTTACCATAAACCTACACTACAAAGTGGTTTCTAACTTACCACAAACCCGCACTTACAAAGTGGTTTGAAGATTACCACAAACTTCATTGGGTACACATACCTTATTAGGTTTACATCCTAACTAACTTAGGTACATAATATTACAAACTTTTCAGGGGCCACCACAAAACATCATAAACTTGCTTAGAAAGAACACTTATGACTCACATATGGTCACAAGTCTATTATTATTCTACACACATTTAATCTTGTCCACCATCATTTAATCTTTGTTGTTTCTACAACCACTATCATTTTTTCTTCTTTAAATATTTTTCATGCCTCCATAATATATGGTAGTCAATAATTCTTTCAAATAAACCTTCTCTATATTCTGAATGGCCAATTCCAAGAGAGACTCAAACGAGTGACAATAGTTGGCCAGACTAATTTCACCTCAACGACAACCAAACATACCATGACATGACATACTCATACACGCAATAATGCACTACAAACTTACATGCTACAACATCTAACAAAAATTCATTCACATCTAGTGGTTGTCTTTAGACAAATCATTAAATTTGGTTGCTCAAATTCGAGTCGAATCACAGGATAACTTTTATTTCTCCCAAGGCATCGCTGAAATATTTATATTGCAAACCAATTAAATCATTCTCTACAGGTGTTAGAACAAATATAGACGAAAGGTCAGGAACCAAAGCCATATTTCTTGCATAAGAAACATACAAAAGTACACTCTAACAATGCCTTTGGAGTGGCCAAATGGATTGATGAAACCTCGTGCATGTCATACAACCAAACAGATTGACCCAAGCACCATCTGAACTTCACACACAACAATCAACTAGGGTTTTGGTAAAATCTAGGCACTTTGTGCCAAGGCAGGTCTAAAATAGCCAATGTGAATTGACAATGATGGTCCAACATGAGTGTCCTTCTTGTGAGGATTTCAATGAGCACACGACCTCATTCATTGTCATGAAATAAACAAATAATGAATAGCTCATAGTGCCTTGAAAATAGAGCTCTAGTAGATCTAGTTGCTCCACTATACACCCAACATAAACACCATAACACACATCAAAACATGAGGTTTCGCTCAAGAAGCTCTACACTATAGTAGATCCTCCACATAATACACTCACACACTGTTCCACTCGTCCGTAGAAAAGATAACACATATGTCTCTTTCACGAATATACAGGTATTCCCACACAGATAGGTCCACTATGTGTCATCTACATGCAGATTGACGAATAATTCTGGACTCAACTCCACACATCATTATCCACATAGATCCATGCATCATTCCACTAATATTAATGAAAATAGTCCATGCTACTCTGTTATGAAACCAGCTCAAGAAAATATAGAAAAGATAGATCAACGCCTTAGAATTGAACCTCTTCGAGGGGGAAACCTCCTTTACATTACATAAATGACCAATTCTTGGATGATACAAATGACATAAGCTCCTTTCTATATATAGGAGTCTAAGGAGTCACAATATAATCCAGCCGACCTAACAATAATAATATAAAGCCACAAAAATAACAATAGAGGGATTCTATGGGGCATAGTAATAACAATATGGGGGCAATAGGGGCACAACAATATTAATAAGGGGTATAACTACAATAGTAATGGGGTAATCACTAGTATTATAGGGACCCAACATGCCCCTCTCCTTCAAAAAAGTGTTGTCCTCAACGCTTGAGTAGTTCTGGATATTTCTGCATAAAATTCTCATCCTCCCATGTGGAATCTTCAGCGGATAAGTTCTTCCACTTGATAAGATACTCTGAAATTGATCGATTTCGTAGTTGTCGAGTTCTTGTTTTTGTGACTGCTTCCGGTTCCAATATAATTTTTCCTTCCTTGTCAAGTTCTGGCAATATTGTTTGAACTGGGAGCTTGTCGCCTATAACCTTCTTTAAACATGAAACATGGAAAACTGGGTGCAATCGAGAAGTTGCAGGAAGCTCCAATTTGTATGCCATAGTACCAATCTTTTGCAACACCTTGTACGGACCATAATACTTTGGTGATAATTTTTTATCCTTCTTAGCTTGCTTGAGGGACATTTGCTTATATGGTTGTAGCCGTAGGAATACCCAATCACCTGAATCAAAACTTCTTTCACTGCAATGTTGATCTACCTGTTGTTTCATTCTATTCTGTGCCAACACGAGGTTATCCTTTAAGAGTTGGAGGACTTGTTTTTGATGTTCAATGTGATGTTCCACTGCCTGAACCTTAGAATTTTCTCTTAAATATGATGTGATGGATGGTGGTTGATACCCATAAAGTGCCATAAATGGGGTCATTTTTGTTGCTGTATGGAAGGAAGTGTTATACCACCATTCAGCCAAAGGCAACCATTTGACCCATTGTGTCTGTTTATCAGATACAAAGCAACGAAGATATCCTTCCAAACATTTGTTTACTATCTCAGTTTGCCCATCAAATTGAGGATGATAAGATGAGCTATGAGCTAATTGAGTACCAAGACAAGAAAATTATTTTGTCCAAAAATTTCCAGTGAAAATGGGATCTCTGTCACTTACAATAATCTTTGGGTTTCCATGTAGCTTTTGAATTGTTTCCATAAATGCAGTAGAAACTGTACTGGCTTTAAATGGATGTGATAATGCACAAAAGTGTGCATACTTGGTAAGTCTGTCAACTACCACCATGATGACACTCTTTCCCTAAGACTTTGGTAAACCTGTGATAAAATCCATTGAAACCTCCTCCCAATGTTGGCTTGGAATGGATAAAGGTTGTAATAGACCTGGTGTCTTAATTGTTTCAACTTTATTTTGTTGGCAAACCAAACATTCCGCCACAAACTTTGGAATATCTGATTTAAGGCCATCCCAAAAAAATTCCTTCTTAACCCTGTGGTAAGTTTTTAAAAATCCTGAGTGCCCTCCTAAGGGAGAAGTGTGCAATTCCATAAGAATCTTTTGTTTTAGCTGGGAATTCTTACAGAGGTATAAGCGATCTTTGTACCATAACAAATCATTTTTCAAGCTAAATGTATCAGACATACTGGAATCTTGTTGTAACTTTCGAATAAGTGCCCACACTTCTTCATCATTCTTCCATTCCTCCCTTGCTTCGTTTATCCAATCTGATTGGATAATAGAAATGGCACACAACAATGCTTCCACATCCTCATCCTTTCTTGAGAGTGCATCTGCCACCACATTTTGCTTCCCTTTTTTGTAGATGATTTCAAAGTCATAACCCAACATCTTTGTGACCCACTTTTGTTGCTCTTCAGAGGATAATCTTTGTTCTAAAAAGTATTTAAGGCTATCATGATCCGTTTTTACCTTGAAGTGTCTTCCCATTAGGTAGGGTCGCCATTTCTTAAGTGCATGGAGTATTGCCAACATTTCCTTCTCATAAATAGCTTTGTGTAAAAACTTTCCCTTGATTGGACGACTTTCAAAAGCAATGGGTCTTTCATCTTGCATTAAAATAGCACCAATTCCATTTCCTGAAGCATCACATTCCACAATAAAGGTTTTTGTGAAGTCCGGTGTAGCTAAGACCGGTGCTTGGCACATTGCCTCTTTAAGATGTTCGAATGCCTTTGTTGCTTCTGGGGTCCATGAAAATGCATCTTTCTTCAATAATGTTGTTAGAGGTGCTGCTATTCTCCCATAATTCTTAACAAACTTGCGATAATACCCTGTCAACCCGAGAAATCCTCGCAGATGCTTTATGGATGTGGGAATTTTCCATTCCTTAATGGCTTTAATTTTGCTAGGGTCTACCTTAACTCCTTCATGAGATACAATATGACCCAGATATTCCACCTCTTGTACTCCAAAGAAACATTTGGATCTTTTTGCATATAATTGTTTCTCCTCCAATAGTTGTAGCACCTTGTCAACATGTTCAACATGATCCTTCCAAGACTTGTTGTAGATTAGTATATCATCAAAAAATACTAACACAAATTTTCTAAGGAATGGTTTGAAAATTGAATTCATCAAACCTTGAAATGTTGAAGGTGCATTGGTAAGGCCAAAAGGCATGACCAAAAATTCATAATGACCCTCATGAGTTCTAAATGATGTTTTCGAAATGTCTTCAATCTTCATTCTGATTTGATGATATCCCGAACGAAGATCCAACTTGGTGAAGTAAATTGATCCATGCAATTCATCCAGTAATTCATCAATGACAGGAATGGGAAACTTATCTTTAATAGTGAGCTTGTTGAGCTCCCTATAATTCGGACACATGTGCCATGATCCATCCTTCTTGTGCACCAATACTACTGGAGCAGAGAAAGAACTTTGACTTGGTTGAATTATACCAGCCTCTAGCATTTCTGCAACCATACGTTCAATTTCACTCTTTTGGGCATAGGGATATCTGTACGGCCTGATGTTTGGAGGAACACTTCCTGGAATCAGATGAATAGCATGATCATGATCACAAATAGGTGGGAGACCTTTGGGAGTCTCAAATACCTTGGAATGATTGTCCAAGACTTTTTGGAGATCTGGAGAAATAGATGATTCCATTGTGGAAACATCTAGTGAACATAAT
This sequence comes from Pinus tabuliformis, assembly GCA_031772625.1. Lineage (NCBI taxonomy): Eukaryota > Viridiplantae > Streptophyta > Pinopsida > Pinales > Pinaceae > Pinus > Pinus tabuliformis. The sequence goes on from CM062804.1 coordinate 1,608,462,967, forward strand.
TGTGCAATTACACCTCTTTGTTCCTTTTTTAGAAGCTTTGTCATATCGTTAGAGCTGATTATCTTTCCTGGTTTCCCTGCAATACCCCTTAATTCAACTTCCTTTCCTTCCACAGAAAATTTCATGAAAAGTTCTTGAAAATTAAAAGCTATTGTACCCAAGGATTGTAGCCATTGGACTCCTAGTACAACATCAGCACCTCCCATTGGAATGGAAAGCATTGGGCTAGTCAATACATATTATCCCATGGATAGCTTGATATTATGGCACTTTCCAGAGCAATTTTTGTTCCTCCATTTGCAACCATCACTTGACACTCTGGTGCTGGATATAAGAAGCAATTCAATTCTTTTGCTACCTTACAATGAATAAAATTGTGGGTACTTCCTGAATCAATCAACACTATTACCTTTTTCTTCTTGATTTGTCCTTCTATCTTGATGGTTTGAGGAGTGGTAATTCCCGCCAATGCATTACAAGATATGGTCGGATTCATTTCTTCTTTATCTAGGCTTTGTTCCTGGAGTATATCCTCTTCTTTTGACCTTTCTTGCTCCTTTTCTTCTTCCTCTTCACAATCTATGTAAATAATTTCTTCTCAGCACACTTATGACCTTTAGTGTATTTGCTATCACAACTGTAACAAAGCCCTTTTGCTCTTTTTTCTTCCAATTGTTGTGGTGTCAACCTTATAGGTTGTGGAAGACTAGCGGCAACAACACTTTCATCTTTATAGTTGTGAGTGGTATGCTTCCTGGTTGCCATAATTTTGCTTTCCATTTTTCTTGCTAACCTGAATGCCTTCTCTAATGAATCAGGTTCCCAAAGGCGAACATCATGTTGGATATTATCCTTTAAAGACCCTATGAACACATCAATCCTATGCTCCTCTGGAATATCTTTTACCCTTATGTTCAATTTTTGGAACTCCTCAATGTGCTCCATTATTGAACCCTTTTGTTTGAGACTTATCAATTGGCTAAAAAAAGTGTTGCTTTTTGTATCCTCATAATGTGCTATCAATTCTTTCGTAAAAATTTCCCAAGTGATAAATTGTTTACGAGAGCAAAGCCATTGATACCATACAAACTGATTTGGTTCCAAATATAAAGTTTCCATACGTACCTTTTGTGTGTTTTGCACATTATTGAGATCGAAGAATTGCTCCATCTGTAATATCCATGTGGCGGGATCCCTGCCATCAAACTTCCTTATATCAATTTTTGGAATATGGTGAGTCTTCGATCCAACATTAGAGTCTATGGAATCATGATTAACATTTTTTTTGTTCTCATCATGAGTTTCCTTTAGTACCCTTTCACCCTTAGTGACCATTTCTTGTAGCAACTTATTCATATTTATCTTCAATTCTTCCATCTTATCATCCATGCCATCCATCTTAGCGTCCATGCCATTCACCTTAGCTTCCATGCCATCCATCTTAGCTTCTACGAATTTCTTTAAACAATCCATCTTAGCTTCTACACCCTTCTTTAAACCATCCATCTTAGCTTCTACATCTTTCCTTAAACCATCCATCTTAGATTCTGTTGCGTTTTGTGCAAGTGACACTTGTTGCACTTGTTCTTGTAATTTTGATATATCATATAGCATTTCTTCTTCTTCTTCATGAGTCATTCTAGAGCTTTCAGGTTCCTTACTAGTTGTTTGCATTTTCTTACCTTAGGGCATCAGTTACCGATAATAATTCTCTAATATGCCCTTTGAATTCCTTCAAAATAAATTTTCAAACCAAGCTTAAGCAAAAGTTAAAGAAAATCTACACACCTTTTTTCACTTTGTAGGAGCTCGATATTGCCTCTGATGTATCTCTGTACTTTCAGATTATCTAGTTCTGAATTTGTGACTTATAGTAGCCCTCTGTGTCCTCTTTCCAATGCCACAAGTCTGACCCAAATTGGATTCTCCAAGGAAGAGTTATGCGAAATCTCCCACAGTGACTTGATTATAGACTAGTTCAGTAGAGTGAACTTGTACGACGTGCCACGAGTGAACTTGTATGACGTGCCACGAGTCATGCTCTCACATTGTTTGTTTTTTTGTGATTTAGAATTCATATGCAGGTAATTTTTGTACGGAGTTAAAACCTACATTTGGTATCAGAGCTGTTTTGGCTTCAAGGCAATGCCTTTGTTGCTGAGGGGTTTCGCTCGGGCCTATGGTAAACCCTGTTCAGTGGGAGATCTATGAAATCGATTCTGGTGGTGAAAGAAGATGGCGAGCAGCGGAAAGATAGAGATCAAGAAGTTCAATGGTCAAAGTTTTGAGTTGTGGAAACTCAAGATGGAGGATCTGTTGGTGGATAAAGATCAGTGGATCGCGGTAGATCCAAGTACTAAACCAACGGGAGTGACCGATGAAGAATGGAAGAAGTTGGATCGGAAGGCAAAGAACACAATACGATTGTGTGTCTCAGATTCAGTATTGCTGAATGTATCAGGGGAAGCTACGGTGAAGGTTTTGTGGGACAAGTTAGGGACTTTGTACCAATCTAAGTCTCTGGTGAATAAACTGTTCCTGTGGAAAAAGCTGTATAACCTGAGGATGAAAGATGGAGACTCAGTGATAGAGCATCTGAACGCATTTAATACTGTGGTAAGTCAGTTAGCGTCTATTGATATTAAAATTTCAGATGAAGATAAGTGCATCAATTTTTTGTGTTCTACCAGATTCGTGGGATAGTCTGGTTATTACAATAGGTAGCAATGCAACTGCTTTACAATTTGATGAAATAGACTCAGCCTTGCTGACGGAGGAGATGACACAGAAAAATATGGAGAGCCAGAATGGTGATGCCTTGTCTGTACAAGGACGGTCCCAGAATAGAAACAAAAATAAGTCATCGAGTGGGAGATCTAAATCTAGAGGAAGATCTAAATCTCGAGGAAAACCTATAAAGGTGGTGTGCTGGAAATGCAGAAAGGAAGGGCACTTCAAAAGGGACTGTAAAGCTAAATCTCCTAATAAAGGAAAGGGATCTGATGATGCTCCTTCTGCAGAGGTGAAAACCACCTCAGATGAAGGTGTGGATGTGTACTTGGCTTCTTCAAGTACACATGTAGATCATGAGGCATGGTTGATTGACTCAGGTGCATCCTTTCACTTCACTCCCCATAGAGAGTGGTTCTGCGAGTATGAGAAATACGATGGTGGTGATGTCTTCTTAGGAGATGATAGGAAGGCTAGAATCATTGGTCGTGGAAAGGTAAAGTTGAAGTTGCAAGGTGGAACGTTTAGAACACTTCCAGGTGTTCTGCATATTCATGCATTGGCCAGAAATCTGATTTCTGTAAGCAATTTGGATGATGTAGGTGTAAAAATAGCGTTCAAGAAGGATACCTGCAAGATGGTTCGTGGAGCACTGGTATTGATGCGGGGAGTTCGGACTGGAACTCTGTACAAGCTGCAAGGTAGCACTATTGTTGATGGGTGCAACAGTTCTGTGGTTCCCGAAAGTGGAGCTGAAAATCTAGTGGTCTCTGCAGAGAAGACCATGCTGTGGCATCAAAGGCTTGGACATATTGGAGAGAAGGGCCTTCGAATACTTCATGGTAAAGTTATGGTAGAAGGTATGAGTAATAGTTCTCTGGATTTTGATTTCTGTGAAAATTTTGTATATGGGAAGCAGAATCGGGTGAGTTTCCCCTCTGGTGCTAAGAGGGCGAAACAAATATTAGAGCTTGTGCACAGTGATGTGTTTGGACCTGTGAAGGTTCCATCACTGGGTAAGTCTGTGTACTATGTATCATTTATAGATGACTTCTCAAGGAATACATGGATATATTTCCTTAAGAAGAAATCTGAAGTCTTTGACAAGTTTAAAGAATTTAAGGCATTGGTGGAAAATCAGACAAAGAAGAAGATAAAGGTGCTGAGGACAGATAATGGTGGAGAGTTTTGCAGCAAGGAATTTGAAGAATTCTGTAAGAAGTGTGGTATAGCATGGCAGAAGACTACTCCATATACACCTCAGCAAATTGGAGTCGAAGAAAGAATGAACAAGACATTGATGGAAAGGGCAAGAAGCATGCTCAGTGGTGCTGGGTTAGGACAAGAATTCTGGGCATAGGTGGTGGATACTGCATGTTACTTGGTCAACAGGTCACCTTCATCAGTGTTGGAGGATAAGACTCCACAAGAAGTATGGACTGATAAGAAACCCTCTCTTTCACATCTGAGGGTATTTGGAGGTGATGCATATGTACATGTTCCAAAGGAGAAACGAACCAAGTTGGATAGTAAATCTGAAAAGTGCATCTTTATTGGGTATAAGGATGGTTTAAAAGGTTATAAGCTTTGGAACCCAGTCACATGGAAGGTTGTGTACAGCCGAGATGTGGTGTTCAGAGAGGTAAAATATGTTATTAAACATGAAGTCCAACTAAAGGAACCTGAGAAGATAGAGTTTGAGCTAAAGGAGGAAGAATCAGACTCTGCAGCAGAGGAGGAATCAGAAAATGAAGAGCCACAAACTCCGGCTATGAGAAGATCAGTTCGAGAAAGAAGGCAACCAGAAAGGTATAGTCCTTCTGCTTTCTATTCAAATTTAGCTTTGTCTGTTACTGATGATGATCCCAGAACTGTGAAGGAAGCAGTAGATTCAGAGGATGGAAAACTCTGGAAAGAGGCCATGGTTGATGAAATGGTATCTTTGCACAAAAATGAGGCTTGGGATCTGGTGGAGTTGTCGGCTGGAAGGAAACCCATTGGCAGCAAATGGGTGTTAAAAAAGAAGACAAATGCAGAAGGGAAGGTGGAGAAATACAAAGCTCGGTTGGTAGCAAAAGGTTATTCCCCGGTGCTAGGAATTGATTTTGGTGATATTTTTTCTCCTGTTGCCAAGGTAACTTCTATTAGGTTACTTTTATCTGTTGATGCTGCTTTTGATTTTGAGGTAGAACAGATGGATGTGAAGACATCATTTCTTCACAGGGATTTGGAAGAGGAAATCTACATGAAGCAACCTGAAGGCTTTGCGGTGAAGGGTAAGAAAGAACTGGTATGCAAGTTAAAGAAGTCTCTGTATGGGTTAAAACAGTCACCAAGGATGTGGTATCAGAAATTTGATACATTTATACGGGGACTTGGCTTCACCAGAAGCAAAGCAGATCACTGTGTGTATTTTAAATTAATTGGTGACTGTGTTCTTTATCTGGTCTTGTATGTGGATGATATGTTGCTGGTTGGAAATGAAAAAGAAATTATCCAGGATTTGAAGACCCAATTGTCCTCCAAATTCGACATGAAAGATCTTGGTGCTGCAAACTATATTTTTGGCATGGAAATTAAAAGAGATCGGGCAAAGAGGAAGCTCTGGTTAAACCAGAGGAAGTATGTCGAGACAATACTGCAGAGGTTTAATATGCAGGATAGTAAACCGATGAAGGTTCCTATTCCTATAGGTGTGAGGTTATCTGCTGAATAGTGTCCCAAGACACAAGAAGAGGAAGAGGACATGTGTCGTGTTCCATATGCGAGTGCAGTCGGTAGCCTGATGTATGCAATGGTCTGTACTAGACCAGACATTGCACATGCAGTGGGAGTATTGAGAAGGTTTATGTCAAAACCGGGGAAGGAGCACTGGAAAGCAGTGAAGCAGGTTTTCAGGTATTTGCGTGGCACTAGTGATTATGGTTTGTGCTACCAAGGAAGACCAGGATTGGACAGAGTGTTGGATATTCGTGGCCTTGTTGATGTAGACTAGGCTGGAGATCTGGATCAGAGAAGATCTACAAGTGGGTATGTGTTTAACCTATTTGGAGGTAAATTCAGTTGGATGAGTAAGAAATAAACTGTAGTGGCACTATCAACTACAGAGGCAGAATACATGGCAGCCACTCATGCAAGCAAGGAAGCAGTTTGGTTGTAGAGATTGTGTTCAAGTATGGAGTTAGTACAGGGAGCTATAAGAATAGACTGTGACAGCCAAAGTGCAATATTCTTGGCAAAGAACCCTGCTTATCATTCAAAGACAAAGCACATTGATGTTGAGTATCACTTTGTGAGGGATATGATAGAAGACAAAAAGGTGTTGCTGGTAAAGGTGGACACTTTGAAGAATACTACAGATGCATTGACAAAATCTGTGAGCTTTGAGAAGTTCTCTTGGTGTAGAGAAACAATGGGCATTTCAGGGCTGGAAAAATGACTAAGCTCTCCTGTGGCCCCCTGTGGAAGAAAACAACAAGTGGGAGATTGTTGGGTTGTGTTATATTCTTTCCACGACTAACCTACGTAGTGAACCGGGGCGCTATCCTGAGCTCTTTCCTCTTTCCATTTTTCTTCCCCTAGACTCTGCTCTCAAAGAATTACCCGATGTCTCACCGGAGCTTTTCCGTCACATTTCCTCACTAAGGATAGCACCGACATCATCAAACTTTAAAGTACTAGATCCAGAAACAGAGTTACTAATGGCCATTACTAAACCATTCCAACTTTCTGGTAATGAGCACAAGAATAACAGAGCTCTAACTTCATCATCAAAGTTTACCACTATAGAACATAACTGACTTGTAACAGTATTAAAATCATTTAAATGGTCTGCAACAGATCCACCTTTCGACATCTTCAGATTAACTAACCGTTTCATAAGAAATACCTTGTTTGAAGCCGAGGGTTTTTCATATAGTTTCTCCAACGCCTTAATTAAACCCTTTGTCGTTGTTTCCTTCGAAATGTTGAAAGCGATCGACGCTGCGAGGCACAACCGTACTATTCCGATTGACTTTCTATCGAGAAGGTTCCATTCTTCATCTGTCATACCCATCGACATCTTTGTTTTTCTGCCCAATGGTAGGTATAGATCTTTCTGATACAGATAATCTTCCATCTGCATCTTCCACAGCGAGAAGTTTTGGCCGTTAAATTTCTCGACCCTAAACTTACCATCTTCCGCCATTGCTCCCACTCGAACGAGGAACCCTTCTTTCCTGCAAGTTTATCAACCAAATAGACCTTCAGCTCTGATACCAGTTGTTAGAATATTATGTATTACGAAGCAATGGAACACATAAAATATTGCAGAAATATAAACACAGAAAATGCATAAAACAAGAGAGACACAGATATACGTGGTTTACCCAGTTTGGGCTACGTCCACCCTGAATAGCCAGTCCTTCCTTTCTATTATCCAGCAAAATGAAGAGACACAACCTACAACAGATCCACTGTAATATCCTCTGTTTTCTCTCACAGCCTCACCTCTCTACTTCTCGCTTAGAGAATACACATCTATAACACAGACTCAAATACAATGCCCTAATACAAAGAGAGGGGTTGCCTTCTAGGGAAAAAAACCCTAAACTAAACATAAGTTCTACTGTCAAATCATCCGCCTAATGAACGGCCCAAATTGACTAGAAATTACTATACTTTTACAAGGCAATTTTACATCTATTTTTAGCTTCGGGGGCACTGCCCCTGTGTTATAGACAATTTTGTGCCTTGCAGCATCAAGCATGAATTGTCAATAATCCAAGGGATCCAAAGTCCCTAAACATGATGTTCCTACCCCTAGAGGAACAAGGTCAGCAAACCAACAGCTCTCAGATCAGTTCTCCACCTGAAAACACTCAAAAACAAGCAATCCTGAAATCAAAGCAGGTGCTCCACTAGGCTTCTGCGCTGAAACTCAACTCCTCCATGGTGTACCTGCGTTGCAAAGCAGGTAGAACAAAGGCCACCTGCGCTGAGCGAGATGGGACAAGTGGCACACTGAGTCATTGCTCTGGAATCTTCCAAAAATGACACTTGGATCAGGGATTTCGCCTTGTGATGAGTCAGAGGCTCTGTTTCTCCAAGTGGAAGCAAGGTTCTCCAAGTGGACTCAAGAACTGAAGATCAACTGAAGAGAGAGAGGACACAAGGCAGCTACACATCAGTTGCAAGCTGACTCATCCTTTCTCAATTCATCTATATATTGAGCTCTCCCCTATGAGCTCAGGAGGCTGGAATTTTGTGTAAAGTAATGATATGCTGTTGGTTTCACTATAGAACTATTGGGTGATTGCTTGAAGGAGGTGAAGAGGAGAAATTCTTTCTGCTGGGAGGTGTTGCTGGATTGGGGCCTTCAATGGTTGTAACCTTCTCAGAACTTTACTTCTTCCATTAATAAAAGCTATTGAGGTTCTTCTATATGCATTTGTTTCAATGATGTATTGTGATGATTATATATTTGATTTATGCTAATCCTTGAATCAGTTATGAATGCATGTTTCTTGTAGTTTCCTTCTTTGTCATTTTGCAGGATCTCATTGTAGCTGGGCCAGCAAAAGAGCAAAGAGTTAGGAGCAAGCAGCAAAGAGAAGAGATTGGAGCAAATATTAAGCGCAAGGCAACGGTTAGTGCATTTCTTCATTCTCTTTTGCTTTCATAAAGAAGTAAACCTTAAGTAGTTTTGTTTACAGTTGTTGCTGAGGTACTATCACCCTTAGAGTGGGATAGGGTCATCCGAATCGGATACTTTTCCCTACAACAAACTGGCGACTCCACTGGGGACCGTATCTGTTTGATTGTTTGTAGTATTTTGCTATTCATTTCCTGAACAAAAGAGTACCAAATCGAAAAGCTTTTGACTATATCAAAAGCGAAGTAGAGGGCAGCTACTCTAGCTCATTTCTGAGCAGGTTCATGATTTGAAGAGCTGATCTACAAGGATCCTTGTAAGCTCTTAGTGATAGCTTTTCATCTTCCTTGTCATCCCTTAGTGTGTACTTGACTGATAGCTTCTGATTTGAGCAAAAACTGTGAATTTTTGAGAAAATTGTGACCCGGAAACTGTGAAAACGCAACTTTCGTTTTCCAAAGCAGGTAGTACACAGGCTACCTGCTTTGCAACGCAGGTCCCGAAGGGGCTACCTGCACTGAGAGCCAGACTGGCTGTGCAGCACCTGCGTTGGCCCAATTTTGCCTTGTGCATTTGGGGTTTCCTCCCTTTTTCTTGCCTGTTTTCACTATAGATTTTGCAGCCAGTTACCAGTCTTGTACCTGTTCTGAAACCAACCTTACTTGCCATCATTCCGCCTCTGTTATATAACGAAATTGTACTTGTTCTTTTGTATTTCTTACATCATTTACAATTTCCCATAACGAAAGTGAACTAGTCTTGCTTTGGCCTCTTAGATCTGAACCTGTGTTAGGCATTTTGCTGGTCTAAAGAGTTAGCTTGTTTGTTGTCCATAGCTGATTAGTCTTTTTACTTTCGTCATTATGGTTTGATTTTATGCATTCCCAGTGTTTAAACAAGTAAATCTTAAGGTGTCTTTTGATTTTGGACTAGCTTGTTTACTTTCGCTTGAAATCGAAATCAAAGTTATATAACAACTTTCTTTTTGTAATACATCAACATTAAGAAAGGAAAAAGAAAATACATGCATTGTGCATTTTGCATTTGACTGTTTGCATGCTGATTTAGGAAATTTTGCATTAGTGTGTGCTCTATGATCTGTGTGAAAAGATTTGCCTTTCTTCTCCTCAGTAGTTAAGATTTTCAAAGTTGAAAGATTGAAAAGTTTGCTTCTCATCTTAGACTGCATTCAGGAATTGGTTACATACATCTCGTGGTGATCCTTAAAGGCAAACTGCTAAACAAGATCAACATTAAAATAAATTCAATTTACATAACAACGCTTTGTAACATAACGCAAACACATAGAGGTCTAGGTAGAAACGTGTTCCGGCGTCGTTAAACGTAGTGACTGTCGATCTCTACGAAGGTGGGTGATTCCTCCTGAGAGTCGGTGGCACTAATACGGACTTGTGCTCCCACGTACCGTCGCGTATATATTGGGAGACCCCTATAGGAACAAAGCCTTTATCCATAGGAAGCCGTGTCGGCCGCCCTACTGATCGCGATGCAGTGAACACAGCATTCACGAAGATCGACCACCCGTACCGTAAAACGTATTCTGTGGTTTCGCGAAAAGTTTGGCACACCCTCTGCCTAGAACTCCAGAGTAGTTTCTTTTGGCCTTTTTCAAACTCTATAACTGAAAAAGTCCATCCGAGCATTTGTCACTTCGGGCTCGTTAATACATCGAAGGAGACTAGAGTCATCTTTAGCTTTTTCTCGACTCTTAAAACATGAAAAAGCAAAGTTGTGTCTAAAGCGTCGTTAATAAAATTTATTTTAAACGGAACATAATCACCTGTTATTCCCGCGTTGATCTTTCAGTTGAAAAGTATGGAGCCCACCAACCAAGGAAGTCACCTTGGTGGAAGTCCCAGTCCCTTCTCCTCTTGGGGAGATGTTGGTGCGCCCCATATGGCCACATTTTCACTTCCAGGATTGACAATTGGCCTACCTGTATGGCTCTTTTCAACTAATGTAGTTCAGACCACCACAAATCCTGAGCAGTCGAATCAACAGTCAGACCAGTCTAGAGCTGCCCACCAGCCTTCCACTTCTTACAATTCTTCCTCTAATCCTTCATCTTCACAAGGTAGAGCCGGCAAAAGTCAGCCTCCCATGGAGAAGAAGGAAAAGAAGAAGAGAGAAAAGAAGCAGAAGGGGCCTATGGCGAAGGCGACTGGGGGCAAGCAAAAGACATCTGACAAAAATCCACACACTGCACCGACCGGGCCTAAATCGCCATGTGTCATTTGCAAAGGGACCCACTTCCACCGTGATTGTCCTTGTATTCCCCGGATACTAAGGGACTGGTCCCCCAGGTTGCACAATCCGGTAGCATCAACCTCTGGTAGTCATGTTGATTGCAGTCCGTCGACTAGCGAGAGTGAAGGACGAAAAGGGAGACCAAGATCACCCTGCATGCTGTGTGAAGGCGATCACGCCATCCACCGTTGTCCATTCTTAGATGAGGCAAAGAGAGTTTTGGAAGATCGTCCGGTTTCACCGTTACGACTTCCTCCTGGATACCAAAAACTCGCGCCAAGTCCCTCGATAGTTGAAAATCCAGCTGGCCCGCTCAAGTGGTCAGCTGAAGTGTCGGTCATTGAGAATGAACCTGCTGAATCCAGACCAGACGAAAGTCTAAAGGTCGAAACGGCAGTTGACCCAGTTCTTCCTTCAGAGGTTTCATCCTCAAATGACACCGTCGTTGAAGATTCATCTTCAAATGACACCCTCACTGAAGAGAACAAGGATGACACCATCCAGATTCTTTTCATCAACACAGACTCTGATGAGCATCAGGGCAATGCGCCCATTCCTTTATCGCAGGAAGGAACATCGTCAGGGTCGTATCCGGCCGTGTATTCGGTCCCACCACCAAGCAACCTGGTTGTGTCCTTTGATTGGAACCAACTAGGCAGACCCCGGTTACCAGCCAATATACCATTCAGAATCATTGTCCAAATCTATAGAATGGTAATGGCTGGAACGATCATTGATGAAGGGGCATCTGTGAGTATCCTTTCCTCTATTGCTTGGAAAGCACTGGGTTCCCCGGCGCTTTTACCTGAGATGAGAAATCTATCAGGTTTTGATAAAGGAACCAGTCGCCCTTTAGGGATCCTCCCCAATGTTCCGATTACATTGAGGAAGAAGACAGTTCATATGAACGTCATGGTCGTCCAAGGACCCTTGGATTATAACCTACTCCTTGGACGGGACTATATATATTGCATGGGAGCTACAGTCTCCTCACTCTTTAGAGTAATGTGTTTTCCACACGAAGGAAAGATGGTCAAGCTCGTAGACCAACTTTCATTTCCAGGATCACGCATCGCAAATAGTCAAATACCATCCCTTAACGGTTTATTCGCTCAAGGAATGCCTCCACCCCCGGTTCTACTTCCCGATGAATGCGAGTGATTCAGAAGAAAGAACTGGGACCCAGGGGGCATGCACCCTGGCCTGCCTTGGGCAGAGGAAACCTCGGGTATAAAGTTAATTTCCGCAGAAGAATATGACTAGTCCGTACCCCGTCCGGCATGGAAGGGAGGGTTGTTCTAGAATAAGATTCTTTTGTCAAAGTTATGAGAGTGGGATAATCTGTTTCTCGCTCCCCTTGTCTAGATAATTAAGATACCGAGGAAGGGGACCATTTGCGGTAGCAAGTAGCAACCATCTTTGAAGACAAGCCTCACCCATTAAAACATATGTTTTGAAGGATAAGTAGGGGCAGCCTCCAAAGAAAGAGATTCTATTGCTGCAACAAGTGGTCACCATCTTTAGTAACCTAATGGTAGACATCGCCGGAAAAAGAGTTTAGTTTGCGGCAGCAAACAGAACCATTTTTCGGATAATAAGTAAGAGGCAAACCTCCCTCCGTAACACCAATGTTTTATCTGTGGTGTCCTTCTCTTGCGATCTTGCGAAAATATAAAAGTGAACTGACGAGAAGACAAGTACCGTCGGCACCGAAAAATAACGAGAAGACAAGTATCGTTAAAAATATAGCAAGACGACAAGTAGCTGTGAACATCCAAAGAAAAACAAAGGTGAGACAGAAGAGGGGTAGCCTTGAAATTATACTTTATACCTGGGGGCATGCAAACCTTTTGGAGTGCAAGCACGGGACGACTATTTATTTTTTAAATTTTTAGGTCCTCCCTTTAAACCTGTAGGTCTAACCCTTTAAACTCGTAGGATTAGCCGTTTCCAGCTTGCATAAAGAAAGGGTGTGGGGCAAAAGTCAAAACTTGCCAAATTGGAGTAACTTGTGAGGTATAGCTCCTTAAATATGACTACCTCGCATGAGGCGTTCCTTGTATCATGACTGGTATAATTGAGCAAGGTTTGGTCGCATTCAAGCTCATTAAAAAATGAATCCATCATCGAGCAGTTTTAGCACACAGTTCATGCTCGTTAAAAAATAAACGCAAGATCCGAGCAGTTTTAGCACATAGTTCATGCTCGTTAAAAAATAAACATAAGTTGTGAGAAATCTTCCCCTAGAGTTCAAGCTCACCCAGAAAAAATGAACCGGTAAATAACCTTGGTAAATGTAACCTTTGACAGCCATATTAAAGCCCTTGGTCGTGTTCTTGCAGTCTCACCTCCATCCGTTCATTTGGCCAATCGTTCATCTCCATATGTTTGTTTACCCATTTTGAGGAACAACTGCGAAGAGTGATTTCACTAAGCCATCCTTGTGACACTGCCGTGATTGGAATATTCCAACCTGTACCTGGAATCTGCTGCTACCCTGTTCATCACTCGTTCCTCAAAAGACGAGTCTTCTTTGAGCTCTTTTCACTGACTCGTAAAATATGAAAAGTTTGCCGAGTTTTGGCCTTCCAGCTCATTAAACGACAGGAAAAGCTATCCCTCTTTTAGATTTTAATCTTTTTGGACCTGAGGGATTATTGCACAAAAAGATCGAGCGCTTGTTTTGTTCGGCTCGTTAAAAGTACCGAAAACTCATCCCTTCTGTATTGTTTTATACTTTTTCGGACTTAAGGGATTAGATGACGAAAAAGGAATTCTGGAGTTGACTTTATGTACCTTTTCAGACTCTCTAAAAATGAAAAGGACCGAGTTATCCTTGTCGTTAGACTCGTTAAATTCATTAAATAGCGACAAACTTGTCTTTAGACGAGAACGAGTTTCCCTATCGCCAGGCTCGTTAAAACATAGCGATGGGCTTGCCTGAAGGGCAGGTTATAGAACAAGCATATGTTATCCTCCTCAAGCTTGACAAAAATAAAGAGGTACTGGTCAGCAATGACTGGGGAAAAAATGGGAGAACCTCACAGCTTTAATGGTAGCAAGTCGCTCTTGAACATGACACTTTGTCCTCCGTATCACATCGGGTTGGGTTGTTTCATTCACCAGTCTCATCACCATGGTCCTCGCCACACCATCCACATTTGGGGTAATGCTACCGATCCATCACATCAGTGTCGTTATATATTCAAGAGATGTTGTTCTGCAAAGAGTCAACCGTGTCCCATCCACTGCCATACATTGTCCTTCATCCATTTCATGACCGCCACCTTGAATCATACATCACAGTTTGTTTTCACCTCATCACAATCACTAGCTCCGTTCCGTGTCACTGATGTGGGATTCATTAAGGCCCTCCTTTGACGGATCGCTCCTTGTCGACATCAGCTCATTATCCAAGGAGTTGATCTAGGAACAACCCCTTCAGTACTTTGAAGCTTGCATGCCTCAATGGCAAGTTTCTCACTTCCGGCGACAGGTATACATCAATGACCTTCGACCAGAAGATTTTGCATGGTGGTCGACACCAAGTCCTTTATTCCCACCATGTGAATTGTACTTCTGTACCTTGAGGTTCATCATCCTTATCGGTGATTCCTCTCGCGCTTGTTAACGGTTTACATCATTGACCGGTAATCAAGCGATGTCTTTCCATGTTCGACTTCAAGAAATTCTCACATGGATCGACTTGTACATCGAGTGAAGATCGGAAGAGATTGAAGACCCCGGATCTAGTTTCATCCATCCGGGCTGCGATATATATTCAGGATATAAAGACATTTGATATGTACATCATTGCAACAGATGATCATCCTTCTCAAAGGATGATAATTTCAGCAGAGAATTATCAGTCTACCATCAGACGATCGTCGGTTCTATGTACCAAAATGAATTTATAAAGCCGAGCATGGGAATGCCCGCCTCAGCTAGATCATGAAAAAGTATGAAAAATAATGTATTGTATTGTATCTTATTACAGGACACTTCTCAGCAGATTGAATGAACTTCGGATCCTCCTAATAAAGCATTTCACCCGATAAACGACCTCATACTTTAGGGGGCATCTGTTATAGACAATTTTGTGCCTTGCAGCATCAGGCATGAATTTTCAATAATCCAAGGGATCCAAAGTCCCTAAACATGATGTTCCTACCCCTAGAGGAACAAGGTCAGCAAACCAACAGCTCTCAGATTAGTTCTCCACCTAAAAACACTAAAAAACAAGCAATCCTGAAATCAAAGCAGGTGCTCCACTAGGCTTCTGCGCTAAAACTCAACTCCTCCATGGTGTACCTGCGTTGCAAAGCAGGTAGAACAAAGGCCACCTGCGCTGAGCGAGATGGGACAAGTGGCACACTGAGTCATTGCTCTGGAATCTTCCAAAAATGACACTTGGATCAGGGATTTCGCCTTGTGATGAGTCAGAGGCTCTGTTTCTCCAAGTGGAAGCAAGGTTCTCCAAGTGGACTCAAGAACTGAAGATCAACTGAAGAGAGAGAGGACACAAGGCAGCTACACATCAGTTGCAAGCTGACTCATCCTTTCTCAATTCATCTATATATTGAGCTCTCCCTATGAGCTCAGGAGGCTGGAATTTTGTGTAAAGTAATGATATGCTGTTGGTTTCACTATAGAACTATTGGGTGATTGCTTGAAGGAGGTGAAGAGGAGAAATTCTTTCTACTGGGAGGTGTTGTTGGATTGGGGCCTTCAATGGTTGTAACCTTCTCAGAACTTTACTTCTTCCATTAATAAAAGCTATTGAGGTTCTTCTATATGCATTTGTTTCAATGATGTATTGTGATGATTATATATTTGATTTATGCTAATCCTTGAATCAATTATGAATGCATGCTTCTTGTAGTTTCCTTCTTTGTCATTTTGCAGGATCTCATTGTAGCTGGGCCAGAAAAAGAGCAAAGAGTTAGGAGCAAGCAGCAAAGAGAAGAGATTGGAGCAAATATTAAGCGCAAGGCAACGGTTAGTGCATTTCTTCATTCTCTTTTGCTTTCATAAAGAAGTAAACCTTAAGTAGTTTTGTTTACAATTGTTGCTGAGGTACTATCACCCTTAGAGTGGGATAGGGTCATCCGAATCGGATACTTTTCCCTACAACACCCTGAGCCCCCGCCGGGGGACCGCTGGCCCTCGGACCCCCCAGCCGGGGGGGGATTGCCCCCCCCGGACCCCCGCGGGGGGGGACCAGTCCCCCCCTCATGGAGGGGTGTACAAACTTCCTGGGGTATACATCTGGCTGAAACAAAGACCTCTGAACAATCATGCTCCACACACAACACTACATACCAGGGTGAATCTATAAAAGATTCACTGATTTGTGGAGTCGCCATCTCTTCCTGATCATCTGTGGCAGCAATGAAATTTATGTCTAAGGATCGACATTTCGATTCAACCATGAGTTTGGCTAAACCTTGGCCTTTAATAAATTTTGTAGGCTTGATATTAGTGTCATATTCTAGTATGGTGGCAATCCATTCGCCTCTTTTTCCATTAGGCCCATTCTGACTTAGAATGTCCTTTACCACTGAGTTTGGAACATATTCTATTATGTGAGAGTATATGATATATACTCTGAAATCTTTTATGGCTTTCACTAAAGCAAGAGCTTGTTTTTCCATTATATTATAATTGAGTGTAGCATCTCTCAAAGTTTTACGGAAGAAAGCGATGGGTTGTTCATAACCCTTATCATTGTTTTGCAACAACACTGCTACAATGGTGTGCTCTGAAGCCAATGAAAAAATTATGAAATCTCTGTTAAAATTAGGACTTATAAGGACAGGTGTTTTAGTAACGACTTCTTTGATTGCTTCAAAAGACTGCTTAGCCTCTACTATCCATTTAAGTGTTGAACCGTTTTTTAACATGTCATTCAAATCTCTAATTAGTTATGCTAAGTTATAAATGAATCTTCTAAGAAAATTTATTTTACCTAAGAATGCTTGTAATTATTTAATGTTCCTAGGATGACTGATATTTAGGATTGCTTCTATTCTAACTAGATCAATTATAATGCCCTCTTTTGAGATTATGTGTCCCAGGAGTTTTCCTTCTTCTAATCCAAAAACTGATTTTTTAGGATTTAAGGATATGCCAAACTTTCTGCATTTTATGAATGCTCTTCTTAGATGATATAGATGTTCATTATTTGACTTAGAAGATATAGTGATATCATCTAAGTAGATGACTAAAAAGGCATGGATTTCCTTAGCAAAGGCTATGTCCATGGCTCTTTGGAATGTTTCTCCAGCATTCATTAATCCAAAGGGCATTTTCAAATACATGAAAGTTCCCTGGGGAGTGGTGAACACAGTTTTTGCTTAATCTTCAGGTTGGACTAGGATTTGCTTGTATCCAAAAAATCCATCAAGTAATGAAATTTTGGATGACCCTATTACCCTATGGATAATGTGATCCATTTTAGGAATGGGATAGTTATCCTTCAGTGATACTTTGTTCAAGTTTCTGAAATCAACACAGTGTCTGATTTCTCCTATTTTCTTTCTAGTGGGAACTAAATTAGAGACCCAATCAGAATATCTGATGGGTGCTATAATTTGAGCATTGTACATCCTTTTAACTTCTTTCTCTATTAATGGCATAAGAATAGGGTTAATTCTTCTTAACTTTTGTTTAAAGGGTTTATGATTTTCTTTAATTGGTATCGTATGCTAAATAATGCTGGTATCATAAGACTTGAGGTCTTAATAACTCTAGGCAAAGATGTATTGGAATTCTTTAAACAAGATAATGTACTTCAGCTTTTTAGCTGGGGGTAGTGTCTTAGATATCTTGATAAACTTAGATTTTTCTTTTGTTCCTATGTTTCATTCCTCTAGATCTGACCTTAGAGGCTCCATTTTAGGTTTACTAGCGACATCATTACAGCCAAAGAGGTCTTCTAGTGGGGCTAATCCCTTAGGTAAAAAGTTGTCTTTGAGGTTTAAAACTTTTGATTCATCATTGATTAATTCCTCAATTTATACTGTCTCCAGTTGTTCTATTTCTAGTTTACTGAATTTAGTTGGTTCTATCTTATTTACATTATTTACATCTATTTCATTATTTATGGTATAATCTAATGTATAGTCAGTGTCCATATTACCATTTCGAAATTCTCCTTCAGAAATCATAAAATCACGAATTTGATTGTCATGTGAAAAAATTTGCCAATACTTTAAATTATCTGGTATTGTTGGTCGATGTCTTACCTCAACTATATACTGACGATTTGGCTAGAAGGGTAACCTGCATGTGCTGGAAAAAGTGGCTAAGCTATGAGCTTGCATGTTTTGCTTTCTTGGAATGACAACAAAGTCAGTCTCAAGGAAACAATTTATCAAGTCTAGGATGGTTTCTCTGTAACTGATAAGTCTAGGGTTATTAGTAATGTACTCTCCTTTGACTTGTTTTATAATGAGTTCTGAGTCTCCCATGATGGAAACTCTTTTAGATCCAAGATTTCTTACGATTTGAAGGCCTAGCACTAATGCTTTGTATTCTACCACGTTGTTAGTGTATTTGGAATTTAATCTAAAAGCATGTCCTTCTAAATGATCATTCTCTAAATTCTTGAGCCATACTCCAGCTCCTGCTCCTAATCTATTTACAGAGCCATCAAAATCTAAATGCCACATAGATTCATGTGTTATGTTTTCACTATCAATTTCTTTGTGTTTTTCCTCTACAGCTATAATTTTATCTTTGTCATTGTCTGAATTATATAAGATAAATGAGTCCAGAACAGAATGCATGGAATAAATACGGTAATTCTGTGTTATTTCTGAACTACTTACCATGAATTTCATCAAGGTTGCTCTATAAATCTTTCTTTGCTGACCAAATACAGAAATGGTAGCATATGACATGTCTAATTGTAGTGACCATTGTAATTTTTCTCCCCATGAGCGAGATAACAAGATACCATATTTGGGTGGGATATCAGCAACCACTATATCCATAACAATACTCTTTGATGGGCACTGGACTAGGGTTACACACAAATCTTTTATCAGGCCTAGGCATTTGACTTGACTAGAATCAAAGGAAAAAAGGTCCTTGTAGGGTCTAGTGATATCTAAGTTTAATCTTTCTATGACTACTTTAGGCATTAGGTTATGAGATGCCCCTGAATCCAACATAGCATTATGTGAGATTTTATTATGAACATTTAAGCTAATATAGAATGGAGGGATACCCCCTTGTTGATGTTTGCCATTTACTTCTGGACCGAATAACAACTCAGTTTGATCATCATTAAGGTTTACAACATATTCGCCTTCACCTATGCTTAGTGTTTTAGTGATTTTTGCTTTGTATGATTCATTTTCACCAACTCTGTTAAAGGAACTATTATTTTCAATTTTTCTATCTCAATTTTGATATTGAATGGCATTTGAGATTTGCCTAATTGAATGATTTCATTCTTAGCAATTGTGTTTTGTGTATTTTTGTCTTCTTTATCGGTACTTGGTAATTCAGTTTGTATTTCAACTATTTTGTTTTCAATTTTCTTATTTGGAAAAATTTGAGTTACATTTGAAGTTTGAGTTGCAGTTGAAGTTATGTCTACAATATTTGGGCTGGAAGCCTCCTGAGTTCCTCTAGGTAGAATTTGTCGAATTTTGGTCACAGGAGCTTCCACTATTTTCTTAGTTTGGGTTTGGGCTGATTTCTTAGGAGGAACTTCTGTGTTCTTTTTTCTTCTAAGGCTATATTGTTTATGAACTTTGTAGATAGCAGATACATAGCCTTGTTTGTAGTCAAAGGACTCTCTAGATTCTAATTGTAATTGTTGTAACATGTGCAATTCCTGTTCTTCCCGAGTAAGAAAAATGGAATCTTCTTTGTTTACTCCCATCAAGTTTGTCTAGGTGTCCTAGTCTTCTTCATTTTGTTCTGAACTTTCAACATAATTTTCCTAGAAAGCTGGTTTAATCTATTGATCAGGTACAACTTCTCTTTATTTTCCAGTATTGGAATTTTTCCTAAATTTTGGGTTTCTAATTTGGGGTCCTTGTTGATTTTCCCACTGAGGTTTTCTTTCCATATTCTCTAACCTATCCATTAGCCTTTCTACAATTTTAGCTAAAATATCTATCTTAACATCTAAGGTGGATTGTTCTTATTTAATGGTAACTCTCCTTTCATTCCTCATCCTAGCTCTTTTAGCCAATAAGTTAGCTTCTACATTGACTGCATCACTCTGCATTTGTTCTAAAGTTGCAGGGTTTCTTTCTCTTAATTGATAGGACATGTCAGCATCAAAACCATCTAGAAATTTAATCAGGGCAAGGTCTAGTGGGGGTCTGATATTCACTGGAATTGCATTGTAAATGTTGTTAAACCTAGTACAATAATCCTAGACAAATTCACTAGGAGATCTCCTTATGTACTCATATTCAGATAATATCTGGAGAGGGTTTTTCTTTCTTTCCCACCTATTTATGAACAATTGGTGGAAAGCACCTAAATCAGCAATATGGTTAGGAGGTAAAGATTTAAACCACTTTTTAACAACTCCTACTAGTGTTTGTGCAAATAATCTCATTTGCACATCAACCTCATCAACTTCATGTAACTCAAAATAATTTGTCATTTTATTTACATGTTGTTGAGCAGTATACTGACCAGTACCATCAAATTGCAAAATTTTGCTCTGGTAATCTTGTGGCATAGCATGTAAAGTGGCTTGTAAGGCCCACTGTTTTTCTTCAAACCAACATATACACGACTGTATCCACAGAAACCAGCGTATGTACGCGGATATGCTTCATGAAACTCGCGTACAACCATTTTCCTCTGAAACAAATAGGTTTCAACAACAAGATGATGCATCAACTGCTCCCAGCTTCTATCTGAGATATTCAAATGTCTCTCTGGGCAGCATTTTGGTGAATATATCAGCAACCTATTCTTTGGAGGGAACATACTCCAATTTGACCTTTTGTTCAAGCACTTGTTCCCGGAGAAAAAGATATTTGATAGGTATGTGCTTGGTTTTTTAATGCATGACTGGATTCTTTGAAATACTGATTGCACTTGTATTATCACATAGAATGGAGATAGGTGGAGTGCATGTGATCTGAATGTCTTCCAATGTTTGCATCATCCAAAGGAGTTGTGTGCAGCAAGATGTAGTAGCCACGTATTTTTCTTCATCTGTAGATAAAGAAATTGAACTTTGTTTCTTGCTGAACCAAGATACTAATCTGGAACCCATATAAAATGGACCACCACTAGTGCTTTTTCTGTCATCCACGCTTCCTGCCTAATATGCATCTGTATATGCATGAAGTTTAAGATCTGTATCCCCAGGATACCATAAACCAAAATTTTGAGTTCCTTGAAGATATTTGAAGATCCTTTTGACCACCTGAAGGTGTGCTTCCTTTAGATTTTCTTGGAATATTCCAACTATTCCTACTACATGCATGATGTCTGGTCGGGTACCTATTAGATAGAGCAGACTATCAATCATGGATCTGTAGGTTGGTTGATGTATAGCTGCCGATTCATCATTTGCGCTGAGGCTACATCCTGTTACCATAGGGGTACATACTGATTTAGACTCTTCCATGCCATATTTCTTCAAGATCTGCTTGAGTTACTTGGTTTGTGATAGAAAAATACCATATTTATTTTGTTGAACTTGTAACCCAAGAAAATATGTGAGCTCACCAATCAGGGAAATTTCAAATTCTTTCTGCATTACCAAAGCAAATTTTTGACTCATGGCTTCTTCATTGCGACCAAAAATTATATCATCAACATATACAACAAGTATTAGCAATTTATCATTGTCAATTTTTATATATAGATTGCTATCAGCTGAGCCTTTTGAAAAACCTTGTTGATGAAGGTATTTGTCAAGATGATAGTACCAGGCCCTTGGAGCTTGTTTTAGACCATAGAGAGCCTTTCTGAGTCTGTACACAAGTTTTGGATCATTTCCAAGGATGAATCAGTCTGGTTGCTCAATATATACTTCTTCTAGGTCTCCATTAAGAAAAGCAGATTTCAAATCCATTTGATATACTTTGAACTTCTGAAAGCTAGAAAGAGCAAGGAACATTCTTATGGCTTCACGTCTAGAAACAGGTGCAAAAGTTTCTTCAAAGTCTATACCTTCTTGTTGATCATACCCTTTACAAACAAACCTGGCCTTGTTTCTAATAACTTCTCCATCTTCATTCAGCTTGTTTTTGAAAATCCATTTGGTTCCTATGAGATTTTTATCATTAGGTCTGAGAACCAATTCCCAAATATTATTCTTTTCAATCTACTCAAGTTCTTCATTCATGGCCTTAACCCAACATTCATCTTTGCATACTTCATTGACATTTTGCGATTCAATGGTAGAAAGCAAAGCTAGATAGCTTGAAGCTTCTGTAATCGTTCTTCTTGTCTGCACACCTGCCTCTTTCTGCCCCAAAATTTGAGTCTCCATATGATTCTTCTGAACATACTTGGATGGAGTCTTTTCTTCTACCTTTATCTGTTCTTCTAGAGCCTCATTGGTTTCTTCTTCAGAATTAGTCTGATTTGATGTGGAAGGATAGTCCTCATCTTCTTCATAATCTTCGGTTTTTACCTGCTTTGGATTTTTGCCTACTTCATCAACCACAACATCAATACTTTCAACAATTTTCCCAAGTCTTTTATTATAACACTTATATCCTTTACTTCGGGAAGAGTAACCAAGGAGAATGCCTTCATCTGCTCTAGGTTCAAACTTGCCAAGTTTTTCATTAGTCCTTTTGATGCAACACTTGCTTCCAAAAACTTTGAAGTATTTTACAGTAGGAGTCTTACCATACCAAAGTTCATGTGGAGTTTGAGTGTTGTTTACCTGGACGTTTGTTTTGTTGAGAATAGTGACGGCAGCAAATGCAACTTCACCCCAGAAGGTTGCAGGAGTTCCAGACTCATCTAGCATAGCACAAGCCATTTGTTGAATAGTTCTGTTCATCCTTTCTACCACTCCATTTTGCTGAGGAGTTCTTGTGGTAGAGAATTCCCTTCTTATTCCATGTTCTTCATAGAAGTCAAAGAATTCATCCGAGGTAAATTCCCCTCCTCGATCAAACCTAAGGCATTTGATTTTGCGATCTGATTCATTTTCAACCAAGGCTTTGAAGGCTTTCAACTTTTCGAAAGCTTCATCTTTATGCTTTAGAATTCCTATCCAACACATTATGGAAAAGTCGTCAATGAACAATATAAAGTATTCTTCTCCACGAGGTGACTTTTTCCTAGATGGACCACATAAATCAATGTGAACAAGTTCAAGAGGCTTACTAGCTGATCCTTCCTTCTCAGGGAAATGTGCTCTGGTTTGCTTACCAAATTGACATGATTTGCATATTGTATTTTCTGGAATGCTGATATTTGGAAGATCACGAACAACCTTGTATCTGCATGCTTTTCTTATTTGAGGGAAGCTTAGATGCCCCAATCTTCTGTGCCATAGCTAGTGTTCATCATTTTTGCTTAGGTAGCATTGTTGTTGTCCCCCCTTGAGTATGTACAGGTTGTTTGGAGTTCTTACACCTTTGATCACTGTTTCTCCTGTATCAAGCTCACGAACAATACATCCATTTGATCGAAATACTACCTCATTTCCTTGATCACACATTTGACTGACACTCAATAGATTATGATTTAGACCATCTACATACATAACATTTCCAACTTTAACTTTTTCTTTTAAGAGAACAAATCCTTTACCATTTATGACTGTAGGAGTGTCATTACCAAATGAGACCTTCTTTTCCTTTTTTAAGGCATTCTATGGCTGAAGTTTTTCTTTATCACCTGTCATGTGTTTCGAGCATCCACTGTCGATGTACCACTGATTTTCTTGTCCTTTTGCATACAAGGCTATACCAAATCTTTCTGTTTGCGATTTTTTCTTTCTCCATGTTTTGGGACCTAATGAAGCTTGCTCCTTCTAAGATGTTTGCTGAAAATTACTCCAGCATCCAGAATCTTCATGACCGAAGTTGTTACAGATAGAGCATTCTATTTCATTTTCAAGAACAGAAAAGTTATTGTAGGTCCTTTTCATGATCCCAGTCACATTCCTTTGATTTCATGCTTCTCTAGTCATGACGGTCTTGTAAGCAACACATTGAGCAACTTTGTGTCCAAAGTTATGACATGAAAAACATTGGCCATTAAAGAAATTCCTTCGATTATTGAACCTACTAACTTGATGATTTCCATTGATATTCATTCTTGAAGCAAATTGAGAATGATTTACCTAAGGTAGGTTGTAGCTTTTGTTCATCCTAGAAGTAGATTGAACCCAATTTACCTGGTGATCTGATTTATGCCTTTGCTGATGATTGTCAACCTGTTCACTTCTCATTGCTGCATCAAGATAGCTTTTGGAGGTTGATGGCTTTTGTTCTTGAGATGATTCTTCTGTATATCCAATACTTGTCTTTATCAGAGGAGAACGCTGCCCTTTGATAATTTCATCTAAAGTTTATGATCCTCTAGCAAATCTGAGATTGAGAGCTTTTGTTTTCTCAATATCTTTTCTTAGACCCACAATTTCACATTCTAACTTTTCATTGTGTTTTTCCCTTTCAACAAGTTGGAATGTCAGAGTATCTATAATCATACTCTTTTCTTCTAAACAGATTTTAAGTTTAGAAATTTCTTCATAGAGATCATCTTCATCTAAGGAATCCAAGAAATCATCGTCTTCAAAAGCCATCAAAAGTCTATAATCATTACCATGTTCATCTTCATCACTATTTGATAAACCATCGCTATCTTCATGCGCATAGTAGCTCTTCTTACTTACATTATGTTTTCTATTCCATTTTGCTGGTTCCTTACCTTTATCCAGCTTATCTTTATGAGGACATTTGGCTGCATAATGACCGACTCTTCCACAAGCAAAGCATTTGAAAGGTAGTTTACCTCTTAATCTTCCAGAACCCCGTTGAAGGTTTTTGACAAAGTTTACTTCTTCCTCTCCTTCTGAAATGTGTCTCGATTCATTGAGCTCTTCTCTTCCCGAAGCCTTGAATGCAGCTTCTCTCATATCTGATGGACCCCCTTTCCTAATTTCGAAAGTAGTTAGGATTCCGTGTAGCTATGTCATAGTAATACTCTGAAGATTCTGCTTTTCTTCTATGGCAGAAACTTTTGATTCAAACTTAGAAGACAAAGATCTCAAAACCTTTTCAACTACAGTAACTTCTTTTATCTCTTCACCCAAGTTTTTCATGCGATTAACAATCTCATCTATACGTAAGAAGTAATTAGCTATACTTTCATCATTGTGCATTTTGAGAGTTTCATATTGAATTCTGAGAGATTGTAGTTTTGCACGTTTTACCTGATTGTCTCCTTCATAGCTTAGAACAATCTTGTCCCATATTTCTTTGGCGGTTTTGAGCTGCATAACCTTGACAAATTCTGATTGTGATAGACTCCCCAATAATGTATTGACAGCCTTGGAATTTGTTTCATATTTCTTTTTACCTGCAGTATCTGTAGGAACTGTTGATGGAAATGTGTATCCTCTTTCCACGATTTCCAAAACATTTGTTCCAAGAGATTGAAGATAGGTTGTGGTTCTTACCTTCTGATAGATGAAGTTTCTCCCATCGAAGATTGGTGGTCTAATGGATCCTTCTCTTTCGTAGGTACTCATGATAATAGATGTTCCTTCAAGTGATCAAGCTTCTTCTGAAGGACCTGCTCTGATACCAATTGTTGGAAATAACACTGGGGGGGGGAATCAATATTAGTAAGTCAATAAATTTTCTTTTCACAATCAGATTTGTATATGCTACTTCATTTAATTAAACTTGCGTATATACACAGCTGTAGTTAAATAAACTCGCGCATATCCTGCAGACTTATAATTTAGTTAATTCATCAGATGTTGATCTTTAATATGTGCATCATAACCATATAACAGTAACTAGGTACAGTAAAAACATAACAGATAATCACACACAAGAACACAAGATACAAGGTGGAAACCCAATGTGGGTGAAAACCACCTGCTGCAATTTGTCTCTATCTTCTTTTAATAAGAAACTTCTTTTTACAATATTTCTGTACTAGTGTAGTCTTATACCAGTATGCAGGCTTCTCCCTGCAGAAGGCTACAAACTTCTCTTGTTCTCCAGCTTCTCTTGGAAGGGAGCTACAACCCCCTAGCTCTTGTACTAGCTGATGTGTTTACTAGTACGTAGGTGCTGACCTACATGAGGCTACAACCTTCTCTTTTCATCTAGGGACCTCGTTTCAAAAATTTTCAGACTGGATCCATCAATAACTTCAATCGACCATCAAATAAATCTACATCAACCAATCTCCTTTGCACCAACCAAAACTGAATCAACCAATCACTTTTATGAATGTTGTAACCAAAACACAGTAACAGTAACCAGAACCCAAAACACTGAAACAACAAACAGAAGTAGCTAAAACATATTTTATGAGGTGTACGCTACTTCAATGTGTAGAACCTGTGTGCATATGCACTTTCCTCAAGACAAACCTACGTATACGTTGTTTTGAAATGCCGAACCAACGTGTATATGCCTCTTGCTGTAATGAACCTATGTACAGATCTGTAAAAGATGATTTAACCTTTGCAACTATTCAGACATCATTTATACCCAGATCATCAGATTTACAGATTACGACATGCGCCAATTATTTAGATAAAAGATCAAAACCACATAAAGATACTTCTCTTCAAGCTTTAAGATCTTGACCCATCAATAGAACTTATCCTTCTTCAAGTGCTCAAGTTCTTCCTTGATTCAGATCCAGCTATGCACCATAACCCAATGACCAATATTCTAGATCTTGCTCTTCGTTAGATATTCAATTGCTTGAGTCCATTTGCCTAATTATCTCCTCCTCCTTTTATAGTCTTAGGCCTTACTCAATACCATGGTCCAAAACCACTTAGAATCAATACCTTGGACCAAATACCTGGGGTCAACACTTCGGACAAGATACCTTGGACCAATACCATGGGTCAAAATACCATGGTCCAAATACCATGAACCAAAACCAAATTCTCCAACATGTACGCACCTTTCCTCACGTGAAAGTGCGTGTATACACATACGCACTTTTTAGTCAGCTAACCCGCGTGTATACG
Organism: Pinus tabuliformis; assembly: GCA_031772625.1. Classification (NCBI taxonomy): domain Eukaryota; kingdom Viridiplantae; phylum Streptophyta; class Pinopsida; order Pinales; family Pinaceae; genus Pinus; species Pinus tabuliformis. The sequence continues at coordinate 1,608,489,783 of CM062804.1, forward strand.
TGGCTTGGTTAAGGGAAAACTGCGTATATCTCTTTTTCCTTCATTTTGAGAGCCTGAACTGTGGTCTATCATCTGAGTGAGTTGCCATCAAGGACAACACCTGTGTCATAGTGCCAAACCTGTGTCATAATACCAACAGATGCCCCTCTATAACCACCTCCCTTCCCCCCCTTAATGTTTCTTAGGTTGAGGAAGGTGTTACCTATTTTACCCAATCTCCAAGGTTTGTTATGAATAAGGGGTTTCCAAAAAACTCATCTTTAAAAGTATGTGTAGTTTAATTATGATATCATTAGTGTGATCATCACATTGAGAGATTTCCAACAATGTAACATTTATCTCAATATGAGTCCCAAGTCAAACTTATCCCTATCAAACGTTTGGCCTCTTAAAAGAGGCCATGTTATTGCATTACCCACATGGAATCCATCGGGCTTCGTGAACCTATCATGTCATTACAATGGGGTCCATGGTCCTTACCTAGCGAAGAACTAGGTCCATGTCATGTCAAACCAATCAGTACTTCATGTGATCACCAGCTGCATAATAGTGATTTACAAATTCTAGCAGTGGGTAGTTTCCCAATGGGAAAGGTTTCAACACCGAAACCATGATTTTGTTTGTGCGTAAAAGCACTTTAACCCAAACACCTATAGCGTGGATCCCTCAATGGTGGCTTCAATTCTGGAATAAGGGGGCCTCACAATCATTTCCAACCATCGATTTGGGAGTGATGGATCGATGCTAATCCCAACTGTAGCCCCCACACTCCCTATTAAACATCAATGAAGAGGGGGACCCATCAATCAACCTCAAATGCCAATATAGCACCCAATAGTCATCTTCCACCTGACCAAGTATCCCACTCCATGAAACTAACGACTCACAACCTGGTGGCAAGGTTCCTCCTCGCGTAGTTCCATCATTGGTTTAGAATTCCTCCGTCCCTACCATGCTTCCATTACGGAACATGCTTAATTTCAATGATCTAGATCTAATGGGGTCCACCATTGAGCCACGTCACCCTAAATCACCCCCCTTTTCTCATTATGCTACTTTTCTCTTCCACAGAATCAACGACCAATCTTCTAACAAGAAGGTTCCATGAGGCTAAAATATCCATCATAACACCCATCAACAAGGCTTAATAAGTACAAAGGTCTTGGTGGTGAGCAATGTAAGTGCTAAGGAAAGTAAGTGGCAAGGTTCCATTACTGGAACCTCAGCTAGATCAACCACCTTCCTGATCGACCAAATTCCTTTGTCGCTTGTTACCAAGGATAACAAGCTGCAAAGGGTCTTGCTGGTCAGTGGTGGATGGTGGCAAGGTTCCACTATTGGAACATTGTCTAGATTGGCCAACTTCCATCATTGCATATTATCAAGGAGAACAAGATGTAAAAGGTCTCGACAGTGAGCAGTGGGAAGTGCCACCACAACCAAGTTTAGATACAATTGTTGTCCAATGGGGAATGATCAGTCTCATCCATCTCTAGGTTAATATGGTCTGAGGTGTCCATAAACTAGATTATGAATTTCAATTGGTGAAATTAACAAAATAGGCAACTCTAAAATGCCTATCTCTTCCAAGTGAAAGTCCAAGGGCCTGATCCTTGAACCAAAAGAAGTTATTCATTGTTTAATCATTTGTGTAAGCCTCCTTTTATCTGAGGCAGTCAGCCTCGACCTTGATCAATGAGGTTGATGGATGGACATGGTACTTTGCCCACACCGCCCAATCCCATCTCGTAATTGCTTGTGAGTAAAGGTGGGTGGATGGATTACCAAGCAATTCAAGAATTCAATGCAGTCGGCTATGGCTTGCTCATGACACGCAACGAGTTTTTCTCAAATCACATCTCATAAACAATTTGTCAGAACGTGGTTTTCCTGGTTTACAAATGATTCTAGTTATAAAATTTAGGTTGAGTTCATAGTCTTGAAGGCATGCAAAAAAGCATACTTTCGTTAAACAATAGACTAGTCGCTGATAATTCATTTTAAATAATTAAATTTAAAACTAAATGAGCATAGAAGTCTCCATACTATATAATTATAATCTCATATTACATAAACAAGGCCAAAATGAAAAAGATTACATGCTCCAATGGTTTAAACTCATGAATAGATACACAAACTAATCATAAGAAGCAGATACAACTTGTAAACCATTTTATCAATAACGGGTTATAACATCATTTATATATTTTAATAAAAATTTAAAACACCTCAAAACAAGAAATATTATGAACACTTCTGGCAGAAGTCAAAGTTTATATTACATGAACCGAACCGTAAACAGTGCTCACTAAAAACTTTGAAACATCGACATGGTGTGCAAGAAGAAAACATTAACCTGACACGGAAAGAGAGAGTACAAAATAAAAGAATATATTCCTCGGTATTTTGGACACTAAAACAATAGAGCTGATGCACAATATAATATAAAATAAAATCTGAAAAGAGGCTTCTACACCATATACTCATCATCTGAAAAGAGGCTTCTACACCATATACTCATCATCTTACGCCCTTGAGGAGGCTACTGTCAGCAACACCCGCGCAAGCCACGGCATCACGGAGTTTTGAAAGTCGTATTACATCTCCAGAGCTACCAACTTTTAACAACCCTAACAAGATTAAGATACGTCATTTTCATGCGCAGTGAATTTAATGCAAATATCTGCAACCCGGGAGAAGGAAACCTTTTCTGATACATCTCTGTGATTAAAAGATTTAGGAAGTAATCGACAAATAACGTTAAAATTACAGAATTGAAGATAGTCAAGCCTTCTGTAACAAGTGTCTGGTACCTTTAATGCTGTCTGTATGTGACGATTATTTGGGGGCGGATTGTGAATCCATGGATCCCCAGCAATAGTTTGCACCTTCAGCCTTAATGTCCATCTTCCTTGAAGAATGATGAGGGATAGAGTTGCCTCTCCACCCGTCCAGAAGGCGGTGCACATCGGAAGCGAAGGCGGTGGAAGAGGAGGAGGCTGCCTCTTGCTCATCTGAACAGGGATTCCATACAAGTCCGGCCCTGCGAGCTGAATTCAGATGCAGAGGGAGTATTCTCTCATAGCGATCGATGGAAAAGAGCGAGAGGGAAAGATAGACCTCGTCCTCGCTCCACTTTTGCTTGGGCGCAGAAGACGAAGCACCCTTCGATATTGAGCATAATTTCGAATTCTTGTGATTTCTTTTGTTTCTGGAGAGAAGAGGGTGTAGGCAGTTGACGTACAGACGCCTGAAACCGCCCAAACCCACCACCACGGATTTCAACTGCCCACTCTGAAGCGAGGCGGTGGATGGCCAATGGCGCGTGCAGATGCCTTCCCACAGACCCTCGTCGTCGGTGACCTGCTTCCATTTCTTGGTGACGCAAGAAGCCATGGCCAAAGACGCGGGGTCCAGATGCTTGAATATCTGGTTCAGGATGTCAATATTGCTAGCAACCTCAACCTGACCTTGCGCCAGTTTCTTGTAATTGCCCGCTGCGACTCGATCTCGTGACTCTTCGTTATCCCCAGCCATGAGTCAACCTAAACGATCCCTTGGGCTCTTCCAAAAAGAACAGAAGAAATAGTTGAGAAGACGATGGATGCCCCCGAGAAGAAGAAGAAGCAAAGCCAAACGACCAAGAACTATATTGTTGCAGGTGGGGAAGCAACTGGAAACGACAAAGAGGCGTCTGATCAACAGCGCACTACCCACTCTTTCCACATCGCGACAACCAACAAAATGGAGGACCCACCTCGCTATCCGACAAAATAGCGGTAGTGGAGGACCCAATCAAAACATGTTGCTTTTGGCTCTTCTTTTGTATCCACTTTTCCTTGCAATTTCGGAGGGCTGTTTTAGTATACGGATTTGGCTGTTATTATTATTTAGGTTATATTTATTTTATATTAATATATTATAAATTTTTGAAAAGTTTTTTGGTTTATTTTTCTATTTAATTTGTTTAAGGTTTGGTAGAGATTTTATTGAAAATACAAGTTTGAAGGTGAACTCTTCACAATCAAAGTACAGCAGAGTTTTTTAAGGTGTTGAATCAATATTACAATTAAAAAACCATTTCAAATAACACAAATTAAAATATGAACAAATATTTTCACCAAAATTATTAACAAAAAATCTCATTTATAGAAAGCTCATTTTAAAATTATACACATCATAAAATACAAGACATTATTAAATTCACATTTAATATATCTCTTAAATTTAATTTGATTATACAAACACAAATTAATTATTTAACCTCACTTATATCTATAATAAATCTATATCTTAAAAAAAACAACCATTACCAAACAATTTTGTTTTTCCTAATACAAAAAATTACTCAACGAATCCTAATACAAAAAATTACTCAACGAATTAGGTTATTAACAGATCTTTACCGAAAAGACATGTCATTGCGTTGTATTTCATTGTTGTTAGGACAATTATTATAAGTTGTAAATGATGGTGATACTATTATATTATTATGGGTTTGTAAATTTTTAAAACAGCTCAAAAATGGTTATTTAAGTTGCGAAAGTTATTAAACTTAGTAATTTGATTAGCTATGGGAGTTTATTTTACTGTCTAGACTATTTTTTATTAGGTGGAAAAACTTACCATAATTCAGTGGTCAATCTAGTAGTGAGGACAAGTATTTCTGGTTGCTAATTGTCAATGTAGGCTGACTCGTCACCCTTAATCAAAGAAAATCATGTCACCTGGAATAACAAGGGAAATCATGCCAGAAATAACGTGCTCGTAACCATACCACCTGGAATAACCCACTGGTGGTCCCTAAGAGGGCAGGGTTTCTCTCCTACTAGATGCCTCTAGGTGGCCACCTGGAATAAGGGCAGGGTTTCACTCCTACTAGATGCCTCTAGGCAGCCACCTAGAATAACCAGTTGAGATGGCCACCTAGAATAACCTATTGGTGGTTCGGAGTGGTTTCACTCCTACCAGATACCTCTAGATCTTGAGCCAAACAAACTTTTAACAAAAAAAACAATTTTAAAATATACTCCAAACCCATGTAAACCATTTTATTTAAAATTATAATATTATTAATTTTTTTCATTTAACATTTAAAACACTTAAAACACCTAAAAAAATATTTTGGACAACTTTGCTAGTTGCATCACTTGACCTGTAAACGTTTATGGTAGCATCGCTAAAGCTTTAATATATTTCAAAGTTGTTTTGTCTCTCATTATCAAATGGTTAAACATTTTACATATTTCAAAGCTGTTTCATGACAGGTATGGTAGTCTGTCGGCCGTATTTGACGATTAAATTGTCGCATGACGAGTAATTTACCCGTCAAATTCCGGCGCAAACCAAACGACGAAAGAACAGTTAGTTGGTGGTAGGGAAGCCACCAGAAACGACGGAGAGGCATCTGGGCAACATCGCAGTTGCGGCTCTTTCCACGTCGCGACGGTTGAAAAAGCAGGCCGTACGTCGCTAACCGTCAAATAGCAGTGGTGGTTAGTGGTGGACGACGGTGAATAAAACATGTTGCCTGTCTTTGTATTCACATGGGGGGCCTCCTCTTAACTAAACCCCTCTCTTTCTCTTAAGTAAAAGCGTTTGAGTGGGTGGTTGCATGCGTAACTTTTCATTTTCTTATTCTACACTATTGGATACGTGAAAAGTTCAACGCTCATGTATACAATTATGTTATTGCCTCACATAATTGCCTCAAGTGGGTTACTCGAAAGTAGATATATTGCAATATTATTAATTTTTGAATAATGTTGATTTATTATTATTTATACTAATAGTCATGTTTATTTTGGAAAAGTTTTTTTAAATTTTAATTTAATTATTAATAAAGAAGAGGGAAATGCATAATAAGTATTTTTTTGAAATTATAAAGTTGAAATTTATTTTAAAAGTAGTTATGTTTTTTGCTTTTCAATTTAATTGAAAAAATAAGCATCTCTATGAGCGTTATTGAATTTTTATTGATATTATTGCTTTAATATGTTTTTATTATTAGATGTTATTTTAAATGTATATATGTTTGACTCATATATTGTTTCTTTTATAATCATTAAAGACCCATCTTAATCACAAATATTTCAACTATCAAGAGACAAATCTTTTGATGCACAAACCTCTTTTAGAGTGCAAAACAAACAAAGGTTTGCTCTTTGAGAGATTTGATCCCTCTAGACACTTATAGATATGTGGATCTGTAATGGTTCTCTCTCTCAATATATATTCATTATTTAAAATCCATTTTTGAATGCATCAATGGATTCAACATATTGAAAGCCTCATTGGACACTTGAATTATGTAGACTACACAACTTTGAGAAAAAATTTAGCAAAAAATACCCGGAAAAAAGGGCCCAAAAATAGAAAACTAAGTCTCCTCAATTTTTTTAACCATGAGAATTTATTTTTTTAGTTGTTTTTTAATAATATATAGATAGATTTTTTTATAGTTAACTTGGAAATGTTTTACTTAACATGGAAACTAAAATATTTTATTTAGGGACCACATTTTAGTACTTAATATTAATATTAATATTAGATATTGATATATTTTATTTATAATCTATTTATTATTATTATTATTATTAAAAATGTATATGTTACTTATTAATTTTATACTAATAATTAAATGAATTACATCTCTCTCTCAACACTCTTAATTGGAACTAATTGGGTTTTTCTATTTTCAATTACTTTTTATCTTTTGCTTATTGAAATATTTTATTTATGGGTAAGAGTGAGAGTTAAATATTTTGACTACATCTCCTTCATACAAGGTTATAATATAATTTTATGGGATTGAAAGGTAGTGAAATGGGTGTTTGTTTTGAGGTGGAAAAGGGACATAGTTGACCACATATTCTATGGCGTCAAAATAACTCTCTCTCTCTCTCTCTCTCTCTCTCTCTCTCTCTCTCTCTCTCTCTATATATATATATATATATATATATATATATATATATATCTGTCGATGTCTTCAATTGAAGTATTGATCACATTCATTATTAATCAAATAACGTTACATATAAATATATGTAGTGTTGTCTCAAGATAAGTAGACTATCTTAGACACACAATCATTGGTTGAGAGAATATCTCAACCACACGCTAATATGAGAAACATCCAGATCTAAAAAACTCCTAAAGAAAGTAATTGACCCCTTAACTTAGAAAGCATCACACCTAAGACAAGTAGGAATTGTATTTTCTAAGTCTCCCCCTTAATGACTACTTGTCTCAATCTCAATCAATAAAGTCTAGTTGTGGTCCAACTTGTTGTTTATAAACATGATAAAAAAGTATGTTGATGTCCATATAAAAGAAAAAACATCCACAAAATGCATGGGTACCCAACCATTGCAACCGCCAATCCTTCATGTACCTAGTTCACTAAACCATTATATCTACATACCTAATCTTGTACCTAAAAGTTCCCCTCCCAACCTGGGTTTTCTTGGATTACTCATAACCATGCTCTGCGTTTTATTAGCTTACCCTAAACCATACTCAGGGCTTTGTCGATTAAACCTCAACACTACATGAATCCATGTCCACTTCACTCTCACAAGTGATTTCTAGCTTACCATAAACCTACACTACAAAGTGGTTTCTAACTTACCACAAACCCGCACTTACAAAGTGGTTTGAAGATTACCAAAAACTCCATGGGGTACACTACCTTATTAGGTTTACATCCTAACTAACTTAGGTACATAATATTACAAACTTTTCAGGGGCCACCACAAAACATCATAAACTTCCTTACAAAGAACACTTGTGACTCACATATGGTCACAAGTCTATTATTATTCTACACACATTTAATCTTGTCCACCATCATTTAATCTTTGTTGTTTCTACAACCACTATCATTTTTTCTTCTTTAAATATTTTTCATGCCTCCATAATATATGGTAGTCAATAATTCTTTCAAATAAGCCTTCTCTATATTCTGAATGGCCAATTCCAAGAGAGACTCAAACTAGTGACAATAGTTGGCCAGACTAATTTCACTTCAACAACAACCAAACATACCATGACATGACATACTCATACACGCAATAATGCACTACAAACTTACATGCTACAACATCTAACAAAAATTCATTCACATCCAGTGGTTGTCTTTAGACAAATCATTAAATTTGGTTGCTCAAATTCGAGTCGAATCACAGGCTAGCTTTTATTTCTCCCAAGGCATCGCTGAAATATTTATATTGCAAACCAATTAAATCATTCTCTACAGGTGTTAGAACAAATATAGACGAAAGGTCAGGAACCAAAGCCATATTTCTTGCATAAGAAACATACAAAAGTACGCTCTAACAATGCCTTTGGAGTGGCAAAATGGATTGATGAAACCTCGTGCATGTGATACGACCAAACAGATTGACCCAAGCACCATCTGAACTTCACACACAACAATCAACTAGGGTTTTGGTAGAATCTAAGCACTTTGTGCCAAGGCAGGTCTAAAATAGCCAATGTGAATTGACAATGATGGTCCAACATGAGTGAAAATGTTATGTTCTTTGCATGATTAGCCCCAAATGTGATTCATATTCATTGAGCATAGTGGGTAGTTGGGGGGGCTGTCACCCCACCCTCAAAGAAAAAGGGGAAATTCTTGTCTCCATTTTTGGTTTTCTTTAGCACACAATTTTTTCTTCTAGCAATTTTTTGGAACATGGCAGTTGATCCTATGGTTTTGTAACTTTGATTAAGGAACTGAAGTTGTATTTTAATTCAATGTTAATGGATTGAGAATTTATGGATGTGAGAGAATACACATATTGTATCGTAACATTGTAAAGACATAATATACTAAAAAAAATGGTTTTCCTGGTTTTGGGTTTCTAGGGTAAATTCTATTCATTAAATGAGTGTGTGTTATTGCATTTTTTCTATTTTTATTAAGAATATATTTGTGGAAATTAAATTTGAAAGGTTAAACCAACATTTGGTATTAGAGTAGTTTGGCATTAAGGGGTCACCTTTGTGGTTGAGGGATTTTGTTGGAGCATCCAAAAATCCTTTTGAATAGTTCAAGAGAAACCCACTTCCATGCTTTGCAAGTAAATAACCTGAATTATGCAATATTAGTTATTAAATATCATAATACCATCATAGAACTTTCAACATATGATAGAGCTCTTGGGGATGCTCCCTCATCTGTCTCCATGTCACCATCAAAGGTCGATGATTTAGTCTTCCGAAGTTCTCCATGAACCATCCAACTCTCAGAGGGATCTACTAGCACTACTAGGGGTTCTTCTTACTAGTTTTCTACTACTCTCCCTACCCTTAATGCACTATTGTATGCTTGTTTTATTGAGGTAGTCTCTTAGACCTCAAAATTTCCCCTACCCTCATGTTTCTTACAAGGGTAGTAACGAAGTAGGTGTTTCTTTTTGTAACCGTGATATTTCAAAGTTTTCCTCTTTAGTTTACTTCCTTCTGCTTTATTGGTTATTGGCTCATATGTTTGGAGTTTACAAGGGTTATCCTTCCTTTTTCATCAGTGAGAGCATTCATGGATGAGGTGTTATACTCCAAAACCCTAACATTTCAATGGAATTTTCCTGTTTCGAACCTTATTAGGTTCTTCCATAATATTGTTATTATAACACCCTTCTGTATCTCTAGCATTTGGTCCATGTTGCAACAACCCTTGCATGTATGATAGGTTTTGTAGCAATGTCGTATTTAGCCTTGTCTACTCTTCCTATTATCTATTGAGTATTTTTTTTCTTTTGTTTGCAACTCCTCAACTCAATTTTCAAGCTTCTGATGGTAACCATTCCATTAGGGAAACCTTCTTTTGACCTTTGTCCAACTGAGTCTTCTTCTTCCTCATGATGGGTTTGGTCCATATTGTGCTACATCATTCCTCTATTTTTTCTATCAATTGTGTCTTCTTATGTGATGTCACACACACAAAACTGCTAGTTAAATCAATCATAAACTTTAATTCATTACCTTGTCATTCCAACACTAAGCATGCTGATCTAATGTCGTTGACACACCTAGAACCTATTTCAGCGATATAAAATAAAACTACATGTAAGCATTTTATCAAGGTTAGTCACCATGGCATTTGTAAGTTTAAAGTCAACATATATAACAATTTGATTATAAAAATAAATTTTATCCTTGGTGCATGAACCTCTTCGGGTCCAATTTTGAACCTATGCCTTTATACTGTTGGAAATAATACTGAGAGGGGGGTGAATCAGTATTAGTAAGTCAATAATATTTATTTTCACAATCAGATTTGTATACGCTACTTTAGTTAATTAAACTTGCGTATATACGCAGTTGTAGTTAAAGAAAATTGCATATATCCTGCAGACTTATAATTTAGTTAATTCATCAGATGTTGATCTTTAATCTATGCATCAGAACCATATAACAGTAACCAGGTACAGTAAAAACAGAGCAAACAATCACACACAAGAACACAAAATATAAGGTGGAAACCCAATGTGGGTGAAAACCACCTGCTGCAATTTGTCTTTATCTTCTTTTAATAAGAAACTTATTTTTACAATATTTCTCTACTAGTGCAGTCTTATACCAGTACGCAGGCTTCTACCTACAGAAGGCTACAACCTTCTCTCGTTCTCCAGCTTCTCCTGGAAGGGAGCTACAACCCCCTAGCTCTTGTACTAGCTAATGTGTTTACTAGTATGTAGGTGCTGACCTATAGAAGGCTACAACCTTCTCTTTTCTTCTAGGGACCTCGTTTCATAAATTTTTAGACTGGATCCATCAATAACTTCAATCGACCATCAAATATATTTGCATCAACCAATCTCCATTGCACCAACCAAAACTGAATCAACCAATTTCTTTTTTGAATGCTGTAACCAGAACACAATAACAATAACCAGAACCCAGAACACTGCAACAGAAAACAGAAGTAGCTAAAACATATTTTATGAGGTGTACGCTACTTCAATGTGTAGAACCTGCGTGCATACGCACTTACCTCAAGACAAACCTGCGTATACGCTGTTTTGAAATGCCAAACCAGTGTGTATATGCCTCTTGCTGTAATGAACCTGCGTATAGATCTATAAAAGATGATTTAACCTTTACAACTATTTAGACATCAGTTATACCCAAATGATCATATTTATAGATTACGACATGCGCCAATTATTCAGATAAAAGATCAAAACCACATAAAGGTACTTCTCTTCAAGCTTTAAGATCTTGACCGATCAATAGAACTTATCCTTCTTCAAGTGCTCAGGTTCTTCCTTGATTCAGATCCAGCTATGCACCATAACCCAATGACCAGTATTTTAGATCTTGCTCTTCATTAGATATTCAATTGCTTGAGTCCATTTGCTTAAGGATCTCCTCCTCCTTTTATAGTCTTAGGCCTTACTCAATACAATGGTCCAAAACCACTTAGAATCAATACCTTGGACCAAATACCTGGGGTCAACACTTCAGATAAGATACCTTGGACTAATACCATGGGTAAAAATACCATGGTCCAAATACCATGGACCAAAACCAAATTCTCCAACATGTACGCGCCTTTCCTTGCATGAAAGTGCGTGTATACACATACATGCCTTTTGGTTGACTAACCCGCGTGTATATGCGGCTTGGTTAAGGGGAACTTGCGTATATCTCTTTTTCCTTCATTTTGAGAGCCTGAACTGTGATCTGTCATCTGAGTGAGTTGCCATCAAGGACAACACATGTGTCATAGTGCCAAACCTGTGTCCTAATGCCAACAATCTCCCCCTTTGGACTTGATGGCAACCCCAAGTCACTCTCCCCCTTTGTCATCAATGGCAAAGGGTTATGCTCCCCCTGAGTACATGCTGAAATCTTTGATCTACTGAAGAGTGTTGTCCATGCTCCCCCTGACTGTAAGCAAGGTCTTCAAAATGATGTTCTTACGAGACGAAGAAGACTCTACACATCATAAATGACCTTCCTATCACTAATGACTCATACATACATCCATCTACCAACCAAGCGGGGATATACCAAGATTGACTCATCCACCCAACCAAGTGGGGATACACCAAAAGATTATACATGATAAGATAAGAAAATTACATCATCCATCCCAACCATAGTGCGGAAACAAAATAGGTCGTTACATGATCTTGATAATAAAAGATATACATGCCATAGAGACAAAATATCTAAAACAAGATAGTTATTAGCAACTATCATTAGCAGCATCTATCAATCACCATCAGCAACCATGATCTCCCTCTGCACCTGTTCCACCTGAATCAAAAACAACTGAGAAAATGTACCAAGATCTTCTAAGATAATGTCAACAGTGCATTATTAGAAGTATATGATCCCCCTGAACCTGTGCCAAATGGTCTCTGTCAAACCCATATCGGACTCTTTTCATCCTGAGTCTAGCCCATTGTTTTTCTTCAAACCAACATATACGCGACTATATCCATAGAAACTAGTGTATGTACGCAAATATGCTTCATGAAACTCGCATACAACCAATTTCCTCTGAACTAGATAGGTTTCAACAGCAAGATGATGCATCAACTACTCCCAGCTTCCGTCTGAGATATTCAAATGTCTCTCTAGGCAGCGGTTTGGTGAATATATCAGCAACCTGTTCTTTGGAGGGAACATACTCCAATTTGACCTTTTGTTCAAGCACTTGTTCCCAGAGAAAATGATATTTGATAGGATGCTTGGTTTTTCAATGCATGACTGGATTCTTTGAAATAATGATTGCACTTGTATTATCACATAGAATGGAGATAGGTGGAGTGCATGTGATCTGAATGTCTTGCAATGTTTGCATCATCCAAAGGAGTTGTGTGCAGCAAGATGTAGCAACCACATATTTTTCTTTAGCTGTAGATAAAGCAATTGAACTTTGTTTCTTGCTTAACCAAGATACTAATCTGGAACCCATATAAAATGGACCACCACTAGTGCTTTTTCTGTCATCCACGCTTCCTGCCCAATCTGCATCTGTATATGCATGAAGTGTAAGATCTCTATCCCTAGGATACCATAAACCAAAATTTTGAGTTCCTTGAAGATATTTGAAGATCTTTTTGACCACCTGAAGGTGTGCTTCCTTTGGATTTGCTTGGAATATTCCAACTATTCCTACTGCATGCATGATGTCTGGTTGGGTACCTATTAGATAGAGCAATCTACCAATCATGGATCTGTAGGTTGGTTGATGTACATCTGCCGATTCATCATTTGCATTGAGGCTGCATCCTGTTACCATAGGGGTACATACTGGTTTAGACTCTTCCATGCCATATTTCTTCAAGATCTGCTTGCGGTACTTGGTTTGTGATAGAAAAATACCATCTTTATTTTGTTGAACTTGTAACCCAAGAAAAGATGTGAGCTCACCAAGCAGGGACATTTCAAATTCTTTCTGCATTACCAAAGCAAAGTTTTGACTCATGGCTTCTTCATTGCTACCAAAAATGATACCATCAACATATACAACAAGTATTAGCAATTTACCTGGATGGAGTCTTTTCTTCTACCCTTATATGTTCTTCTGGATCCTCATTGGTTTCTTCTTCAGAATTAGTTTGATTTGATGTGGAAGGATAGTCCTCATCTTCTTCATAATCTTCGGTTTTTACTTGCTTTGGATTTTTGCCTACTTCATCAACCACAACATCAATACTTTCAACAATTTTCCCAAGTCTTTTATTATAACACTTATATCCTTTACTTCAGGAAGAGTAACCAAGGAGAATGCCTTCATCAGCTCTAGGTTCAAACTTGCCAAGTTTTTCATCAGTCCTTTTGATGTAGCATTTGCTTCCAAAAACTTTGAAGTATTTTACAGTAGGAGTCTTACCATACCAAAGTTCATGTGGATTTTAAGTGTTGTTTACCCGGGAATTTGTTTTGTTGAGAATAGTGACAACAACAAATGCATCTTCACTTGTTGAAATTTGGTACCGGAGGACAGGTGGTTCCTTAAGGCTTTGATCTTTGGCCTAGGGAAAAGTGTCCAAAAGAATTTAATTTTTCTCCTAAAGTAACTTTATAATTTTTATAAAGTTAAATCTAATTTAAAAGTGACTTTAAGTGATAAAGTTATTAAGTCTAATTTTAAAGTGACTTTTATAATGTCAATGAAAAATTAGAAAGGAAAAGTGACTTTGGAAATAAATGACTAAGTGGGTCTTTATTAAGTGGGGTGAATTAAAAAATAAAAAGTGAAATTTAAATGAGCATTTAATCTCAGCCTTAGATCTCAATCTATTTCAGCCATTGGATTTAGGGATCACCCAAAAGTCACTTGGGGTTAGATTAAAGGAGGAAAAGGTCATTCATTCTTTCATGAGCAGATTGGGAGAAGGAGAGCAAGAGAGCAAGAGAGATTTCTGAGCAGGGAGGAGAAGGAGACAACAGCTTGGCACTCATTCCAAGGCAGCAGTTGAGCAGATTTGTACAACTGGTTCAGCACATAGTGAAAGGCAGATTTTGGCACAATTTTTGAGGAGTGGTTTGCACAAAAATCGAGGAGCAGTTTGCTGATTTTTCTGCACGCAAAACGAGGGCCGTACAATGCATTTATTGCAGTCCGTACAGCCGCATTTAATGTTGGCCGTACAGTAGCATTTAATGCTGAAAGTGGGCACGAAAATCCAGGAGGCCGTACAAAATTTATTGCTGTCCTTTTTGCTGTAATTTCCAGTTTGTAATTTGGGTAAATTTCCCAACCAATTCCTTTTGGTGTGTTTTCCCTCTCAAACATACCTTCCAAGCTACCCAAAATTCTAACACTCCCTCTTAGTGAGGAAGGTATTTCTATAGCGCTTCCAGATCCATGAATTTCATTGCATGTCCATGACCATCCTCACATGATTCATGACTTTCCCTACATAGAAAAATATGTCCTCGCATGTGCCACGTATTATTTTGTACTAGATCAATATTTAACTTGCATGGTGCATGATTGTCCTCACATGCGACATGTATTCTCCTTGCACCACCATGAATGTTCTCTCATAGCCCATTACTATACTTGCATTGGTTGGAAACTCTGCCATGATACTTGATCCTAAAGATTCATATTTCCATTGGGTGGCTAACATTCCTTTGCAGTCTCCCTCTGAAGCTAGACTCCCACTGAGCCTACATAACCTCTGCTGACTCACTCTACTTCCTGTGTACACTCTGATACCATGTTGATTATTCATGGGCCTAGATCTTGTCTATGGCTAACCAAGAAAAAAAACACACTAGGAACTCCAACATACAAGCACTTTACACAATATAGATCTTCAACAGTGAAATCAATAAAGTACACATATATGTTTGGCCCAAGTCTCGACCTTTATTATCCCATCACTAAAGAAAGAGTAGAGATCTTGTACCACAGATCATGGTCCTTTAGATCATTGGTACAAAATTGGTATACATAATATACAAAACTAGGGCTTGAGATCTGCTACTTCAGACAAACAATATGCCCAACAGAAAATCACAGAGACAAGTCTAGACTTACTTCCTGAAGGCAATCCTTCATCTTCAGTCATTTTTGTCTTCTTCTACACTATTATTATACCTATCCTTTTCCTCCTTCATGCAGAGATTAGGCTCCTTTCTAATCTCTATCCAATCGGTTGCTCAAAAAAGTCATATCCCTTAGACCTCTTGCATTTCCAACTCTCAAAACACTTCAGCTACTCAGTGAGTTTTCCCTTCAACTTCACTACTTATCAGCCAAAAAAACACCTTGTTCACAGCTCCATTAGTGAATCTACTTCATGAATAACTCAACAAACATCATTATTCCATACTAATAACTTCTTTTCCACACTAGCTAGCCTCCTTCCTAGATGGATTCACTTCATCCTTCCTTCTAACATTGGTGTGAGGCTTTCAAACTCTTTATCTTCCTCTTGAGGCCTCTTGACCCTACTTCAAGGCAAGGATGAGGGCCCAATGAAGCTCTTTGTGCAATACCTAAGGCATTATGGCCTTACTGCAACTAATCTTAGGCCATTTCAAACCTCTTGTTGTAAACTTAGGGCTTTAGCCCTCCTTAAGGATACCAACAGACATACACTTGACAGACAACACCCCTTCTTCTCAAGGATGGATTTCCAGTTCTAGGCTTGACTTACCTCCATCTTCCCTCGCTTATCCACACATGACTCTTTTCTAGATTTGGTTTTCTTCTCAGCTAATGGCCTCACTTATACACCTACAACCAACCTTTTCTTGATTGTTTCCATCCTTTCCTAGACTTAATTAGGCCTTGGCTGTCCTAGTCTTGACATATCTCCTTGACCCATGACATTAGGCTTGCTTCTAGTTGCACTCGAGGCTACTAACAATCCTATAGCTAGATCTCCTTACTGGCTCCAGAACTCGGCCTTCTTGGACAAAGAAGATCACCAAACTAGCACTTCTTAACTACAATGATCTTGACCTTCAATAGGACAAATTCAAACAAACTCCTGAACTCATCCATGCTAAAAAAGACTTTCCCTTATTAGAAACAACTCATCTTCTCCTAACTACGACTATCCCTCTCTATGGTATGCAAATCCTTTAGGGAAAACAACCTACTTAAGTGAAGTCCATCTCACTTGAGATTCAATGTTCCTCTCCAAAGGATCTTTATTTATTATTTTCTCTTTGCATAGGAAACCTCTAGATATTTAGGGTTTTAGCCTCTCAATCCATTAGATAAATAATTAGTTTTTTATGTCCTTGTTATCACTCCAAAATTTCCACGGGTTTTTCAATGCGTTAAAAGGGAATATCAGAGGTAACCACAAACCTACTTTGGAGCTTAGGATCTAGGCTTCCTAACCTCAAAGAGGGATCTCTCTATATGATTTAACTTTGTTTATTTTTATGGATTTTAGGCTAGTTATGTATGTTTAATTGGATTGGTTTTGGTTGATTGGTGGAATTAATGATATAGATGAATAGGTGCTTTTACATTTTCCACTTGGAGTCAATATGACTTTGAAAACAGAACAAACAAAAAACTATAAAGAAAGTATTACAGGGTAAGTTAGGTGAGCACTATCATATCTCAAGGTTGAATGGTGAAATGATTTTTTTAATCGGGATCAAGGAGCAGTTAAGAATTCCTTAAACCATATATTGAAGAAGGATGAGAAAATTAATCGGGATTAGGGGCAATTAAGAATTCTCTAAACCAAATATTAGAAGAAAACATAGAAATGTATAACATTTAAAAGCAAAGTGTAATGTTTAAGCAAATTCTACAGTAAAACTCCTGTTATAACATTCAAATTTAGAACACATGAAATTTTATGGAATACTCAGAAAGAAAACATGAACAATTGAAATTTGTACTTCACTGAGATAGCTCAACACATGAATCCTGTAAAGAAGTATCTTTATAACTTGTTATGTCTATCAACTAGAAGTTGGTACAATAACACTCAGGTAATAGATCAGTCAGCTACAGAAATATTCAGAAATCCACACTTGATACTTCAAATGATGAAGTATTTATGCAAAACTTTACAAAATATCCTGTCAACTGATTAGGATTTATTTAAGGAAAATAAATATATTTATGCAAAAAGATAGCGACACCTATATAACTGACTAAAATCTGTCCCTTTTTATTTGATTGATGTTACTTGACTGCTTCTTTCATCTTCTTGTCTTTTATCTGGTTTTCTTTCAATTGCTTTTCTTTCACGTTGTCTGCTCC
The DNA here is from genome assembly GCA_031772625.1 of Pinus tabuliformis. NCBI lineage: Eukaryota > Viridiplantae > Streptophyta > Pinopsida > Pinales > Pinaceae > Pinus > Pinus tabuliformis. The sequence continues at coordinate 1,608,507,499 of CM062804.1, forward strand.
TTTTAACCTGTTTGTGCCTTTCAACCTTCTAGAAAATCACACCATTTTCCCCATGTTTCTTCCGTTGGAAGTTTGATTTTCATCATCCTCCAGTAAATCTCATCTGCTTCTGTATATTTTGCAAATGTAGGCTTATTCACAAAATGGTGATTTAGCTCATGCCGAAGGTAAAAGAAGTTTCCTAGAGTCTAGAGGAGCACTTTGCCTGTGGGTACACCTTTGATGGATGAACTGTTGGACGTCTCTGTTAAACTCACATGGACAACAAAGAATAGGAAAGATAAACCAGTGAGTTCATTTTTTTATTAACAATAGATATACATTTATAGTACAAATATGTGACTCTTGGGTTTCAGATACCAAGGTCTCTTGGACTGCTTAGTCTTTTCGACTTCCACACTAACCCTTTAGGATTAGGTGTCCAACATTCCCCCCCTTAATCCAAAGGGTTATGTATGAGTCCAAGAAGAGAGCTGTAATACAAAATGTGCAAAAATGCATGGCAGCACTAGGCTGAATGTGCTCTATGAAATGTTGGTAAAAAAGGGCGGTGGTTTAAGGATGACCACCAACACTGGAACGCTTAGTGCAGTTCCCGGAACTCTTCCAAAACTGGCAAGAAACTGAATTTTTCTGCTAGAGGAAGTGTTCTCAATCTGTGATGGTTTAAGGATGACCAACAACTCTGGAATGGTTAATGCAATTCCTGGAACTCTTCCAAAACTGGCAAGAAGCTGGTGTCTTCTGCTAGAGGAAGTGTTCTCAATCTGTGATGGTTTAAGGATGACCAAAAACTCTGGAATGCTTAATGCAATTCCTGGAACTCTTCCAAAACTGGCAAGAAGCTGGTGTCTTCTGCTAGAGGAAGTCTTCTCAATCTGTTCACGGGCATCTTTGTCTCTGGCTACAACTCTGAAACTGGTGTGGAAGGTTGTGGCTCAGGCTCGCTTGATGTGACTTTGAAGCTTGTAGATGACCATCATTTCCCCCCCTGTCAGATACAAGGTGAGAAGATGGAGAAAATTCAACTGCAAGACTGTTCAATACTCTGGAACAAGTTCTGACATGTGTTTGTAATATCTTCTTGGCTGTTGATGCCCATTGCCAAGAAGTGATCCATCCTAGATGAATCTTTGTTCTTGCAGGATGTTTGTTTCTGAAGCATCTGTGTGAAGAATGACTGGTTTTATGACAGTGCTTACATGGATGAAGATCAAAACAGTGATCTTTCAGATGGCCAACTCGATCACAGTGTTGGCATTTCACGATCTGTTGTTTTTGTTGTTGTTGTTGCTGTGGAAGAGGGGCAGAATCTGGAACAGCTGGAGGTGAACTATCATGAGAAGCAGGTGAACTGTCATCAATGAATCCAGCACTCTGAAACTGAATGGGCTTGGCATAGTCTGGAATATGAAAGGACAAGTCCTTGTCATATCCAAGACCAGTTCTGTGCTTGTTGTGGACAAGTTGTTCCCAAGGTCTGATGATGGGCTTGGGAAGTGCAGACTGAGTTTTTGCATCTGCGTATACAACTGCTGCTTTATTTGAATGAACTGTACCATTATTAACATGCTGCTGATGGGTGGTTGTCTCAATGTTCTGAACAGAAATAGGTTCAGAATGGTGTAGCTCTTCTTGCTGTAGCTGTGATTCAAGCTGCAAAAATTTGATCTTTTCTTGTGCATCATGCAGGCAGGTCTGAATGTCACAAAGAGTGTCTTTGCTAACATTTACCTTCCCACCAATAGTGGAGTGTATTAGTGTATTCAGTAACTCTAATACATCATGAAATCTAGCCATTGTCTCAACAAAGAAATGAACATTCAGCAAGTCTAGACAAACCCCAGCTATTGAAGATTTCAAAAAATTAAGAATATCAGTTTGAAAAATACATTGTCCAATACCAGTCTTTCAGAGATTATGTTCTTTAAATTCTGTAGAAATTTCACATCTGACTAGACTTTGTAGCTGATTCCTTCAAACTTTATAAAACTTGCCTCTATATCCCTTCTGGAAGCTCAGGAATGCAAAAAGAATAAAAAATCCGCAAATACCAGCAAATGTTAGGAAGAACAGTGGCTGTAGATAAGTGTTATAACATCAAATAAGCTCCATCATTACAGAGAAAACACCACAGTGCAACGTATTCAGCTCCAAGACAGAGAAATAAATATGGAGTGTCTTCAATATATATACATCCACACATCCAATGAGATGAGGAAGTTTGAGACCTTCTATAGCAGAGCTACATCACCAAACATTACTTCCAATAGTCTATACTCATTAAGATTTCAAGCACAGGTACAATGATATGCTGCTCAACTGAAACAACCACAGAAAATACAGGTTTGTAGCCTTGGGGCTAGATCAAACCTAATGCTTTTGGGGCTTGTTGAAGTTTATCCCGGATCATCAATCTTGATGAAAAAAACCTGAACTTACTGATGCGCAAATCAAGCTACAGTGCAAGCTAGATGTCTTTGACACTTGGTTTCTCTCCCATCAATTATGAATCCTGGATGATATTGTACAAACAGCGAATCCCCAAATTGATATACTACCCAAAGACAACAATTTTGATACAAAAACAGCTACAGATGACAAGGCTGGCAGAAAATAAAAGTCACAGAACAGCAAAACCCACTTCATAAATTTCTCGCATTTCTCTGTATGCGAGGAGATTTGGGTGTGTAGAGGCTGCTTGTCAAGGGAGCTTCAGAAATGGGCAGAGCAGGCCTTGGAACGAGCTTGTTGTGTGTTCTGATTTTTCTGTCTGGATTGGCTCTTTCAAACGCTCAGTCAAAAATAAGTTCCTCCACAACAGGAATCAACTATGGACAAGTCGCAGATGACTTGGCACCGCCGGAACTAGTAGTGGGTCTTCAGCCACAAAGATCACAGGCATAGCTGTAGGGAACGAGGTTTACACAGGAACTGACACGCAGTTAATGGCAAACCTGGTTCCCGCAATGAAAAACATCCATTCAGCCCTTGTCAGCATCGGTGCAGACATGAATATTAAAGTTACCACTCCCCATTCTCTTGCTGTACTTGGGAATTCATTTCCACCGTCTGCTGGTTCCTTTGCATCAAGCGTGAAGAGCCTAATGAAACCACTTTTGGATTTGTTGTCTCAGATTGGTTCTCCTTTCTTCATAAATGCTTATCCATATTTTGCATACAAGGGTGACCCCAGCCAGATATCCCTGCCTTATGTACTATTCGAACCAAATACAGGTGTTATTGACCCGAACAATAATGTTCATTATAACAACATGTTATATGCACAGGTTGATGCTGTTTATTCTGCGCTGTCTGCTCTAGGATATGCTAATATAGAAGTCACGGTCTTCGAAACTGGATGGCCTTCAAAGGGAGACGCCAATGAAGCAGGTGCAACCCTTCAGAATGCTCAAACTTATAATGGGAATTTACTTCAACTGCTCGCTCAGCGTGCAGACCTGACATCTTTCTGTCGTAAGCCCGAAGTTCATAGAAGTTCCGATCAACATCAACTTTCGGCCGACCCTGTCAATGAGTCTTCATCTGTCCTTTTCAGTGATAATCTCCACCGAAAATCTGCTAAGCCACCGGAGGAAACCGAAGATGCGGCTTCAGAGAAAAAGAGAACGAGTTCTGTAATACAAAGCTACGATAATGCTGGCCCTGGGAATGCTGCTTGCAAGAGAACTCGAACCTCAGAGCGTTCATACGAGCACATTCAACGCGAAATGGCTCCTTCCACCATTCACGCAGCCTCGGTTTGAAGAATATCAAACGTTCACCATGTCAGGTGTTATGGCAGAGTATCAAGGGTATATTTTTCTGCATTAACGCATATGCTTCTCAGGTGCAGAAAGGCGGAGAATTTGTCAGAAGCCCTTCTCTGCGTAAAGGTCATTGATGATTCATGACCAATCAGAGATACAATGTCGACTGCTTTGCAGTCACCGACATGAGATGGGAGATACAGAGAAATGAAAAGAATAACGCACACAATGGTATCAAAAAAATCGAAGAGAATAGGCGTTACTACACAGTGGCACAGAAGCGTTTTCTGAGACCAACACACAAATTGTTAGATAAATCGCTCTTCAAGAGGAATTCCTTTTAGAGAAGAATTTCAGGGGATTAAACGGAGAAAACAGTTCTGACGGGGAGCAGGAAAACAAGTCGCTCAAATATGAGCTGACAAGCGCAGAGATACCGTCAGGCAATAAAGGTACATCGCAGGTGGTGCAGCGCTTTTAAATGGAGCGTATATGGACAGAGAACGCAGGTCTCATAAATAGAATATGGAAGACAGACATCTCAGAACGGCTTGGACAGATGCGTTGGCCGAGGCCAGGACTGACATGCACATAACAGGCCACAGAAAAACAAGTGGCTCTGATACCATGTTAAACTCACATGGACAGCAAAGAATAGGAAAGATAAATCAGTGAGTTCATTTTTTTATTAACAATAGATATACATTTATAGTACAAATATGTGACTCTTGGGTTTCAGATACCAAGGTCTCTTGGACTGCTTAGTCTTTTCGGCTTCCACACTAACCCTTTAGGATTAGGTGTCCAACAGTCTCTTTGGCTACTTCTATCATATTTTTATCACAATCTTCAGGCATCATTAGTTTATCATTGATTTCTAAAGGATTAGGCAGACCCTTCTGTCTTAATACATCAAACTTGTCAAAAAACCTGTTTACTACAAGTTTCATGTTTTGACATTTCTCCTCAGGTTGTACCATCATATTTCTTTTGGAAATCACTTTCTTCACTTCTAGTATAGTCTCTATTATGTCAGTTATCCCGAGATATTCTAATTCATACTTGTTTTTAGAATTTATGGATTTGATTATTTGGGAGGCTTCCTCTGGTTTTTGTCCAAGCTCTGTTTTTACCCTTTGAATTGCCTCATTGGCTTCCTTCACCAAATCATTCTATTCAAATATTACCTGTATAGAAGGCCAAATATCATTAATTGAGTTAATGATATTGGCCCACAAATGTTGCTTTGCTTGGGCTAAAGGCTCCTTTAGTGACAACTCTTTTTCTAGCTGGTGGATCCTATCATTCAATCTATTGGCTTTTTGTTTCTCAGCTTGATGCATTACTTCTGCTAATTTATTTTCAGCTTATAAGCTCTTTACTTGTTCCTTGAGCTTATTAATCTATGTTGTTTGAATATACATATATTCCATTTCTTTAATCAATTTGTTGTCCTCACCAGTGGTATGGGCTATTGGTCTTGTTGATGTTGTTGTTGTTGTAGCTGCTGGAACTGATGTCGATGAAGGTGTTGATGTAGATCTTATTCGAATAGCAGTAATGGGAACTTCTTCTCTACTAGCTTGTTTTTCCAGTACAAGTTTATCCATTTCTGTCTCCATTTCCCTTAGTTGAGTTGTCAACTGGATGATTAATTTCATCATCTCATCCTTTTGATTAATTGTTTCTAAAACCTCCTTGGTTTGTGGATGCTCAGTGGTTGGTAGCTTTCACTGTTTCTTCAGTGCAGCTATGTCTGCATTTTTATTTTTAATGAGTTCTTCTGCTGCCTTGATGTCAGTTAGATTATAGCCAATTTCAATAACCAAATATTTGAGTGACTTAATCCTGTTGTCTTTTGCTTGTGATGAGGTCCTTTCTAGCTTTAACTATGACTGTATATTCTCAAGAGAATTCTTCAATTTCTGGACACTTAGAGCTTTATGTGTCATGGTTGAACACAACATCTCTCCTGGCTGCTTGTGAAATTCAATTTGGTTGATTGGATTCACATCCTTGGCATGAATTTCAAAGGTTGATTTCTTATAATCTTCTGAAGTTATTGGGGCCTTTACCTCTGGTTGTAGGAAGGTCATCTGCATTTTCCTTGTTTTGAGGTCAAAAGCTAAAAGAAACCTACTCTAGTCACTAGGAGTTTGCTTCCAATATTGTGTACATATAGTAGCCTTTAATTCTTCATTTCTGATTTTGATCTCTTTATACTTCTCCATGATATGTTTCTCTTTCTCAACTGGTTTGCTAGATTATGAAACTTCTGCATTATTTTGATTTTAAATGATCTGTGCACTAGAAGATGAGGATAGAGGTGTTTCTTCTACATGTGTTAAGGGTGCATCACCCTTGATGATAATCTCTTTTTATGTTTCAATTTTCTTTTCATGCTCTATTACTGGATTTAGCTTGGTTTTCTTTCCGCTCACAAGCTTGAATTTAGAATCAGAAGTAGTTTCTGTTGAGTAGAATCCTTCTTCTCTAGCCCTTTTTGAATTTCTATCTTATGGGTCTGGAGTATGCAGGATGGAACTAGTATCAACCTACTTATCCACCTCCTGTAGAGTGTGTTCCAACCACTTTGACTGGTTGGAATACTTTTCAATTTCTGGTTTTGACTCATGAATGAAAGGGGTCAATTATTGAAACAATTTCTGAACTTGAAACGTTGTAAAAATTTGTCTGCTTCCTTTCCAACATTTCTATTGTTGCATATAAAAGGCCCTATTTGGTTTTTACTCTTGAACTGGGTCTTCTTTTTAGCTGAAATGAAATGGAGTTCATCAGAATTCAAGATTTGTCTGATGTATTCCAAAGCAAATATCCTCATTGGGAGGTATTTGGGAAGCTTGTATGGAACTAACTAGCTTCCATACACTCTGATATCTGTATGATTTTGGTATAAATACCAATCTCCTGTTTTACTTTGATCTGACAACTGTAACACCTTCTTTATCTCTTCACTGATTCTAGGCTGAATGCTACTGCTTAGCATATTGACAACTAGATAAACAAATGAATCAATGATGTCCTTATAGTTGGATTTTGTAGAATCCTTTCTGATCAAGGAATTCCAAAAGACAACAGATTGGGGATTACCCTCTGTGTCTAGTTTTTGGAGGTTGACTGCAAACCTTTCTGATTGGAAATACAAAAACATATGGAACAAAACTGAGGAGTATTTGAACACTCCTTCTTCTGGCAGCTTGACTAGCTGATCATGGATTGCATCTGCTAGGAATTGGGCAAAGTTGAAAGTTATAGCTGGAGGCTGGCCTGGGAAAAATATAGAGAGGAAACCCAGGATGGATTCATCTACATGCTCATTAGTAAAATATCCTAGAATACAAGATAACATGGTTACAATTTTCCTGGTTTGTTCTGGGAACATGGCAGTAGAGTATGGTGGGTTTTCATTAGGAATTTGAGTTGTTTCATGGAGGAAGCTCTGAAATATTTGAGACCTTTTAGGAAAGTCTAGCTTTAGGTAAAGCTCAGTAACTGTTTCAATGAAACAGGTACTCCCTCTGGTTTTGGTTGAATTTGTAGCATTTGATTAATGGATTAAGCAGTGATAGTAAATAGGATTTCTTGGGCAAGGGTGACTATGGCTCTTTCATTTGGCAAATAGTTGATTTGGCATAGTCTGATGAGTTCAGGGAATTGGTAGGTCTGTGGAAAGGCATATTTGGGCAGGTTAGAATCCCAGAGATGAATATCATCTGTCTGGTCAATGAATTTCTCATGGCTCCAGTAGTGGAGCTCCAAAAGGTTGGAATCTGTCACAGTGTCAATGATTTTGAAGTCCTTATCTGCCAAGGGAAGGTGTTCAACACCTGTTACTAGAGGTTGAAGAGGGTTTACATTTATAAATTTTTGGGAAGCCATTAATTTTAATTCTTTTATCAATTTGGTATTTAATTGATGGAGGTGGGTATTTAGAATTACCTGGAAATCGTGAATTTTGGTTGCAAAAGGGTTCAGGTGGCAGAAAGGGCTTTACTTCCAGTTGGTGATGGATTTTGGTCTGCTTCAAAAATCAACAGAGAATAGGAAAATATTGGAATAGAGGGGGTTTTATATTTTCGAGACTGGGTGGTTTATTGCAAGGCCTTTGGAAGCGATTTGGTGGATTATCGGGTGGCGAAAGGTGGTATGGCGGTTTGGGACTGGGGGATGCGATAAGATCTGGTTGCGCCACGTAGCAGGGGAGGAAGTGGATGAAACCACCCATTTCACAACCCTCATTAGCTTTAAACGTCAGACATAGGGTGGATGCGATAATGCATGTGGACTGTTGGATGTGATCAATGATTGGGCGGTGGACGGGGGTTTTTATGTGTGTGAAAGGGTATGAAGTGGGGTTGGATATTAATATTGTGGGGAGTTAACCATATAATTTGGGGGAACTGTATTAAGCGATGGAGAAAAGGAAAGTGGGGTCCGATTCATTTTTATTTTATGCTTTACAACCATGCAAAAGTAGGTTTTGCATGTTTTAATTGAATTATGCAGAGTTAGTAAAGGGAAAAGGGATTTAAATGATGGACATGAGTTTTTTTTAAGGGGGAAAAGGGTTAGGGTAAGGGGAAAGGGATTTTAAACAAGGGAAGGGGATTTTCACATGGGAAGGGTTAAAAAATGATATTTTTTTATAAGCATAATGATGCTTATGATTTTTGGAAAGTATTCTACCTACCCTCCAATTTATACTAACATTTTTTCTTTCCTTTATTGGGTGCATTTGAGCTTGCTGACCCTTTTATTTTCTTTTGATAAGAAAACTAACTTATTTCTAACCTTATGTCTTCCAATGGCTCAGATTAAACTTATGAGCTCATTTTTATTCTCTACCTAACTAATGATCTGCCAAGATTAAATGGTTTGGTTAGATCTTTATTCACTAACTATCATGACATGAAATTTAAAAGCATGAATAATCAAGATTAAACTATATGATCATCATGAATTGTGGCATTTTGGACAAGCCGCACACAATTTTATTTTCTAAGGAAAAGTAAACAAAGAATAGTTGCATTTGAATGTGCAACACTTTCAGAATTTATTTTTGTTTCTTTTTGTGGGGTTCATATTTTATATCTTTTTTCTGATCTTTCTTTCTTTTGGTCCTTTGATTATTCTTTTAGGACATACCCTCTTTTCATTTTTTAATATGGAAAACATTTGCAAACAAAGCAAAGGTATGTACAATATTACAAGACTTAACATAGTCAATTCAAAATTATGATCCCTATTATTATAGGAACCTAATAGTGGCTCCACTTGGGGATGGCATCCCCATGCGAGATGTCAAGATATTTTTGATCAGTGGCCTGGGAACCTTGACTGTGCTTTACCTGGAATTGATTTATGTGATCTCCTTTATTCAAACATATGATGTTATATCTTTTAAAGCTTAAGATTTCCTCTTCAGGCTTCAACTTTACAAGATAATCATCCACTCCAATCTAAACTTTGCTATGGTATTTATAGTGAATAGAACAAATGAACTACTGATTATTCTGGTGAAAAATAGTGCTTCAGCATTTGACCATTGATTGGTCCACTTTGTAAGTTTGTCCCATCTAATTCTTTTAAGAAAAATGCATTGTTGCCTCTGTAACCATAAATAATATATGGGCCTTTCCAGAGAAAGTCAAATTTCCCATGTTTTCCTTTGTCTTCCCTTCTGGAATCCCATTTTAGTACTTGATCACCTATGAAGAAATCCTCTGCTTTAGTTTTCTTATCAAAGATCTTCTTGATTTTTTCTTGAATTACTTGGGATTTGATATAAACTTCTTCCCTGGTTTGTTGCAAATGAATTGTTTGGTTTATCCTCCTTTGGATGTCATTTGGTTCTACTTGCAGCTCTTGAATCATTTTCATTACTGGCACTCCTAATGAGGATGGAAAAACAACATCCATCTTGTATAGCAATTTATAAGGAGATGTACCAATAGATTTCTTAGTAGTAAGTCTGTTTGCCCATAGGGCATTCACCAACTTTTTATTCCATGTTTTCTTGTTATCTTCTAACATTTTCTTGATTATGTTGATTAGGCTTTTGTTTGAAGATTTTGCAAGTCCATTACCTTGAGGGTAAGAGGCAATGGAATGGCCTAGGGTGATATGGTACTGGTTACAAAACTCTACCATTTTCTTAGATTTGAAGGCAACATCATTATCAATGATGAGTTTTTGTGGGAATACAAATCTGGAAAGGATTTTGTTCTCAAGAAATGAAATAATGACCGAGTATGTGGCTTGTCTGGAAGGGATGGCTTCTATCCACTTGGTAAAGTAGTCAGTAGTTGTCAAAATCCATTTATGTTGGGCAAAGTAGGGTGGGTGAATTTTCCCAATAAAGTCTAAAGCCCATTATTGAAAAGGCATTTCTATCGAGATAGATTTGAGTGGTAATGGTAAGAGTTTCTTCTTCCCTTCAAATATTTGGCATTTGTTACAAGAGGTCACATATTTTCTGACATCTGCAAAAAGGGTGGGCCAGTAAAAACCTGCCCTCAAAATCTTATTAGCAGTTGTTTTCCAGTACAGGTGTCCCCCACAATCTCTTGCGTGAAATTCCTGCATGATGTTGTCAACTTCATATTTTAATAAATAATTTAACAGGATGCCACCATGATCTTTCCAAAATAAAACATTGTCTAAGATACAATATTTAGTTACTTTCATTTTTAGGAATCTACTTTTAGTTCTAGATAAACCAAGTGGGGCTTGTAGGTTGAGTAAAACGAATATAATGTCTGCATGTTAGAATATTATATATTACGGAGCAATGGAACACATAAAATATTGCAGAAATATAAACACAAGAACACATAAAACAAGAGAGACACAGATATACGTGGTTCACCCAGTTTGGGCTACGTCCACCTCGAACAGCCAGTCCTTCCTTTCTATTATCCAACAAAATGAAGAGACACGACCTACATCAAATCCGCTGTAATATTCTCTGTTTTCTATCACAGTCTCACCTCTCTGCTTCTCGCTCATAGAACACACATCTATAACACAGCCTCAAATACAATGCCCTCATAAAAAGAGAGGGGTTTCCTTCTAGGGAAAAAACCCCTAAACTAAACATAAGTTCTACCATCAGATCATCCGCCTAATGAACGGCCCAAATTAACTAGAAATTACTATACTTTTACAAGGCAATTTTACATCTGTTTTTAGCTTCAGGGGCACTGCCCCTAAGCCCCCGCTGAGGCATCGCTGGCCCCTGGAACCCCCAATTGGGGGGTATCAGCCCCCTGGACCCCTGTGGGGGGGGCGGGACAAGTCCTCCCTGCACCCCCCCACGTGGAGGGGTGTACAAACTTCCTGGGGTATACATCCGGCTAAAACAAAGACCTTTGAACAATCATGCTCCACACACAACAATCTCCCACTTGGAGAATGATTGTAGCAACTCCATCGTTGCTTCATTTGCTAGACAATGACTCCTCTTTGGACCTGGCTGTTTCTCATCTTCATCGTCATCCTTGAAGACCAATTGAAAGTGATCATATTCTTAGTTTCTCCCTAGTTACAACTTTTGTTGGCATATCTGTAGGATTCTGGCTAGTGTGTTTCTTTTCCAGCTTCAACTCTCCATCTTCCAACACTGATCGTATGAAATGGTACTTGAGCTATATGTGTTTAGTCCTCGAATAAAATGCTGAGTTATTTACAAGATGAATGGCACTGGCTATCACTGTATAACGTGCCCATATCATGCTCCTTACCCAATTCACCCATAAACCTTTGTAACCAAATCATTTCTTTACTAGCCTCTGTAGCAGCAACATACTCTGCTTCTTTTGTTGAAAGTGAAACAACACTTTGGATTTTTGAAACCCAACTGATAGTTGTTCCACCTATAGTAAATACATATCCTGTAGTGCTCCTTCTGTTATCTCTGTCACCTACCATATCTGCATCAACATATCCCTGTAGAGAAATGTTTGAACCGCCAAAGCATAATGCTTGATTTGTGGTACCTTTCAAATATCTGAGAATCCATTTCACTGCCATCCAATGTTCCTTTCCTGGATTTTTCATGTACCTGCTTACAACTCCCACTGCATGTGCAATATCAAGCCTTGTGCAGACCATTGCATACATTAAGCTTCCAATTGCTGATGCATATGGAACTTTAGACATATAATCCATGTCTTCTTGGTTCTTTGGGCACATTTCCTTACTAAGTTTGAAATGGCTAGCAAAAGGTGTACTAACTGGTTTTGCATTGCGCATATTAAATCTTTTCAACAACTTTTGTATGTACTCATCCTGAGACAATGTTAATTTGCGATTTTTCTTGTCTCTAGTGATTCTCTTACCAAGGATTTGTTTCGCAGCTCCCAAATCCTTCATTGCAAATGAATTTGCCAATTTTCTTTTGAGCACATTTATTTCCTGCATGTTAGACCCTGCAACAAGCATGTCATCCACATACAATAACAATATAATATAGCTGCCATCATTTTGCTTTTTCAGATAGACACAATGATCATAGTGACATCTAGTATAACCTTGTTCGGACATAAACTTGTCAAACTTTAGATACCACTGCCTTGGAGCCTATTTTAAGCCATACAAGCTCTTCTTCAACCTGCACACCAGTTTCTCATTCCCTTTCACCGCATATCCTTGTGGCTCCTGCATATATATCTCTTCCTCCAAATCCCCATGGAGAAAGGCCGTCTTTACATCTAACTGCTCAAGATGCAAATATTCAACTGCTACTAGACTTAAAATAGTTCTGATTGAAGTCATTTTAACAACAGGAGAAAATATTTCATCAAAATCAATACCTTTCATCTGTGCAAACCCCTTCACCCGAAGTCTAGCTTTGTACCTCTGTTTTCCTCCATCTTCTTCCTTCGACGTGTAAACCCATTTATTCTTCAATGTAGTTTTTCCTGCAGGCAACCTAACTAAGTACCAAGTCTGGTTATGCATTAAGGAGTCCATCTCTTCTTCCATGGCTACCTCCCACTTCTTCCTGCTTTCAACCTGCATTGCTTCTTCATAACATTCGTGTTTACCAAAATCAGTCAACAATAAATAAGATAATGAAGGAGAGTATCGTTCAGGGGGTCTACTTATCCTGGTAGATCTTCTAACACCACTTTTAGGTGTTTGGGGTGCCTGTTGCTGTTGTGGTGGTTGTTGTTGTTGTGGTTGTTGATTATTATTATTTTCAGGCACCTTTACTTTTTTAGTGATTTCATCAAGAACTGCGGATTCCTTGTTTTCTTTTTCCTGTTTCTTTTCCTGCAACTGATTCTTATACAAGACTTTTTCGTTGAATATTACATCTTTGCTCCTAATGATTTTGTGATTTTCATAATCATATAAGCGATAACCAAAATCATTAACACCATATCCAATAAAGGTACATTTCTTTGACTTTGACTCAAGCTTTGTTCTATTTTCTTTATCAATATGGACAAAGGCCTCATAACCAAAAGGCTTTAAAAAAGAGTAGTTTACCTTTTTACCTGTCCATGCTTCCTCTGGAACACCCCCATCCAAGGAACTTGAAGGCCCTCTGTTTATTAGATAAACAGTAGTATCTACAGCATCTGCCCAAAACTGTAAATGCAAACCTGCATGCAATCTCATGCACCTTGCACGCTCCATGATTGTTCTTTTCATCCTTTCTGACACACCATTTTCTTGTGGTGTTCTTGGAATTGTCTTCTCTCTGTGAATTCCATGCTTTGAACAGTACCTATCAAATTCTTTGCTACAATATTCACCTCCATTTTCTGATCTATGACACTTCAATTTCTTTCCTGTCTCAATCTCAACCAACGCTTTCCATTTCTTGAAATTATCAAATACATCAGATATATTCTTAATACAGTAAATCCAAGTTTTTCTAGTTGCATCATCAATGAAAGTAACATAATAACGAGAGCCACCAAGAGATGATACCTGAGGAGGTGCCCATACATCTGTATGCACAAGCTCTAATTTTTTGCTCTTCTTTTCTTTCCCAACTCTGAGAAATCTGACTCTCTTCTGTTTTCCATAAATGCAATTCTTACAGAAGTCCAAATCAACATTCTTCAAACCTGGCAACAAATTCCTTGAGTGAAGAATCTTCATCCCCTTTTCACTCATGTGTCCGAGCCTATGATGCCATAATGCTGCATCTACTCCTTTGGAAATTAAAGCATTAACAGAGTTAGAAATACCATTGCATAAATAAAATGTACCAACCTTTTCGCCTTTTTCTATTACCAGGGCTCCTTTGGTGACGTTCCAAGCTTTATCTATGAAAGTTGTCACACAACCTTCACCACCTAACTGCCCTATTGAAATCAGATTTTTCTTCAAATCTGGAACATGCCTTACCTCCTCTAGTAGCCAATGGTTTCCATTCTGCTGTTTTACAAGAACCTTACCCATTCCAACAATTTTATGGGGTTTATCATCACCCAAACGGACTTGTCCAAAATCTCCTTGTACATAGTCATGAAAGTATTTCTTATCAAGTGTGGCATGGAATGAGGCCCCTAAATCTACCACCCAGGAATAAGTAATATTTTCTAAAGAAAGAATCAAAGCATCTTGTAACACCTCACCTGTCACATTTGCTTCATGATTGTTTTCTTGTTGTGCATCTCCTTCTTTTCCCTTTTGAGATCTACAATCTTTCTTTAGGTATCCTTTCTTTCCGCATTTCCAGCAGACTATCCCCGATCTGGACTTGGATCTACCTTTCCTTGATTTACTGCGATATCCTAAACTCTTTCCTCTTTCCATTTTTCTTCCCCCAGACTCTGCACTCAAAGCATTACCCGATGTCTCACTGGAGCTTTTTCGTCGCATTTCCTCGCTAAGGATAGCACCGACAACATCATCAAACTTTAAAGTACTAGATCTAGAAACAAAGTTACTAATGGCCATTACTAAACCATTCCAACATTCTGGTAATGAGCACAAGAATAACAGAGCTCTAACTTCATCATCAAAGTTTACCCCTACAGAACATAACTGACTTGTAACAGTATTAAAATTATTTAAATGGTCTACAACAGATCCACCTTCCAACATCTTCATATTAAATAACTGTTTCATAAGAAATACCTTGTTTGAGGCCGAGGGTTTTTCATATAGTTTCTCCAATGCCTTAATCAAACCCTCTGTCATTGTTTCCTTCGAAATGTTGAAGGCGACCGACACTGCGAGGCACAACCGTACTGTTTTGAGTGTCTTTCTATCGAGAAAGTTCCATTCTTCATCTGTCATACCCGTCGGCATATTTGTTTTTCCGCCCAATGGTAGGTATAGATCTTTCTGATACAGATAATCTTCCATCTGCATCTTCCACAGCAAGAAGGTTTGGCCGTTAAATTTCTCGACCCTAAACTTACCATCTTCCGCCATTTATCCCACTCAAATGAGGAACCCTTATTTCCTGCGAGTTTATCAACCAAATACACCTTCGGCTCTGATACCAGTTGTTAGAATATTATATATTACGAAGCAATGGAACACATAAAATATTGCAGAAATATAAACACAGAAAATGCATAAAAAAAGAGAGACACAAATATACATGGTTTACCCAATTTGGGCTACATCCAGCCCGAATAGCCAGTCCTTACTTTCTATTATCCAGCAAAATGAAGAGACATAACCTACAGCAAATCCACTGTAATATCCTCTATTTTCTCTCACAGTCTCACCTCTTTGCTTCTCGCTCAGAGAATACACATCTATAACACAGCCTTAAATACAATGCCCTCATACAACAAGAGGGGTTTCCTTCTAGGGCAAAAAACCATAAACTAAACATAAGTTCTACCGTCAGATCATCCGCTTAATGAACAGCCCAGATTAACTAGAAATTACTATACTTTTACAAGGAAATTTTACATCTGTTTTTAGCTTCGGGGGCGCTGCCCCCGAGGCCCCGCCGAGGGATTGCTGGCCCCCGGACCCCCCAGCTGGGGGGGATCGGCCCCCTCGGACCCCCATGGGGGGGACAAGTCCCCCCCGCACCCCCCCGCGTGGAGTGTGTACAAACTTCCTAAGGTATACATCCGGCTGAAACAAATACCTCTGAACAATCATGCTCCACACACAACAATCTCCCACTTGGAGAATGATTGTAGCAACTCCATCACTGCTTCATTTGCTGGACAATGACTCCTCTTTGGACCTGGCTAAATCTCATCTTCATAGTCATCCTTGAAGACCAATTGAAACTGAGCATATTCTCAGTTTCTCCCTGGTTACAACTTTTGTTAGCATATCTGCAGGATTCCCGCTAGTGTGTATCTTTTCCAGCTTCAACTCTCCATCTTCCAACACTGATCGTATGAAATGGTACTTGAGCTATATGTGTTTAGTCCTGGAATGAAATGCTGAGTTCTTTGCAAGATGAATGGCACTTTGGCTATCACTATATAACGTGCCCATATCATGCTCCTTACCCAATTCACCCATAAACCTTTGTAACCAAATCATTTCTTTACTAGCCTCTGTAGCAGCAACATACTCTGCTTCTATTGTTGAAAGTGCAACAACACTTTGGATTTTTGAAACCCAACTGACAGTTGTTCCACCTACAGTAAATACATATCCTGTAGTGCTCCTTCTGTTATCTTTGTCACCTGCCATATCTGCATCAACATATCCCTGTAGAGAAATGTTTGAACCACCAAAGCATAATGCTTGATTTGTGGTACCTTTCAAATATCTAAGAATCCATTTCACTGCCATCCAATGTTCCTTTCCTAGATTTTTCATGTACCTACTTACAACTCACACTGCATGTGCAATATCAGGACTTGTGCAGACCATTGCATACATTAAGCTTCCAACTGCTGATGCATATGGAACTTTACACATATAATCCATGTCTTCTTGGGTCTTTGGGCACATTTCCTTACTAAGTTTGAAATGGCTAGCAAAAGGTGTACTAACTGGTTTTGCATTGTTCATATTAAATATTTTCAACACCTTTTGTATGTACTCATTCTGAGACAATGTTAATTTGCGATTTTTCCTGTCTCTAGTGATTCTCATACCAAGGATTTGTTTTGCAGCTCCCAAATCCTTCATTGAAAATGAATTTGCCAGTTTTCTTTTGAGCACATTTATTTCCTGCATGTTAGACCCTGTAACAAGCATGTCATCCACATACAATAACAATATAATATAGCTGCCATCATTTTGCTTTTTCAGATAGACACAATGATCAGAGTGACATCTAGTATAACCTTGTTCAGACATAAACTTGTCAAACTTTAGATACCATTGCCTTGGAGCCTGTCTTAAGTCATACAAACTCTTCTTCAACTTGCACACTAGTTTCTCCTTCCCTTTTACGCCATATACTTTTGGCTGCTGCATATATATATCTCTTCCTCCAAATCCCCATGGAGAAAGGCTGTCTTTACATCTAACTGCTCAAGATGCAAATCTTCAACTACTACTAGACTTAAAATAGTTCTCATTGAAGTCATTTTAACAACAGGGGAAAAAATTTCATCAAAATCAATACCTTTCTTCTGTGCAAACCCCTTCACCACAAGTCTAGCATTGTACCCCTGTTTTCCTCCATCTTCTTCCTTCAGCCTGTAAACCCATTTATTCTTCAATGTAGTTTTTCCTGCAGGCAACCTGACTAAGTCCCAAGTCTTGTTATGCATTAAGGAGTCCATCTCTTCTTCCATGGCTACCTCCTACTTCTTCCTGCTTTCAACCTACATTGCTTCTTCATAACATTCGGGTTCACTAGAATCAATCAACAATAAATAATATAATGAAGGAGAGTATCGTTCAAGGTGTCTACTGATCCTGGTAGATCTTCTAACACCACTTTCAGGTGTTTGGGTGCCTATTGCTGTTGTGGTGGTTGTTGATTATTATTATTTTCAGGCACCTTTACTTTTTTAGTGATTTCATCAAGAACTGCGTATTCCTTGTTTTCTTTTTCCTGTTTCTTTTCCTGCAACTGATTCTTATACAAGACTTTTTCATCGAATATTACGTCTCTGCTCCTAATGATTGTTTGATTTTCGTAATCATATAAGTGATAACCAAAATCATTAACACCATATCCAATAAAAGTACATTTCTTTGACTTTGCCTCAAGCTTTGTATTATTTTCTTTATCAATATGGACAAAGGCCTCACAACCAAAAGGCTCTAAAAAAGAGTAGTTTACCTTTTCACCTGTCCATGCTTCCTCTGGAACACCACCATCCAAGGAACTTGAAGGCCCTCTGTTTATTAGATAAACAACAGTATCTACAGCATCTGCCCAAAACTGTAAAGGCAAACCTGCATGAAATCTCATGCACCTTGCATGCTCCATGATTGTTCTTTTCATCCTTTCTAACACACCATTTTCTTGTGGTGTTCTTGGAACTATCTTCTCTCTGCGAATTCCATGCTCTGAACAGTACCTATCAAACTCCTTGCTGCAATATTCACCTCCATTTTCTGATCTAAGACACTTCAATTTCTTTCCTGTCTCAATCTCAACCAAATCTTTCCATTTCTTGAAAGTATCAAATACATGAGATTTATTCTTAATACAGTAAATCCAAGCTTTTCTAGTTGCATCATCAATAAAAGTAACATAATAATGAGAGCCACCAAGAGATGATACCTGAGCAGGTCCCCACACATCTGTATGCACAAGCTCTAATTTTTCGCTCTTCTTTTCTTTCCCAACTCTGAGAAATATGACTCTCTTCTGTTTTCCATAAATGCAATTCTCACAGAAGTCCAAATCAACATTCTTCAAACCTGGCAACAAATTCCTTGAGTGAAGAATTTTCATCCCCGTTTCACTCATGTGTCTGAGCCTATGATGCCATAATGTTGCATCTTCTCCTTTGGAAATTAAAGCATTAACAAAGTTAGAAATACCATTGCATAAATACAATGTACCGACCTTTTCGCCTTTTTCTATTACCAGGACTCCTTTTGTGACCTTCCAAGTTTTATCTGTGAAAGTTGTCACACAACCTTCACCACCTAACTGCCCTATTGAAATCATAGTTTTCTTCAAATCTGGAACATGCCTTACCTCCTTTAGTAGCCATTGGTTTCCATTCTGCTGTTTTACAAGAACCTTACCCATTCCAACAATTTTACAGGGTTTATCATCACCCGAACAGACTTGTCCAAAATCTCCTTGAACATAGTCATGAAAGTATTTATTATCAGGTGTGGCATGGAATGAGGCCCCTGAATCTACCACCCAGGAATCAGTAATATTTTCGAAAGAAAGAATCAAAACATCTTGTAACACCTCACTTGTCACATTTGCTTCATGATTGTTTTCTTGTTGTGCATCTCCTTCTTTTCCCTTTCGAGATCTATAGTCTTTCTTTAGGTTTCCTTTCTTTCCGCATTTCCAGTAGACTATCCCCGATCTGGACTTAGATATGCCTTTCCTTGATTTGATGCGATATCCTGAGCTCTTTCCTCTTTCCATTTTTCTTCCCCTAGACTCTGTACTCAAATCATTACCCGATGTCTCACTGGAGCTTTTCCGTCGCATTTCCTCGCTAAGGATAGCACCGACAACATCATCAAACTTTAAACTACTAGATCCAGAAACAGAGCTACTAATGGCCATTACTAAACCATTCCAACTTTCTGGTAATGAGCACAAGAATAACAAAGCTCTAACTTCATCATCAAAGTTTACCCCTACAGAACATAACTGACTTGTAACAGTATTAAAATCATTTAAATGGTCTGCAATAGATCCACCTTCCGACATCTTCATATTAACTAACCGTTTCATAAGAAATACCTTGTTTGAGGCCGAGGGTTTTTCATATAGTTTCTCGAACACCTTAATTAAACCCTTTGTCGTTGTTCCCTTCGAAATGTTGAAAGCGACCGATGCTGCGAGGCACAACCGTACTGTTCCGAGTGCCTTTCTATCGAGAAGGTTCCATTCTTCATCTGTCATACCCATCGGCATCTTTGTTTTTCTGCCCAATGGTAGGTATAGATCTTTCTGATACAGATAATCTTCCCTCTACATCTTCCACAGCGAGAAGTTTTGGCCGTTAAATTTCTCGACCCTAAACTTACCATCTTCCGCCATTGCTCCCACTCGAACGAGGAACCCTTCTTTCCTGCGAGTTTATCAACCAAATAGACCTTTGGCTCTGATACCAGTTGTTAGAATATTATATATTACGAAGCAATGGAACACATAAAATATTGCAGAAATATAAACACAGAAAATGCATAAAACAAAAGAGACACAGATATACGTGGTTTACCCAGTGAGGGCTACGTCCACCCCGAATAGCCAGTCCTTCCTTTCTGTTATCCAGAAAAATGAAGAGACACAACCTACAGTAGATCCACTGTAATATCCTCTGTTTTCTCTCACAGTCTCACCTCTCTGCTTCTCGCTCAGAGAATACACATCTATAACATAGCCTCAAATACAATGCCCTAATACAAAGAGAGGGGTTGCCTTCTAGGGCAAAACAACCCTAAACTAAACATAAGTTCTACCTTCAGATCATCCGCCTAATGAACGACCCAAATTGACTAGAAATTACTATACTTTTACAAGTCAATTTTACATCTGTCTTTAGCTTCGGGGGCGCTGCCCCTGAGCCCCCGCCGGGGGACTGTTGGCCCCCAGACCCCCCAGCCGGGGGGGGGAGGATCGGCCCCTCCAGACCTCCGCAGGGGGGGGGGGACAAGTCCCCCCCGCACCCCCCCGCATGGAAGGGTGTACAAACTTCCTGGGGTATACATCCGGCTGAAACAAAGACCTCTGAACAATCGTGCTCCACACACAACATTGCATACCAAGGTGAATCTATAAAAGATTCACTGATTTGTGGAGTCGCCATCTCTTCCTGATCATCTGTGGCAGCAATGAAATTTATGTCTAAGGATGAACAGTTCGATTCAACCATGAGTTTGGCTAAACCTTGGCCTTTAATAAATTTTGTAGGCTTGATATTAGTGTCACATTCTAGTATGGTGGCAATCCATTCACCTCTTTTTCCATTAGGCCCATTCTGATTTAGAATGTCCTTTACCACTGATTTTGGAACATATTCTATTATGTGAGAGTATATGATATATATTCTGAAATATTTTATGGCTTTCACTAAAGCAAGAGCTTGTTTTTCCATTATATTATAATTGAGTGTAGCATCTCTCAAAGTTTTACTGAAGAAAGCGATGGGTTGTTCATAACCCTTATCATTGTTTTGCAACAAGACTGCTACAATGGTGTGCTCTGAAGCCAATGAAAAAATTATGAAATCTCTGTTAAAATTAGGACTTATAAGGACAGGTGTTTTAGTAACAACTTCTTTGATTGCTTCAAAAGATTGCTTAGCCTCTACTATCCATTTAAGTGTTGAACCGTTTTTTAACATGTCATTCAAATCTCTAATTAGTTATGCTAAGTTATAAATGAATCTTCTAAGAAAATTTATTTTACCTAAGAATGCTTGTAATTATTTAATGTTCCTAGGATGATTGATATTTAGGATTGCTTCTATTCTAGCTAGATCAATTATAATGCCCTCTTTTGAGATTATGTGTCCCAGGAGTTTTCCTTCTTCTAATAAAAAAAGTGATTTTTTAGGATTTAAGGATATGCCAAACTTTCTGCAGTTTATTAATGCTCTTCTTAGATGATATAGATGTTCATTATCTGACTTAGAAAATACTGTGATATCATCTAGGTAGATGACTAAAAAGGCATGGATTTCCTTAGCAAAGGCTATGTCCATGGCTCTTTGGAATGTTTCTCCAACATTCATTAATCCAAAGGGCATTTTCAAATACATGAAAGTTCCTTGGGGAGTGGTGAACACAGTTTTTGCTTGATCTTCAGGATGGACTAGGATTTGATTGTACCCAAAAAATCCATCAAGTAATGAAATTTCGGATGACCCTATTACCCTATGGATAATGTGATCCATTTTAGGGATGGGATAGTTATCCTTCAGTGATACTTTGTTCAAGTTTCTGAAATCAACACAGGGTCTGATTTCTCCTATTTTCTTTCTAGTGGGAACTAAATTAGAGACCCAATCAGAATATCTGATGGGTGCTATAATTTGAGCATCGTACATCCTTTTAACTTCTTTCTCTATTAATGGCATAAGAATAGGGTTAATTCTTCTTAACTTTTGTTTAAAGGGTTTCTGTTTTTATTTATTTGGTATCGTATGCTAAATAATGTTGGTATCATAAGAGTTGAGGTCTTCATAACTCTAGGCAAAGATGTATTGGAATTCTTTAAACAAGATAATGCACTTCAGCTTTTTAGCTGGGGGTAGTGTCTTAGATATCTTGATAAGCTTAGAATTTTCTTTTGTTCCTATGTTGCATTCCTCTAGATCTGACCTTAGAGGCTCCATTTTAGGTTTTCTAGCGACATCATTACAACCAAAGAGGTCTTCTAGTGGGGCTAATCCCTTAGGCAAAAAGTTGTCTTTGAGGTTTAAAACTTCTGATTCATCATTGATTAATTCCTCAATTTATACTGTCTCCAGTTGTTCTATTTCTATTTTACTGAATTTAGTTGGTTCTATCTTATTTACATTATTTACATCTATTTCATTATTTATGGTATAATCTAATGTATAGTCAGTGTCTATATTACCATTTCGAAATTCTCCTTCAGAAATCATAAAATCATGAATTTGATTGTCATGTGAAAAAATTTGTCAATACTTTAAATTATCTGGTATTGTTGGTCTATGCCTTACCTCAACTGTGTACTGATGATTTGGCTGGAAGGGTAACCTGCATGTGCTGGAAAAAGTGGCTAAGCTATGAGCTTGCATATTTTGCTTTCTTGGAATGACAACAAAGTCAGTCTCAAGGAAACAATTTATCTAGTCTAGGATGGTTTCTCTGTAACTGATAAGTCTAGCGTTATTAGTAATGTACTCTCCTTTGACTTATTTTATAATGAGTTCTAAGTCTCCCATGATGGAAACTCTTTTAGCTCCAAGCTTTCTTACGATTTGAAGGCCTAGCACTAATGATTTGTATTCTACCACGTTGTTAGTGCATTTGAAATTTAATCTAAAAGCATGTCCTTCTAAATGATCATTCTCTAAATTCTTGAGCCATACTCTAGCTCCTGCTCCTAATCTATTTATAGAGCCATCAAAATCTAAATGCCACATAGATTCATGTGTTATGTTTTCACTATCAATTTCTTTGTGTTTTTCTTCTACAGCTGTGATTTTATCTTTGTCATTGTCTGAATTATATAAAATAAATGAATCCAGAACAGAATGCATGGAATAAATAGGGTAATTCTGTGTTATTTCTGAACTACTTACCATGAATTTCATCAAGGTTGCTCTATAAAGCTTTCTTTGCTGACCAAATACAGAAATGGTAGCATATGACATGTCTAATTGTAGTGACCATTGTAATTTTGCTCCCCATGAGTGAGATAACAACATACCATATTTGGGTGGGATATCAGCAACCACTATACCCATAACAATACTCTTTGCTGGGAACTGGACTAGGGTTACACACAAATCTTTTATCAAGCCTAGGCATTTGACTTGACTAGAATCAAAGGAAAACAAGTCCTTGTAGGGTCTGGTGATATCTAAGTTTAATCTTTCTATGACTACTTTAGGCATTAGGTTATGAGATGCCCTTGAATCCAACATAGCATTATGTGAGATTTTATTATGAACGTTTAAGCTAATCTAGAATGGAGGGATACCCCCTTGTTGATGTTTTCCATTTACTTCTAGACCGAATAACAACTCAGGTTGATCATCATTAAGGTTTACAACATCTTCACCTTCATCTATGCTTAGTGTTTTAGTGATTTTTTCTTTGTACGATTCATTTTCACCAACTCTGTTAAAGGAACTATTATTTTCAATTTTTCTATCTCAATTTTCATATTGAATGGAATTTGAGATTTGCCTAATTGAATGATTTCATTCTTAGCATTTGTGTTTTGTGTATTTTTGTCTTCTTTATTGGTACTTGGTAATTCAGTTTGTATTTCAACTATTTTGTTTTCAATTTTCTTGTTTGGAACAATTTGAGTTACATTTGAAGTTTGAGTTGCAGTTGAAGTTATGTCTACAATCTTTGGGCTGGAAGCCTCCTGAGTTCCTCTAGGTAGAATTTGTAGAATTTTGGTCACAGGAGCTTCCACTATTTTCTTAGTTTGGGTTTGGGCTGATTTCTTAGGAGGAACTTCTGTGTTATTTTTTCTTCTAAGGCTATATTGTTTATGAACTTTGTAGATAGCAGATACATAGCCTTGTTTGTAGTCAAAGGACTCTCCAGATTCTAATTGTAATTGTTGTAACATGTACAATTCCTGTTCTTCCCGAGTAAGAAAAATGGAATCTTCTTTGTTTACTCCCATCAAGTTTATCTGGGTGTCCTAGTCTTCTTCATGTTGTTGTGAACTTTCAGCATCATTTTCCTAGAGAGCTGGTTTAATCTATGGATCGGGTACAACTTCTCTTTATTTTCTAGTATTGGAATTTTTCCTAAATTTGGGGTCCTTGTTGATTTTCCCACTGAGGTTTTCTTTCCATATTCTCTAACCTATCCATTAGCCTTTCTACAATTTTAGCTAAAATATCTATCTTAACATCTAAAGTGGATGGTTCTTCTTTAATGGTAACTCTCCTTTCATTCCTCATCCTAGCTCTTTTAGCCAATAAGTTAGCTTCTACATTGACTGCATCACTCTGCATTTGTTCTAAAGTTGCAAGGTTTCTTTCTCTTAATTGATAGGACATGTCAGCATCAAAACCATCTAGAAATTTAATCAGGGCAAGGTCTAGTGGGGGTCTGATATTCACTAGAATTGCATTGTAAATGTTGTTAAACCTAGTACAATAATCCTGGACAAATTCACTAGGAGATCTCCTTATGTTCTCATATTCAGATAATATCTGGAGAGGGTTTTTCTTTCTTTCCCACCTATTTATGAACAATTGGTGGAAAGCACCTAAATCAGCAATATGGTTAGGAGGTAAAGATTTAAACCACTTTTTAACAGCTCCTACTAGTGTTTGTGCAAATAATCTCATGTGTACATCAACTTCATTAACTCAAAATAATTTGTCATTTATTTACATGTTGTTGAGAAGTATACTGACCAGTACCATCAAATTGCAAAATTTTACTTTGGTAATCTTGTGGCATAGCATGTAAAGTGGCTTGTAAGGCCAAAGGTGCATATTTGTCTATCATGGCTAATATTTTAGCTTGATTAGGAGGTGGAGTAGTGTTGCTTGAAGATGAACTTGAAATGTTAGGTTGGAAAGGAAGTTTAGGTATGAATGGCTTAGTGGAATGAATTGTGGTGGATATTATAGGTGAGGTGGTATTGAATGAGGTTGTATTTACAGTTTCTAAAGATATTGTAGAGTGTTCAGGGGTAGCAGTAGTTAGGGTAGCTAATTCAACTAAATGTTCAAAATAAGCTTCGTCTATGTTAGCCTCCTATTACAATAGGTGTCATATTTCATGATTGACAGTGGAAATGCCAAATATGTCATCTTTTCATGCTGCAAACTTCCATATTTCCATTAAGTTCCATTTTTGAAGAATCATACCATTTTGAAGAATTTTACAGTTAAGAGAAGGCCAAACAGCTTAATCTTGGATTCCCTAGGTTTAAATTGCTTGTTTTAGAAGATAGATAATGAATATCTGTCCAAACTGTTTAATCTTGGCAGATTTGTAGATAGGTAGAGAATCTTGGGCGCTCAACAGCTTAATCTGAGCCCCTGGATGCAATAAGGGTATATTTAGATAGGAGGATAGCCAAAATAAAAGTTGAAAAGCTGGGTTTGCTAGTTCAAGTGCACCCAAACCAAAAAGAAGAAAAATGTTAGGTAAGTAGGCTGGGTAAGTAGTTTTGAGGTTGCAAAATGAATAAGTATGATCAATTTTGTATTTCAAAGTGTTATTTTACTTCAGATCACAAGTGCAAGGGAATTTTCCCTTGGAGCAGCTCAAGCGAGGCATGATTAACTTCCCTTTCTTCCTTTCCCCCAAATCATTCACTAACTTCCCCTAAAG
Source organism: Pinus tabuliformis (assembly GCA_031772625.1). Classification (NCBI taxonomy): domain Eukaryota; kingdom Viridiplantae; phylum Streptophyta; class Pinopsida; order Pinales; family Pinaceae; genus Pinus; species Pinus tabuliformis. The sequence continues at coordinate 1,608,533,358 of CM062804.1, forward strand.
ATGTTAAGATCTGCTTAATATCTTTAAAATTTCATCATATTCCATAGCATTTGCTTAAGTAAAGATCTGCTTTGCTTAAGGATGCTTATATTTCTTATACAGGTCTGGTTTCCCCTTTAAAGCCTAAGATCTCTATCCTTAGCACTTTCTTCAGAAAATTCATATTAACTCCTAACTCTATTATGTAAATCCCTCCTTATTTCCCCTTCCCATACTAAAAATATATTAAAAATCCCCATTATTTACATATCCCCTCCTCTGGTTGAAATATAACCATAAATATTACTTGGGAATTACTAAGTTTAATTGAAACTTAGTAAGAACCCTCATTTTGCTCAAAAACCATCTTCCTAAGGTGTTTGGACTCCTTCCAAAACACAAAAACCCCCTTTAAATGCTATCGGACCCCTTCCGATGCATTAAGGACCCTTCCTAAAGCTGAAAAATCTTCATCTGATGCACTAAAACCCATCTCGATTGCATTAAGCCTTCTTCTGATCACATTGGGCCTTCGCTGATTAACAAAACATTCCTTCGATCCATATCCCCCTCCCTCCGACGCGATATCGCTATCAGAGGTGGCAGTGACTTTGTTGGCCCATATATATTCACGCTCCGATGGCAAACCGCTGATCGCGACTTCACGATCGGTAGTCACAAGGTGTCTGTACCTATATATATATGCCCCCCTCTCATCTGCCGATGCGATATTGCTATCACACCCGAAAGCATATCGCATCGCGATCCACTCATTATCGCAATCACATCATTTATCCATATATACCTCCGCTTCCTCGTAAAACTTGGTTATATTGCAAAACTTAAGTTTTACCGCTAACCTCATTCTACCTCAATATATGGCGTTTCCGCAATATTTCCCATTTTCGCGCAGCCGCACGTCTTATTGCTTTTTTGATATCGGCGATCGCTCCCATCGCATCGCATATATAAAAGCCATCGCCCATTTCCCTTCGCCGATGCGATATTCCCAATCATCCTCACTCGTCTGATCCACTCTCCTCAAACTGCCTTCTGTCTCTCCGCTCACGTCACCTCCACGTCACCCTGCCGTATCCGGGACCCACCGATGACGTCATGCTGACGTCATCACAGAAAGGGCGCAAAGGGTGAGAATCGCGTCAAAGAATGCCTGAAACGAGAAATAGAGGCCGTTTTCGATGCGCTAAGAAAAATTACTCAAAATGGAGAGCTTCCTATTGCTCGACTACCTGCAAAACCCAAAAATTCGCAAGAGGCAACACTGGGAACAGAGAAATAAAGAAAAGACAGCAGGCCAAAAAAACGCAAAATAAAAGCCAGCCTCAGCCCAGCACAGTTATCAGGTTGCATTCCTCCGCCATTATTTGACAAAATTTCTTCATGTATGTTCATATTCAATCAGCCAGCACCGATAGCATTCTAGAGGCCACCAAAAGCATTTGCAGTAGTTATTTTTGCCTTGAAAGGGAAAAAAAGGGGCGATTTGACAGTTTCAAGCATATCAAGGGAGAGAAAGTGGCCCGATTCAAGTGTTAAAGAGTATCAGAGGAAAGATAAAGCCCAGATTATATTAAAGAGTATTAGTGAAGCAGCAAAGAGTATCAGATCAGCAATATCAAAGCAGGTGAACATTAAAGGCATCCATCAAAGTAAAAGAAGCAGTAAAGGCCATTCAAAGCTCATCAAATCGAGATTAGTGCACATTAAAGCCACCTTAAAGTAGCAGAACCACCTAAGAGGTGAAGATAAAAACAAAAAGGCATAGTTATTGCAGAAACACTGCACCGAGCCACCAAGGACACCATATTAACTCATTTTGATGCAGCTGCCTCCAGCGCAGCTCAAATAGATATCTTCTTGCATTAATTTCAGGACAAGATTAGATTAAAGAACTCATTTCCCTCAAATCTATTTAAGATCTGCTGTAATAGATATTTTTGGATATTTTCTCTATATAAACCACCATGATTCATTGTTTAGGGGGTTGGTTGGTTGATAATCCTCATTCTAGACTTGCGCTGTATACTTTGAGAGCTCTATAATCAAAGACTGTTGGAATGATTTGGATGAAGAACTGTTTGTTGTGTTATTAATGGCCAAACAGTGACTGTGGAATTCCTGTGCTACTACATGGCTCAATAATTGTTTCCTTACCTCTGTTTACAGTTTATATATGTTTACGCCACCATTGAGTTACCATCTAAATAGCAAGAAAGAAGAATAGCTTAGGCTTTGCTTGACTGCACTCTATGCTCAGTTCTTGTTATTTCTATATGTTTTCTTCAGAAATGGTTATGAATATGCATACTTAAATGATCATGTTTACCCTGTTTCTTTCACATATGACTGTTATTTAGGAATTCTTGTCTGCTCCTAGACAAACTTTCATTCACCTTCCCTCTCTGTTAGCTAATGAAAGATTCTTAGATGCCTTTCATCTTTGACCTTCATTCTATCTTTATTCCAGCTTGATATTGTTCTATGTGTAGCGATCCTGCTCTGTATTCCTCTTGTGACCAAGAAAATCCAACATCAAGCCCTAATCCATGACTCCATGCCCAATGGTTTGAACTTCTCACTCTATGCATCCCAACTCTGCTTGAAAACATCATCCTTCCCACCAAAATCAAAACAAAACCCATGTACACCATAACTAGCCTAAAATCAATCCAAAACAAAGCTAAATTTTAAAGAGAGAGCCCTCTCTGACTGCAGGTAGGCTAGGACCTGCAGCCCAAAGATTGGTTTGTGGTTACCTCGGCCGTATCCCTTAAGGAGCCAAGTGACAACTTAAGTGATAACATCATTGGCGACTCCACTGGGGAACTTATTCAGAAAACTCCAAAAAACAAGTTAAAAGCTGGCTCCCAAGAAGAAAAAACATAATACTAGGTCAAATCAAGACCCAAATCCACCAGCTGTTTTTGAAAATCCCAATTTAATCTATAGAAACCTTAGCAAACAAAAACAAGAAGAGTTTGCTGATTCTAGTCCTGAAACAGTTCAGCCAAGCTGTTTAACAACCCCTGTTAGAGTTTTGTTTCGTTCAACCCCTACTTCCCCTTGTTCGTCATCCACCTCTCCAAGCACCTTTTCCACACCTCCATTCACTACACATACTACCACTACCACCACTGTTATTACAGTTGTCCCAGCTGTTCCAATCGTTCCACTTATCCCTGTAAATATGGCTAACAGATATGCACCTTTACAGTTACCTGCAAATCCAGGGGCTCTGCCTCAGGATTATCAAACCAAAATCACATATTTTGAAGGTACTGGTTCTGGCACAGCCCTGCAACACACCAAGAAAATGCAGGACTATTTTGAGAGCTATGAAATAGATGATGATAGTGTAAGAATGAAGATTTTTGTCCAAAGTTTAACAGGAGATGTAAGGCCTTGGTTTAGAGCTCTTCCTGCAAATTCCATAGCTGACCCAGAGGCCCTTTACCAAACATTTCTTAACATATGGGAGAAGAAGAAGGACCCTCTGCACATATTATCCGAGTATGACACTATCAAAAGAGGCCCTCAAGAAGTTGTCTTAGACTATTGTGCCAGGTTTAACAATGTTTACAACGCTATTCCACAAAACCTTAGACCTCCACCTGATCTTGCTTTATACAAATTCCCTGATGGATTTGATTCAGACATGGCTTATCAGTTAAGGGAAAGAGCCCCTCAAACCTTAGCAGACATGCAGAATGTAGCTGTTAGTGTAGAGGCATATCTGATTGCCAAGTGAAATAGAGCAAGAGCTGAGAGAAGAACCACTTTTAAAGATGAACCTTCAGCCTTTGAGCAAAAATTGGACACAATCATCAAAGGTATGAACAACTTTGAAAATAGAATGGGAACTATTGAAAGAAAAGCCTCATGGGAAGGACAACAAAACAATCCTATCAGAAATCCAAACTTTAGAAAAAATCAGAACCCAAACGTTGGAAGGGCAAGTCCTGACCATGATATAAGACCTCCTTTTCATGAAAACTATGCTGAAGCATCCACATCTAGTGAGCAGATAGAGGACACTCACATAAACTTGATGGGTTTAAAGAGTGAACAACAAGTATTTCTAACCCAAGAAGACCAAGATAACCATGATATAAATCAATTTCAGACCAAGTCTGGAGAGTCATTTGACTTCAAACAAGGCTATGATTCAGCTGTCTACGAAGTCCATAAACAATACAAATTGAGAACAAGAGTCATTGATGTGTCTGATCCCATCAAGCCAAAGGATGCCAAGCAACCTAAGAAAGTAAAAGACAAGGCAACTATCACAGAACCTGCTGATAAAACAGAACCAAAATTAGAAGAAGTGACCATAGAGGATGTATCTGACATGCAGCCCTCTAATAACCAGCCTTTTGTATCCTTTCCCTCAAAAGACAATGTAAATAGCACTCCTCAAAGCCTTCCCAAAACAGAACAATCTCAAGAAATCATTGATAACCAAGAGAAGATCATTGAAGGTACAATTGAAAAGGGAAAATCTTCCAGTCACAATACTAAAACACAGTTAGAAAAACCTTTTGATTTAGAAGCAGAAATTGGTAAATTAAAGATATCTATTCCTCTCTCTGAGCTTGCCAAACATGATGTGTACAGACAACAAATCAAAAGATCACTGCAAATGCCAGAGAACAGGGATGATGTTAATGTCTTAGATGATCAACCTGAATTACTTTTTGGTCCTGAAGTCACTGGTAAATTGGGACATGGAGTTGTTCTACCCTTTTATGTCAGTTTGCACATTCATGATAAAGTGTTGCACAATGCTATGTTTGATTCAGGTGCTTCACACAATCTAATTCCCAAAGCTGTAATGGAGAAACTAAACCTTGATGTCACTAGACCCTACAAAGACTTATTCTCATTTGATTCTAGTCAGGTCAGGTGTTTAGGCTTAATCAAAGACCTTTGTGTGTCTTTAGTTCAATTTCCCAACAAAACAATCCTAATGGACGTGGTGGTTGCTGACATTCCACCAAAGTATGGCATGCTCTTATCAAGATCTTGGGGAGAAAAACTCCAAGGATCTCTCCAACTAGACCTCTCCTATGCCACTATTTCAGTCTTTGGGCAACCAAAGAGACTGTATAGAGAAACACTGATGAAGTATGTGGTAAGTAGTAGGGAAAAACCCCAAAACTTTCCCATTAACTCAATCCAATCTGATATGGATTCCTTTATATTGTTCAATGATGATAGCTTCCCTCCCACTGATGAGAAGCCTTTGCCTTTAGAACAAGAAACATGCATCAATCAAGAGTCGGTTGCCCATACCCGTGAAACCGTTAAAACAATTAGTGCAACCAGCATACAAGAAGAACCACATGAAGCACAAAACCTAGGTCCTCCCAATCCTAAAATGACTGAAACTCTTAATACTAACCACAAGCAAGAAATCACATGGTATTTAGAGTTTGATGGTTCTGTTAATAAGCTAGGAGCAAGGGCAGGAATATGGATTCAAAATACACATAACAGCCATACAAAGGGTCATGCTTACAGACTAAACTTCAAATGCACCAACAACATGGCAGAGTATGAAGCCCTCCTTTTAGGCCTTAAACTGCTCAAAGCTCTAGGAGTTGCAAAAGTGTCCATTCTAGATGACTCTGATTTGATCATTCAACAGATGAAAGGTAACTTTGTTACTAATGACAATAGGCTAAGAGCTTATAGGTCTGCTGCCACAGAAATACTCAATTCCTTCACTGAATCCAAGCTTGCTAAGATTTCTAGAAGCCATAACATGCATGCTCATAGTCTAGCTACTTTTGCTAGCACTTGCAAGCTGCCCTTTGAGCCCAATCACCACTTTACTGCTGAGATAAAGCACAGGCCTACTATCCCTAACAATATCAAATATTGGCAAGTGTTTGAGGATGATGCTCAAATCAACAATTTTCTAACCTTACAGCAAGAATTCTCAAGCTTAAACATTAATGAAGATGCCATGGATAACCCACAATAGCAAATGAGCCAAAATAAGCAAACTATAACAGCTGAAGCAGCAAATCAAATGCTGCACCCAACCATTTTTGATGAGAAAAACATGCAAGAGCTGAAGCAAATGCATTTAGATGAAATAGCTGAATCAGAGGCCGAAGTGATTGATTTAAAAGACAATTTCCTACCTGCTGGCCTCACTCCATTAGAAGACATGTTTGATTCAAACGATGTCCCCAAAAAGCCAAAGATGCAGCCCTTAAACGCTGCTGTGGAAGACTGTAATATTGGGACAGCAGAGAAGCCCAAAATGATTAAACTGTCCAAGTCTTTGCCTCCCAATCAAAAACCAAAATATGTTGATTTATTTAAAGAGTTTCAAGATGTATTTGCCTGGAGTTATGAGGACCTTAAGTCCTATGACACCTCTGTTATTCAGCATACCATTCCCTTAAAGCCAAATCAAAAGCCCTTCAAACAGAAACTAAGGAGAATCAATCATGTGCTTCTCCCTTTGATGGAGAAAGAAGTGAAGAGAATGTTTGAAGCAGGTATCATTGCACCAATCAGATTTTCAGAATGGGTATCCAATCTTGTTCCCACAAGGAAGAAAACAGGAGAGATTAGACTATGCGTGGACTTAAGAAATCTGAACCAAGTCTCCCTTAAAGATCACTACCCACTACCAAAAATGGACCACATTCTACAAAGAGTAGTGGGGTCTTCAATAATTTCATTGCTTGATGGCCTTTCAGGATTTAATTAGATACTAGTTCACCTGGATGATCAGGATAAAACAACATTCACAACACCGTGGGGAACTTTTAAATATGTGAAAATGCCTTTCGGACTTAAGAATGCAGGTGCTACCTTTCAAAGGTCCATGGACATTGCAATTTCCAAGGAAATCCATGATTTCCTAGTGGTTTATGTTGATGACCTTACTCCTTTCTCAAAATCTGATCAAGCGCACCTTAAACACCTAAGGCAAGTGTTCCTAACCTGTAGGAAATATGGAATTTCCTTAAATCCTAAGAAATCTCTCTTCTGCCTAGAAGAAGGCAAATTTCTAGGCCATATCATTTCAAAAGATGGAATTAGAATAGATCCGGAAAGAATCCAAGCCATTTTGCAAATCCCTTATTCGAGAAACATCAAAGAATTGCAAGCATTCCTAGGAAAGATCAATTTCCTAAGGAGATTTATCCCAAACTTGGCCGAGCTGATAAGAATGCTAAATAACATGTTAAAAAAGGATGCCAAGGCAAAATGGTCTCTTGAAACCAAGCAAGCCTTTGAGAGTATCAAAGCTGCCTTAATCCAAGCCCCTATCCTCACAAGTCCACAATTTGACAAAGATTTTATCATTTTTTCTTTCGCATCTGATCACACCATAACTGTTGTCCTTTTACAGCCAATTGCATTTTTCAGCCGAGCCCTTAGAGATGCACCCTTGAAGTACCAAATCATGGAGAAGCAAGCATATGCCCTTGTTAAAGCAATCAAAGATTTCAGAATTTACATTTTATATTCACATGTGATTGCTTATGTACCAAATGCTGTTGTAAAAGACATATTAACTCAAGAGGGCATAGAAGGAAAAAGAGGCAAATGGATTGCCAATATCCTTGAGTATGACATTGAGATAAAACCCACTAAGTTGATAAAGGGACAAGGTTTAGCCAAACTGATGTCCGAAACCAATTTTCAAGCCTTAGACATTAATCAACTGGACAATGAACAGGAGCTGACGACTCCATAGATCAGTGAAGCTTTTTTCCAATCCCCATGGTATGTTGATATATGTTTTATATTGCTAAACCTGTGTGCTCCTCCAGGGTTGTCCAGAACCAAAAAGAGATTTTTAAAGATGAAAGCATAAAAGTTTTGTGTCTTAGATAGTGCCCTGTTTTGGAAAAATCATGACGAAATATTGTTGAATTGTCTAACTATGAATGAAACTGACAGTGTCATCAAAGAATTTCATGCAGGGGACTGTGGAGGGCACTTATATTGGAAGTCCACTGCTGATAAGATACTAAGGGTTGGTTTCTATTGGCCCTCTTTATTTGCTGATGTGAGAAAGTTTGCTGTTTCATGCCACAAATGCCAAATCTTTGAAGGCAAAAGAAAGCTTCTGCCCTTGCCCCTTAAGCCCATTTCAACCGAGAAGCCTTTTTAAAAATGGGGTCTTGACTTCATTGGAGAAATCCATCCATCCTCTTCTGGCCAGCATAAGTGGATTCTAATAGCTACAGATTACTTTACCAAGTGGATTGAAGCCATCCCATGTAGGCAAGCCAATGACTCCACCATCATCCAATTCCTTGAAACCAACATTCTGTCCAGATTTGGCTGTCCCGAAAAAATCATCACAGACAACGCTGCTGCCTTTAAATCCAAGAAAATGATCAGTTTTTGCCATAAATACCACATTACCTTAGGTCATTCCACAACATATTACCCTCAAGGTAATGGCCTAGCTGAGTCATCCAACAAAAGCCTAATCAATATCATCAAGAAAGTCTTAGAGAAGAACAAAAAGAATTGGCACAAGAAGCTCACAAATGCACTATGGGTTGATAGATTGACAACTAAGAGATCCATTGGAACAAGCCCATATGAGTTAGTTTATGGAATGGAGGCAAGATTCCCTTCATCTTTGGGAATCCCTGTTATCAAGCTGCTACAAGAGATTCAAGCTGAGCCTAATGATATCCAAAGGAGGATAAATCAAACCATTCATTTACAACAAACAAGAGAGCAAGTGTACGACAGAGCTCAGATTTTACAAGAGAAGCTCAAGAAAATGTTAGAAAAAAGAACCAAGGTTGAAGATTTCTACATAGGCAACAAAGTCTTAAGATGGGATTCAAGAAGAGAGGACAAAGGAAAGCATGGCAAGTTTGATTTCCTGTGGAAAGGCCCCTTTATTATTTCTGCTATTCAAGGCAACAACACATATTTTCTGAAGAGTTTGGATGACAGCACAACTGAAGAAGGCCTTGTCAATGGCCGAATGCTAAAGCACTATCATGATCCCTTTTGTTGAACGCAACACAACTCTGTATACTATCTGTACATTAATATTTGTATTTTTAGCACTTTTTCTTATAGCAGACCAATAAGAGGGAACAAAGCAGCAAATTTTGAAGGAAAGATCAAAGAAAGCTCTATTTCAGATCTCTGTTTTGAAATAATTCCAAAGAAGTGCTCAAGCAGATTTCAATATGTTTACAAGCACCCAAAAGGCAAGAAGCAGAGCTATAATTTTTCTGCAATTCAGCTCAAAAGGATACTGCATATCAGCTTATAAGAATTCAGTCAAAGGCATTGAGAAGAAGGAGAATTTCAGTTTACAGCAACAGTTGAAGATCAAGGCATTCTGACCTGCTATTCTTGGCTTTTCATCTTGAAAAACCATCCCCAAGTGGAGCCACTGTTAGCCTCCTATTACAATAGGTTTCATATTTCATGATTGACAGTGGAAATGCCAAATATGTCATCTTTTCATGCTGCAAAGTTCCATATTTCCATTAAGTTCCATTTTTGAAGAATCATACCATTTTTGAAGAGTTTTACAGTTAAGGGAAGGCCAAACAGCTTAATCTTGGCTTCCCTAGGTTCAAATTGCTTGTTTTAGAAGATAGAGAATGAATATCTGTCCAAACTGTTTAATCTTGGCAGATTTGTAGATAGGTAGAGAATCTTGGGCGCTCAACAGCTTAATTTGAGCGCCTGGATGCAATAAGGGTATATTTAGATAGGAGGATAGCCGAAAGAAAAGTTGAAAAGTTGGGTTTGCTAGTTCAAGTGCACCCAAACCAAAAAGAAGAAAAATGTTAGGTAAGTAGGCTGGGTAAGTAGTTTTGAGGTTGCAAAATAATAAGTATGATCAATTTTGTATTTCAAAGTGTTATTTTACTTCAGATCACAAGTGCAAGGCAATTTTCCCTTGGAGCAGCTCAAGCGAGGCATGATTAACTTCCCTTTCTTCCTTTCCCCCAAATCATTCACTAACTTCCCCTAAAGATGTTAAGATCTGCTTAATATCTTTAAAATTTCATCATATTCCATAGCATTTGCCTAAGTAAAGATCTGCTTTGCTTAAGGATGCTTATATTTCTTATACAGGTCCTGTTTCCCCTTTAAAGCCTAAGATTTCTATCCTTAGCGCTTTCTTCACAAAATTCATATTAACTCCTAACTCTATTATGTAAATCCCTCCTTATTTCCCCTTCCCATACTAAAAATATAGTAAAAATCCCCATTATTTACATATCCCCTCCTCTGGTTGAAATATAACCATAAATATTGCTTGGGAATTACTAAGTTTACTTGAAACTTAGTAAGAACCCTCATTTTGCTCAAAAACCATCTTCCTAAGGTGTTTGGACTCCTTCCAAAACACAAAAACCCCCTTCAAATGCTATCAGACCCCTTCTGATGCATTAAGGACCCTTCCTAAAGCTTAAAAATCTTCATCCGATGCACTAAAACCCATCTCCGATTGCATTAAGCCTTCTTCCGATCACATTAGGCCTTCGCCTATTAACAAAACATTCCTCCGATCCGTATCCCCCTCCCTCCGACGCGATATCGCTGTCGGAGGTGGAAATGACTTTGTTGGCCCATATATATTCACGCTCCGATGGCAAACCACCAATCGTGACTTCGCGATCGGCAGTCGCAAGGTGTCTGTACATATATATATATATATATATATATATATATATATATATATATATATATATATATGCCCCCTCTCATCTGCCGATGCGATATTGCTATCACACCCGTAAACATATCGCATCGCGATCCACTCATTATCGCAATCGCATCATTTATCCATATATACCCCCGCTTCCTCATAAAACTTGGTTATATTGCAAAACTTAAGTTTTACCACTAACCTCATTCTACCTCAATTTATGGCATTTCCGCAATATTTCCCATTTTCGCGCAACCGCATGTCTTATCGCTTTTTTGATATCGACGATCGCTCCCATCGCATCGCATATATAAAAGCCATCGCCCATTTCCCTTCGCCGATGCGATATTCCGAATCATCCTCAATCGTCCGATCCGCTCTCCTCAAACCACCTTCTGTCTCTCCGCTCACGTCACCTCCATGTCACCCTGCCGTATCCGGGACCCGCCGATGACGTCATGCTGATGTCATCACAGAAAGGGCGCAAAGGGTGAGAATCACGTCAAAGAATGCCTGAAACGAGAAACAGAGGCAGTTTTCGATGTGCGATTAGCGCTTAGGCGCTAATCACGCATTGCTAAGAAAAATTACTAAAAATGGAGAGCTTCCTATTGCTTGGCTACCTGCAAAACCCAAAAATTCGCAAGAGGCAACGCTGGGAATAGAGAACTAAAGAAAAGACAGCAGGCCCAAAAAACACAAAATAAAAGCCAGCCTCAGCCCAGCACAGTTATCAGGTTGCATTTCTCTGCCATTATTTGACAAAATTTCTTCATGTATGTTCATATTCAATCGGCCAGCGCCGATAGCATTCTAGAGGCCACCAAAAGCATTTGTAGTAGTTATTTTTGCCTTGAAAGGGCAGAAAAGGGGCGATTTGACAGTTTCAAGCATATCAAGGGAGAGAAAGTGGCCCGATTCAGATGTTAAAGAGTATCAGAGGAAAGATAAAGCCCAGATTGAATTAAAGAGTATCAGTGAAGTGGCAAAGAGTATCAGATCGGCAATATCAAAGCAGGTGAACATTAAAGGCATCCATCCAAGTCAAAGAAGCAGTAAAGGCCATTCAAAGCTCATCAGATCGAGATTAGTGCACATTAAAGCCACCTAAAAGCAGCAGAACCGCCTAAGAGGTGCAGATAAAAACAAAAAGGCACAGTTATTGCAGAAACACTGCACCGAGCCACCAAGGACACCATATTAACTCATTTTGATGCAGCTGCCTCCATCACAGCTCAAATAGATATCTTCTTGCATTAATTTCAGGACAATATTAGATTAAAGAACTCATTTCCCTCAGATCTGTTTAAGATCTGCTGTAATAGATATTTTTGGATATTTTCTCTATATAAACCACCCTGATTCATTGTTTACGGGGTTGGTTGGTTGATAATCCTCATTCTAGACTTGCGCTGCTCTATAATCAAAGACCGCTGGAATGATTTGGATGAAGAACTGTCTGTTGTGTTATTAATGGCCAAAGAGTGACTGTGGAATTCCTGTGCTACTACATGGCTCAATAAGTGTTTCTTTACCTCTGTTTACAGTTTATATATGTTTACGCCACCATTGAGTTACCATCTAAATAGCAAGAAAGAAGAATAGCTTAGGCTTTGCTTGACTGCACTCTATGCTCAGTTCTTGTTATTTCTATATGTTTTCTTCAGAAATGGTTATGAATATGCATACTTAAATGATCATGTTTACCCTGTTTCTTTCACATATGACTGTTATTTAGGAATTCTTGACTGCTCCTAGACAAACTTTCATTCACCTTCCCTCTCTGTTAGCTAATGAAATATTCTTAGTTGCCTTTCATCTCTGACCTTCATTCCATCTTTATTCCAGCTTGATATTGTTCTATGTGTAGCTATCCTGCTCTGTATTCCTCTTGTGACCAAGAAAACGCAACAGCAAGCCCTAATCCATGACTCCATGCCCAATGGTTTGAACTTCTCACTCTATGCATCCCAACTCTGCTTGAAAACATCATCCTTCCCATCAAAATCAAAACAAAACCCATGTACACCATAACTAGCCTAAAATCAATCCAAAACAAAGCTAAATTTTAAAGAGAGAGCCCTCTCTGACTGCAGGTAGGCTAGGACCTGCAGCCTGAAGATTGGTTTGTGGTTACCTCGGCCGTATCCCTTAAGGAGCCAAGGGACAACCTGAGTGATAACAGTCTATATGCCTGATCAAAGTTGAGGTTAACGCATCAAGTTTGTCAAAAGTATCTAGAACATGTTGATCTAAATCAGGATGTATAGTATCCTTCTTTGGTTTAATAAATTGAATAAAATTGGGGTCTATTACAGTATTATAGATTGAATTTTCAGATTTGGTATGAAACAAAGAATGCTCAATTGATAAATCAAATTGAATATCCTTTAAGCTTGATAACTATTTAGGAAGTGAATTTGCTTTGTTTAACTAACTAATACTTCCTTGACTTTCTACATTTTTCGGCTTTCTTAAAATTATGTCAGGATCATCAACAATTGTAGCAGGTAGTGGATCAGGATGAGCCCTGGTATAATATTTTCTTTTAGAAGCCATAATTTAAACTTATAATGATGATTTGAAACAACCCTTTAGAACGTTAATGTGAAAAATGAGGAAAACTATTTCCTTTAAGATTGATTTTAACTAGGGACTTAGCTTCCCAGTATGGTCGCCACTATGTTATCACTATGAAATTTCTAGGGGTTCGTTTAATGTGTTAAAAGGGAATATCAGAGGTAACCACAAACCTACTTTGGAGCTTAGGATCTACTCTTCCTAACCTCAGAGAGGGATCTCTCTATATGATTTAACTCTGTTTATTTTTATGGATTTTAGGCTAGTTATGTATGTTTAATTAGATTGGTTTTGGTTGGTTGGTGGAATTAATGATCTAAATGAATAGATTCTTTTCCATTTTCCATTGGGCTATGGAGTCAATATGACTTTGAAAAAATAACAATCAACAAACTTTAAAGAAAGTATTACAGGGCAAGTTAGGTGAGCACTATCAGATCTCAAGGCTGAATGGTGGAATGATTTTTTAATCGAGATCAAGGAGCAATTAAGAATTCCTTAAACCAGATACTGAAGAAGGATGAAGAAAATCAATCGGGATCAGAGGGAAATTAAGAATTCTCTAAACCATATATCAGAAGAAAACATAGAAATGTATAATAGTTAAAAGAAGAGTGTAATGTTTAAGCAAATTTTGTAGTAAAACTCCTGTTATAACATTCTAATTTAGAACACATGAAATTTTATGGAATACTCGGAAAGAAAACATGAAAAATTGAAATTTATACTTCGCTAAGATAGCTCAACACATGAATCCTATAAAGAAGTATCTTTACAACTTTTTCTATCTGTCAATTGGAAGTTGGTACAATAACCCTCAGGCAATAGATCAGTTAGCTACAAAAATATTCAGAAATCCACACTTGATACTTCAAATGATGAAGATTTATACAAAACTTTACAGAAATATCCTGTCAACTGACTAGGATTTATTTAAGGAAAATAAATATCTTTATGAATAAAGATAGTGACACCTATCTAACTGATTGAGATCTGTCCCTTTTTATTTGATTGCTCTTACTTGACCGCTTCTTTCATCTACTTGTCTTTCATCTGATTTTCTTTCAACAACTTTTCTTTCATGTTGTCTGTTCCTTTTAACCTGTTTGTGCCTTTCACCCTTCTAGCAAATCACACAACTTTCCCCATGTTTCTTCATCTATAAGTTTGATTTTTATAATCCTCTGGTAAATCTCATATGCTTCTGTATATTTGGAAAATGTAGGCTTATTCACAAAAAGGTGATTTACCTCATGCTAGCGGTAAAATAAGTTTTCTAAAGTCTGGAGGAGCACTTTGCCTATGGGTACACCATTCATGGATGAACTATTGGAAGTCTCTTTGGCTACTTACTTCATCATTTTTATCATTGATTAATAAAGGATTAGGTAGTCAAACTTGTCAAAAAACTTGTTTACTGCAAGTTTCATGTTTTGAAATTTCTCCTCAAGCTGTACCATTAGATTTCTTTTGGAAATCACTTTCTTCACTTCTAGTATAGTATCTGTTCTGCCAATTATCCTGAGATCTTCTAATTCATACTTGTTTTTAGAATTTAGGAATTTGATTATTTGGGAGGCTTCCTCTAGTTTTTGTCCAAGATTTGTTTTTACCCTTTGAATTGCCTCACTGGCTTCCTTCACCAAATCTTTCTGTTCAAATATTACCTATATAGAAGGCCAAATATCACTAATTGAGTTAATGATATTGACCCACAAATGTTTATTTTCTCGGGCCAAAGGCTCCTTTAGTGACAACTCTTTTTCTAGCTGGTGGATCCTATCATTCAATCTATTGGCTTTTTGTTTCTCAGCTTGATGCATTACTTCTGCTAATTTCTTTTCATCTTCTAATCTCTTTACTTGTTCCTTGAGCCTATTAATTTGTGTTGTTTGAATGGACATATATTCCATTGCTTTAATCAATTTGCTATTCTCATCAGTGGGATGGGTTGTTGGTCTTGTTGATGTTGTTGCTGCTATAGCTGCTGGCACTGATGTTGATGCAGGTGCTGATGTAGATCCTATGGGAATAACAGTAATGGGAACTGCTTCTCTGCAAGCCTGTTTTTCCTATACAATTTTATCCATTTCTATCTCCATTTCCCTTATTTGAGTTGTCAACTGGATGATTAATTTCATCATCTCATCCTTTTGATTAATTGTTTCTAAAACCTCCTTGGTTTGTGGATGCTCAATGGTTGGTAGCTTTAGCTGTTTCTTCAGTGCAACTATATCTGCATTTTTCTTTTTAATGAGCTCTTTTTTTGCCTTGATGTCAGTTGGATTATAGTCAATTTCAATAACCAAATCTTCGAGTGACTTAATCATGTTGTCTTTTGCTTGTGATGAGGCCCTTTCCAGCTTTAACTGTGACTGTATATTCTCAAGAGAATTCTTCAATTTATGGACACTTAGAGCTTTATGTGTCATGGTTGAATACAACATCTCTCCTACCTACTTGTGAAATTCAATTTGGTTGATTGGATGCACATCCTTGGCATGAATTTCAAAGGTTGTTTTCTTATAATCTTCTGAAGTTCTTGGGGCCTTTACCTCTAGTTGTAGGAAGGTCATCTGCATTTTCCTTGTTTTGAGGTCAAAAGATAAAAGAAACCTACTCTGATCACTAGGAGTTTGCTTCCAGTATTGTGTACATATAGCATCCTTTAATGCTTCATTTCTGATTTTGATCTATTTATACTTCTCCATGATATCTTTCTCTTTCTCAACTAGTTTGCTAGATGATGAAACTTCTGCATTATTCTGATTTTGAATGACCTGTGCACTGGAAGATGAGGGTAGAGGTGTTTCTTCTACATGTGTTGAGGGTGCATCACTCCTGAAGATAATCTCTTTTTCTGTTCCAATTGTCTTTTCATGCTCTATTACTGGATTTAGCTTGGTTTTCTTTCTGCTCACAAGCTTTAATTTAGTATCAGAAGTAGTTTCTGCTGAGTAGGATCCTTCTTCTCTAGCCCTTTTTGAATTTCTGTCCTGTGGGTCTGGAGTATGCAGGATGGAACTAGTATCAACCTGCTTATCCACCTCCTGTAGAGTGTTTTCCAACCACTCTGATTGGTTGGAATACTTTTCAATTTCTGGTTTTGACTCATGAATGAAAGGGGTCAATTTGAATTTGACTCTTAACTTACTTATGATACCTAAAGGGTCATAAGGCCATTTGAAACTATTGCTAAACTTGAAACTTTGTAAACATCTGCTTCCTTTCCAACATTTCTATTGTTGCATATAAAAGGCACTATTTGGTTTTTAATCTCTAATCGGGTCTTCTTTTTAGCTGAAAGGAAATGGATTTCATCAGAATTCAAGATTTGTCTGATGTATTCCAAAGAAAATATCCTCATTGTGAGGTATTTGGGAAGCTTGTATGGAACTAGTTGGCTTCCATACACTCTGATATCTCTATGATTTTGGTATAAATACCAGTCTCCTATTTTAGTTTGATCTGACAACTGTAACACCTTTTTTATCTCTTCACTGATTCTAGGTTGAATGCTACTGCTTAGCATATTGACAACTGGATACAAAAATGAATCAATGAAGTCTTTATAGCTAGATTATGTAGAATCCTTTCTAATCAAGGATGTCCAAAAGACAACAAATTGTGGATTACCCTTTGTGTCCAATTTTTGGAGGTTGACTGCAAACCTTTCTAATTGGAAATACAAAAACATATGGAACAAAACTGAGGAGTATTTGAACACTCCTTTTGAAAGCTTGACTAGCTGATCATCGATTGCATCTGCTAGGAATTGGGCAAAGTTGAAAGTTATAGCTGGAGGCTGTCCTGGGAAAAAGATAAAGAAGAAGCCCAGGATGGATTCATGTACATGCTCATCAGTAAAATATCCTAGAATACAAGATAACATGTTTACAATTTTCCTAGTTTGTTATGGGAACATGGCAACAGAGCATGGTGGGTATTTATTAGGAATTTGAGCTGTTTCACGGAGGAAGTCCTGAAGGATTTGAGACCTTTTAGGAAAGTCTAGCTTTAGGTAAAGCTCAGTAAGGGTTTCAATGGAAAGAGGCACTCCCTCTGGTTTTGGTTGAATCTATAGCATTTGATTAATGGATTGAGCAATGATAGTAAGTAGGATTTCTTGGGCAGGGTGACTATGGCTCTTTCATTTGGAAAATAGTTGATTTGGCATAGTCTGATGAGTTTAGGGAATTGGTAGGTATGTGGAAAGGCACATTTGGGTAGGTTAGAATTCCAGAGATAAATATCATTTGCCTGGTCAATGAATTTTTCATGGCTCCAGCAGTGGAGCTCCAAAAGGTTGGAATCTGTCACAGTGTCAATGATTTTGAAGTCCTTATCAACTAAGGGAAGGTGTTTGACATTTGTTACTGGAGGTTGAAGAGGGTTTACATTTAGAACACTCTAGGAAGCCATTAATTTTAATTCTTTTATCAATTTGGTATTTAATTGATGGAGGCGGGTATTAGAATTACCTGGAAATCGTGAATTTTGGTTGCAGAAGGGTTCAGGCAGCAGCAAGGGCTTTATTTCCAGTTGGCAATGGCTTTTGGTATGCTTCACAAATCAACAGAGAATAGGAAAATAGAATAATAGAGGGGGTTTTATATTTTCGAGAATGTTTGGTTTATCGCATGGCCTTTGGAAGCGGTTTGGTGGATTATTGCATGGAAAAATGTGGTATGGCAGTTTGGGACTAGGGGATGCGATAAGATTTGGTGGCACCATGTGGTAGGGGAGGGGGTGGATGAAGCCACCCATTTCACAACCCTCATTAGATTTAAACGTCGAATGTAGGGGGGATGCGATAATGCATGTGGACCGTTGGATGTGATGAATGATCGGGTGGTGGATGGGGGTTTTTATGTGTGCGGAAGGGTATGAAGTGGGGTTGGATATTAATAGCATGGGGAGTTAAAAATATAAGGTGGGGGAACTATATTAAGCGGGGGGGAAAGGAAAGTGGGGTCCGATTCATTTTTATTTTATGCTTTACAACCATGCAAAAGTAGGTTTTGCATGTTTTAATTGAATTATGCAGAGTTAGTAAAGGGAAAAGGGATTTAAATGATGGACATGGGTTTTTTTTAAGGGGGAAAAGGGTTAGGGTAAGGGGACAGAGATTCTAAACAAGGGAAGGGGATTTTCGCATGGGAAGGGTTAAAAAATGATATTTTTTTATAAGCATAATGATGCTTATGATTTTTGGAAAGTATTCTACCTACCCTCCAATTTATACTAACATTTTTTCTTCCCTTTATTGGGTGGATTTGAGATTGCTGACCATTTTATTTTCTTTTGATAAGAAAACTAACTTATTTCTAACCTTATGTCTTCCAATGGCTCAGATTAAACTTATGAGCTCATTTTTATTCTCTACCTAACTAATGATCTGCCAAGATTAAATGGTTTGGTCAAATCTTTATTCACTAACTATCATGACATGAAATTTAAAAGCATGAATAATCAAGATTAAACTGTATGATCATCATGAATTGTGGCATTTTGGACAAGTTGCACACAATTTTATTTGCCAAGGAAAAGTAAACAAAGAGTAGTGGCATTTGAATGTGCAACACTTTCAGAATTTATTTTTGTTTCTTTTTGTGGGGTTCATATTTTATATCTTTTTTCTTATCTTTCTTTCTTTTGGTCCTTTGATTATTCTTTTAGGACATACCCTCTTTTCATTTTTTAATATGGAAAACATTTACAAACAAAGGAAAGGTATGTACAATATATTACAATACTTTATATAGTTAATTCAAAATTATGATCCCTATTATTATAGGAACCTAACAGTCCTAACCCACTGGTTTGGATCCAAAACCCCAACTTTGGGTAAATTTCTCAAACAATTCCTTTTGGTTTTTTTTTTTTCCAGCTTGGAAATACCTTCCAAGCTACCCAAAATTCCAACACCTCTATTTGACATAAGGTCAGAAAAATGGGCTATAAGAAATTCCCCCTAATGCATGAGGTCAGAAGAAGAACTAATGGATGAAATGCGTTAGGAAAACATGTATTAAAATGTGAGGAATGAGTCGATACCAAATCACTTGGATACATGCGAAAAACCAAAATATCTTAGCCAGCAACAAATACAATGTGTATTCATGTCATAGTATACATCAACATGACTATGGACACATAGAAGAGATGTGTCCGAGAGTAGCCCTCAAAGTGCATAAATTTGATACATGACTCCAACATATGTTGGGAACGGTGGCATATAAGAGTGATATGTCCCTATCCCATGGTATTCTACTCAACCCCAATGGTATGAATCTATAACATGTGAATGAATGAGTTGATGTTGAACATGGTAGAAACCATCTGATTACTAGTTATTAAGGGATATCATTAAGAGATGTAACGGTACCCACCAATGATGAAAATGGGCCCCAAGGTACCTAGCACAACCCACAAAATGTGAATAAGTTTGATAACATTTAAAACTTGTGGATTCAACCAATTAGGAGCCAATGAGGTAAACTCATTGTTGATTGTAAGGAAGCCTTCCATTAACATCTATAACCTCCAATGTCCTACTAGTTCCTAAATTAAACTCTTGAAAAATGAGTTGAAGTCGATAGGATAATATCTATTGAAGGAGGGCCTTAATGTATCCCCCATTAATCGACATGTAATTGATTGAGAGATGATGTAAATGGATGGTCTGGTTCAACAAACACAAGGATGACTGGCAAAAAAAGGTTAACAAGGACCATAGATGGCCAACGAAGGTTTAGACTTCCCTTAAACATGTAATGGTAGGACACTAAAGTGACTTGGAAGAATTGACTAATGAGCACCTCGTGGTATTGTAAAATAATGGAGGAGGCACTGAAGCACGCTCCATAATTACTGGAAGAGTAACTAGCTAGAGGATTAAAATGACTCAATGTATGGTGAGACTCCTAGGAAAGTTAGAAGCCAACTATAAGATATGTATGCAAATAGGTTCCATGTTTAAGGATGATGCGATTGATGCCGCCATTTTGAATAATATAATGGAAAAAAGTGATCCCATCCTACACCTTCTTCTCTTTTATTGGTTGGTATATCCTTCATGATTTAAAGAGCATGAAAGAGAAGAAAAGTAAGCTTGAGAGTTTCTTTTTCATTCATTGTTAACGAGTCAGAAAAAAGAGATAAAAGGATACTTGATAAGGTGTCTTCTTCGTGGTTTAATGAGTTCGAATAAGAGATAGTATCATGCTCGATACATAGTGTCCTTTTTATGAGGTTTTAACAAGCTCGAAAAGAGCTAAAAGGATGTTTGGAACCCTTAAGTGCCATGTTAACTTCTTTTAGATTTATTTTTATTTTTGTTACTTATTTTGATTCTGAAGTAGAATAGATGGATGTGAATACATCATTCCTACATGAGGATTAGGAAGAAGAAATCTACATGAAGTAGCTGAAAGGTTTTGTTGTTAAAGGATAGAAAGAGTTGGCATGTAGGATTAAAAAATCCCTGTATGAGTTAAACAAATCACCAAGGATGTGGTATAAAAATTTTGATACTTATATATTAGGACTTGGATTCACAAGGAGCAAAGTAGATCACTATGTGTATTTCAAATTAGTTGGTGATAATCTTATTTATTTGGTGTTGTATGTGGATGATATGTTGTTGATTGGAAATGATAGGGAAATCATCTAGGAAGTGAAAACTTGTTATCCTCTAAATTTTACATGAAGTATCTTGGTGTTGCAAGTTTTGTTTTGGGCATGGAAATTAAAAGAGATTAGGAAAACATGAAACTTTGGTTAAATTAGAGGAAAAATGTTGAGACAAATTTTGAGAGGTTTAATATGTAGGAAAGTAAACTAGTAAAGGTCCCTATTCATGTAAGTGAAATTTTATCTACATAATGATGTCCCAAGGCACAAGAGAGTAAGAGGACATGTCCCATGTTCCATATGCTAGTGCGATTGGAATTTTGATGTATCCAATGGTCCTTACTAGATTGGACATTGCACATGCATTGGGAGTGTTGAGTAAGTACATGTCAAAAATAGGGAAGGAACATTGGAGAATAATAAATAAGTTTTCTAGGTATTTTCATGGCATTACTAGTTATGGATTATGCTACCAACGAAGACCAGGGTTGGAGATAGTGTGGGACAGAGTGTTGGGCTTACATGTCTTTGTTGATATAAATTTGGTTGGAGATATGGATCATAGAAGATGTACAAGTGGGTATATATTTAACCTATTTGGAGAAGCAATAAACTGGATTAGAAAGAGACTTTACGTAGTGACACACTTAAATATAAACTATGAATACACGGTATCCACTCACGAAAGTAATGAAGCAATATGGTTGCAAATATTGTGTTTAGGCATTGGGTTGGTATATCAAGCTGTGACGATAGATTGTGATAGTTAGGGTGTGACATTCCTAGCAAAGAACCTAGTTTATTGTTCTAATGCAAGTAATTTGATGTTTAGTATCATTTTGTGAGAGATATGGTTGAAGAAAAAAATTGTTGTTGGTGAAGGTGAATATTTTGAAGAATGTTTCAAATTCATCAACCAAATCGATGGGAACTACAAAGTTATCTTAATGTAGAGAAACGATAGGAATTATTTCCTTGTATTATTGATCATGTACTCTTGTGACCCCTAGTGTGCAAATAAACAAAGTGGGAGAATTTTGGGTAAATGTTATATTATTTGCATGGATATCCCTGTATGTTGTATGTTGTGTTGGGAATAGTGGGGGGACCATAAGAGGGTGGTGGCCCCCCTATTCAAGGGGGTTGTAGGGGGGAAATCCCTCACCTACTTCATTGGCTCATGAGGGGGTGGAAGCCCCCTTACATGGGAGGTTTTTGGGAAATGACCCTAAAGAAAAGAAATGGGTGGTTTTCTGCATCAAATTTGTATGCTTTTTTGGCACAAAGTTTTCCTTTAGTGGCTTTGTAGTGCATGGTGGATTTTACCATGGTTTTGTAGTTTTAATTTATCAAATATAGTTTTATTATAATATACGGTAAATGGATTGGTGGTTTATGGATGTTGTGTGTTTTGTATGTTGTATTCCAATACAATAAAAAAGAATATATACTAAAAAATCTTGTTGGTTTTCTTAGTTTTGGTTTCTAGGATAAAATATCTGTGTTATTGTGTGTTTTTTACATTATACATTTTGTGTCCTATTAAAAATATATTTGGAGAAGTTAATTTTACATGGTTAAACCTATATGTCAACAGTTGGATCTAATGCTTGAATTCCCTCTTGGGTGGTAGCCCTTTAAGATTCTGGAACACTCCGTTATATGCCTATAGAAACTCTTCAAATTGTTATCTTTGGTCCCTAGTGCACCCCTCCAAGGATGTCTTTTCTGTCACTAACTCTTCTACAAACTAAGTTTCTCTTAGAAACATTAAAAGATATTTATTACTATAATTGATATGTTTCTTGTCTTGGTTGGTCCTTACTAGAAAAATTTTAGACTTGCTTTTGTGTTCATTAATGGTGATGGATTTTTGTCCTTAATGAGGTGGTATTGGTTGGATATATGTATGAATATAACATACCTCCTACACATAGAGAAACTCCCAAACACCACTCCACATACATCAAGTGGAACTACATCTAATTCTACTTCATCAATAAAATTTGCATTGATAGAAAATTTTACTTTACATTGATTTGTAACCTTAATTTTTGCATCCTTAATTATCCATCCTAATGGATATGGGATAAGATGATCTGGAACCTCTAATCCTACTTTTTTGGCCATCTCTACTACAACGAGGTTCACTTGTGATCCTAAGTTAGAGCATCAACTTTTGTCTTCTTGACCAATATCTTTATATTAAAGAGTTTGGTCATCTCCTTCACTTCCTATTGCTAAAGGCTACTTCAATTCACCCCCTTCTACATTGATATGTAGACAATATTCTCATCCACATCCAACCTACTTTCCACTTGATTGCTCAAATCTATGGCCATGAGATTTTTATTATTCTTGTCCTTCATCCAGTTCTTCAAGTTGAGTTTTAGATGTAGTTTACAACACTTCTCTTCTGTGTGACCATCAATTTTATAGTTTTAACAACGGTTGTTGGGATCTTTGCACTGGTATGTTATGGAAACTATCTTCTTGTACTTCTTCCATTTTTTTGGGTTGTTCTTTTTTGGGTTATTTCTTAGACTCCTCCTCTAGTTCTTCTCGATCCCTCGATTTTCCTTTTCATTTGACTTATGAGTTGGAACCTCCATCTTATTTGAGTCAAAGCTTGTTTGCTAGAGCCACTATAAGGAGGTTCATATTATAACTAGATTCGTTAAGCATGGTTAGGGTTTTATGACTTTCCTTTTAAACCAATATGATTCCCTACAACTCCAAATAATATACCCAAAGAAACATGCTCTGATGTACCAATATGATCTGTAAAATTCCATGGATATTCCACTGGATAATTCATCACAATAGATTTGATAATAATATATAGAAATATGAAATTCATACTATGACGGTTAATTTCCTTCTATTTTTTGGATTTATTAAGTTATTATTTTCTTCTTATGCATGCAATATGCAAATAATCACTCAAAAACCATAATAAAAATAAGATATGACTTGGGAAACCCTTTTAGGAGAAAACCCAACAAGAAGGTAAGGTTGTTTTGCTATCTCTTCTTTGAATGGAAATGGCGCAAATACAAAGGAGTGAGACTTATGGCTCATGGTATTCTATAGAACAAAAACCATCCTTTTTTTTCCCTTCTCTCTATCTACTCTTAGCTATTTTTCTCTATTATGGAACAAAATGCACTAAAATAGAATTGAATCCCTTTTCCTCCTAGTAGCTTGGTTATAACATAGCTCGACAACCAAATAGTGGTCAAATTTGGCCCATTCAACCCTTAATATGAATTAAAATTCAACCCTTCTATAGTCTTGTTCATAGGACCCATGTGGCTAGCTCCTTTCCCACAAGTAATAGGGGATGAAATGGCATCCTCTCGAATTATGGTGGTTAAACAAAATATGTCATCTTTCGAGAGGAATAAATTTTTCATCCAAACTTTGATTGATGCAATTCTTGCATGTTGGAAAGGTCTTAGAGTGTAGAATAACGCTAAGGGGTGCAACACTTGGAAAAATTTTAAACGAAAAGCCTTAAAAGGATTCCGACCACAGTTCTCCAAATTGGATACTGTCACAAAAACTTATCCTGTACGCTGATTTCTTTGATTTGCCCACCCTGAAAGCATTGATTTAGATGAAAAAATATAATTGATCCAATCTGAATCAATGCAACTACCTTTAGTGTAAGTGAAAGGAATTTTTTTCAAGAACAGGATAAGATGGCTTTCCATATCTAGCTTTATGACAACATAGTTACTAAGGAGAGGTCATATGATTTTGGCACTTAATAAGTATTTTAGGCATGGTAGTTGTCACTATATTACATCACTCAATGCATGTTTGCTTTGTTGAAAACAAAACAAAAGGCTAGAGGCCTTTGATATGGACCTTTTGTTTAATAACAATTTAAAATTTAAAAGGCATACAAAAATATTATTGCGGAGTCGCCCTTTGTATAAATTCAAAAACAAGTTTAGCAAGCACAAGTTAAGATGGATTAATATATTTCACTTTTTGAGAACATAGACATTAACTTAGAGAAGGCATGGGAGTATATGACTTTTAAGTAATAAGTATTAAATTGGAGTCCTGAGAAAGATATTTATTGAAAATTTAGTTTGTAATTTTTTCACTTAGGTGATGTGTTGTGAATGTATGTGTGATTGAGCTTAATATAACCATTACAATTATTAGAGGAAAGAAGTCTAAATATAGTCCTTATATTTATTTTTCAGGATGAAAAATTTTTCCACAAATTTTTGTACATTAAAAAATAAATTACAAGTAAAAAAATTATATTTTCTAAAATGCTTGATAAATCCAAATTTAAGAAAAATTTAAATTAATTAATTATTCAGCACCATCCCAAATCATCTACTTTATTAATATAATTAATATCATAATTTTTTATTTTTTTCTTAATAATTATTTTATCTGTCATTCTTTTAGTATAATTGATATCATAATTTTTTATTTATTTTCTTATTAATTACTTTATCTGTCATTCTTTTAAAAATAATACCATATTAACATTTAATTATATAAATTTATTATTAATAATAAATATATATATATATAAATTTATTATTAATAATATATATATATATATAACTTAGAGAGATTAATTTTTCAATGCCAAATTACATAAATTAACACAAATTTATATTATTTTTCAAATTTAGATATTTAGAAAATTTCCCTTAATAATAAAAGGAAATTCAATGTGTTGAGGAGATTCATGATATAATGATTAGGCCGATGAAAGATCAGCTTGGACTCGGGGCTTGTTCATTCCCTTTTAATTTCTTTCGCTTACATATCTTTACATAGTTGAATGAAAAAGTGGATAAAAGGTTTAAGAAGGCTCATAGATTGCGAAGAGTGTGTGACAACTTCATAAATTTATAGATTCGCTATTTCCTTTCTAGTGAAGAAAGTTTATAATTTTTATGATTAAGTTTTATAATTTTTTAAAAAAAAGGCAATTTACATTTATATTTTTTCATTTACAAATAAATATTGTAAGTTTGGAAGTGTATAAATCTATATAAACAAATTTAAAAAAATGAATGCAAATTATATATATATATATATATATATATATATATATATTTTCATATTCTTAATGTAAATAATATATTTGTATAACGAAAAATTACTTTATTTAATTTTAAATAGAACTTATGATTTTATTGAAAAACACAAATTACTAATCACAAAACCAGTTAGATTGAAAAAAATCCACGGAAAAAATAAATCGGTTGATTTGAGAGTTAGAATTAACTTTTTTATATTAATTTTATTATTTATTTATATTGTAAAATGATATTTATTTTTTATTAATTTTGTTTGACATTTATTTATCATTTACTTTTTATTTAGAAAAATTGTGGGTATTAAGTATGGGGAAGAAAGTTTTTTTTTTCTTAATTTGAAGGCAAGAGAGAGGTTATCCTCTCTCTTAACTTGAAGGCAAGAGAGATTAAGAGAGAGGTTGTTAATAAGAAAGTTATCCTTTCTTAATTTGAAGGCAAGAGAGAGGTTATTCTCTCTCTTAACTTTATGGCAAAAGAGATTAAGAGAGAGGTTGCTAATAAGAAAGTTATCCTCTTTCTTAACTTGAAGGTAAGAGAGAAGTTATCCTCTCTCTTAATTTGAAGGAGAGATTAAGAGAGAGGTTGCTAATAAGAAAGTTATCATCTTTCTTAACTTGAAGGCAATACTGAATAAGACTTGAACCTAAGTGGAAAGAATAATAACTATTCTATCCAACCAGCTAAACTATACTCAATTGACAAAAAAATTTGGATATTGGGTACCACCCACTAAATAAAGTCAACCTTCTTGTCAAGCTAACTTACTAAAATTGATATAAGAGAATAACAAATATTCCACTCAAACTAAACTCAGTGATTATTTTGTTTTTTATGTTATTTACCTATACAGAAAAATAACTTTAAATAAAATTTATATTCATTATATAACTAAAGTAACATTTCCTTTTCTTCATATTTGACTAACATCTTAACCCATTAACTAACTAACATCACACCTAGTACGTTCCAAAAGACCAAACAATTCAGTTGGATAACTGGTCCATATTGTCGTAATCCAAAAATATTCGAATGAATTAGATTATTAACCTCTATTTAGCTAAAAGACCTATCGATTGCCCTCGATTTCAATTTTGTTATGACAATTATTATAAGTCTAAATGATGGTTGACTATTATATTATTTTTTGTGTTTATCAAATTTTAAAACAGCGCAAAACTAAAAATGCTTTGGACTCGTTATCTAAGTTGTGAAAGCCATCAAATCTATTAATTTTTTTGGTAATTTTACAAATTATGAAAGTTTATTTTTGTTGGAGATACTATATATCTAGGACTTTCATTACTGGTACATGCGGACACTTAGTTAGAGCATGAGACTACATGCAAGATTTTTTCTGCATGATTTACTCTCTGATTTGTTCCTCCTTTCACTTTGCAACTGGCTAGTTCTTCTGCATGATTTACTCCCTGATTTGCTCCTCCTTTCACTCCGCAACTGGCTAGTTCTTCTGCATAATTTACTCCCTGATTTGCTCCTTTCACTCCGCAACTGGCTAGTTCTCTCCAGAACTCGCTGTAGGTGTTGAGTCTTCTTATTAATCACCACTATGGCACATTATCTTGGGATCTTCATCGAGTAATGCTATATCATGAGCATTGCAACCTATTTTCTGAATCAATCATTCTTTTTTTTTCTTTCGATTATTTTAGTGTTTTTTCTCTGCAAAGTTGTGTGTTCAACCTTTACTAGCTAGATTCATCTGTGCATGTTTTCTAACACACTTACATGGTATCAGAGCCCATAGGTTGCTAGATAAAAGGCACACCAGTACTTTATTTTGCAGGGATTACAACTTGGAGATCGAAGATCAACAGAAAAATGGAGTTTCCCAAAGCATCGATCCTAAGTACAACTATCACGAATGGAAGGACCAAATGGATCGATACCTTCGTCAGAAAGGGTTGTACAGGATTACCATGGCTGCAAAAGTGGAACCCACTTCAGCCAGAGAGAAATCCAAGTACCTCAACTGCATGGATGAGGCCCATGGATCCATATGCATGTGCATCTCCCCAAAGTTGCAGTTTTATCTATCTGCCTACAATACTCCCAATGAGATTTGGAAAAAGGTTGAAGAACTCTATGGGAAACAGGATGAGATGAAAGGACATCTGCTCGAAGTGGAGCTGCTCTCATTGGATTCACGGAAGTATGACAGAATTCAAGACTTTTTCACCAAATATAATGATTTATTGCTACAACTCAAGGGTTGTGGAATTGACAAATCCAAGGAAGAGAGTCGCCAAGTTCTCTCTATTATGTCAAAGCTCAAACCAAAATACTCCATCTTTGTGTCTACATTTCATTCAGTAAGGCTCGCAACAGGTAAATCCTACACTATGCCTTCTCTCAAAGAGTTCATGGAGTCCCTCACTTTTGAGCAAGATAAACTCATTGGCATAGGGAAAATCAAACCTCCAAAAGCACATGCACTTGCTATGCATGATGGCAGCCATAATAAAAATCACAGATTTGATTCAAATCATAAAAATCAGCAGCAAAAAGACAAGGGAAAAATGCATTCCCATTCAAAGAAGGAAGGGTACACCAAGCCCTTCAATGACTCCTCCAGCTCCAGAAATGAGAAAGGGAAGAAATGAGACAAATGCACCTATTGTCACCGAGGATTCCATCTGGAATCCTCCTACATGAAGAAACAAATTGACCAAATGGAAGAAATCCTTCAGAAGAAAAAGCTTGGGGGCCACATTCCTCAGGGCGCCAAGAAGAAAACTGAGGATCCGCCACACGGGAAAGGTAACAATTTTCATGCTTTAGTTGCAATTAACTCTTCCCCTGATACATGGACTATAGATTCTAGTGCATCACATCATATGGCTGTTGCAAAAGAAGTCTATTCCTGTTTGGATGCTTGCAAAGGACCTCCCATCCTCATGGGATTTGACTCACCTATTGAGGTCAACAGAAAAGGTAGAGTGGAACTTTTACATGGAAGCTTTGAAGATGTGCTTCATGTTCCAAAACTTTTCGTAAACCTATTTTCAATTTATCAGATCACTCATTTCAGCACCGGAAAGAGAGTGGAATTCACTCTAGATGCAGTGAACATATATGACCTACATAGCAGCTCCAAAATTGCAACCAGTGAGGTAAACAATGGAGCTAGACTATATATATTTTCTGAATTTATTGAATCTGAATCCTCCTTATTGCTTACACATGCTGATGATAGTAGTAGGCTTTGGCACGAGAGGTTTGGTCACTTAAATTACAGGTATATGCAGCAGCTAAGCAAGCATGAGATGGTGGAAGGCTTGCCAAATATCAGTTTCTCCAAAGGAGTTTGTGAAGGGTGTGGCAAACATCCTAGAGAAAAGTTTGACACCGAAAAGACTCACAGAGCATCCTCTCCTCTAGATATGATACATAGTGATATCATGGGGCCTTTTCCTCATCCTTCCATCAACAAAGCAAGGCATGTGCTTACATTTATTGATGTTTTCTCACGATATACTTGGGTGTATCTTCTCAGGGCCAAATCTGAAGTTTTTGCGCATTTTGAAGATTTCAAAGCACTAGTTGAGACACAGTCAGAGAGAAAGATCAAATCCCTCCGTACAGACAATGGGGGGGAATATGTTAACACAGCACTTCAGAACCTTTGCCTTGAGTCCGGCATACAGTTGTAGCACACAGTTCCATACACTCCGCAACAAAATGGAGTTGCTGAGAGAAAGAACTGATCTCTCAAAGAGATGGCTCCCTGCATGCTGCATGCTAAGTCACTACCTCATAAGCTATGGGTTGAGGCACTTAATTGTGCTAACTACATCCAGAACAGATCTCCTCATAGGTTTGTCAAGGATTGGACCCCCTTTGAGGCTTGGAGCGGCACTAAACTAGAGGTCACCCACTTCCGTGTTTTCCGCTCCCGAGAATGGGCCAAGATCCCCTCTGAAAAGAGGAAAGCTCTTGATCCACATAGCATTGAGTGCATCTTTGTTGGATACCCTAATGGTGTGAAGGGATACCGGCTCCTGATTTCCTCTACGGACAAGCTCATCATTGAGCGAAGTGTCAAATTTGAGGAAAGTCTCTCGCATGCACCTCAATTGCCGCATGCAGACACCTTTTATCTACCTCATGTCTGAGATGATGACTCAGTACACTCAGATGTAGATACAGAGCATGTAGATGCCGAGGTAGAGCATGCAGATGCAGAGATAGAGTCTTCAGATACAAATCCAGTGCATGCATATGATGATCCACATCCAAGCCCAGATCGGGCTTCCAGCAGTGAATCAACTTCCCCTGTCATAAATCAGAGAACAAGGAGCTTAAGTGAGATATATGCACAAGACCACCCAGCTGCTAGAAATGGTCTTGTGGGGGATAATTCTGATCCGTGGAGGACTAGATTAGAGTTTATTGAGCCTCCTCTTGCCCTCACTGCCACTGAACCAACGCCATCCTGGCATTGTCATTTGGTTTAGTCTTCTAATCCGCAGTCTTATGCTGAGGCTGCTGGGCATCCCTCTTGGGAGTCCGCCATGGAGGAGGAGTATAACTCCCTCCTCGAGAACCAGACCTGGGATGGGCCCCCTTCGTTCAAGAAGGAAACTTGTTCGATGCAAATGGGTCTACAGGACCAAGAGTGCTGCAGATGGGCAAATCACCAGACAGAAAACCAGCCTAGTAGCCAAAGGCTTATAGCAAGTGCATGGCATTGATTATGATGAGACCTTTGCTCCAATAGCAAAGATGGATTCCATACACATTGCACTTGCTGTTGCAGCTGCCCAGGGGTGGGAAGTACATTAGATGGATGTGAAGAATGCCTTTCTTCACGGAGACCTATCTGAGGAGATCTACATGGAGCAGCGACATGGTTTCATTCAGGATTCATCTTTGGTTTGTAGACTGAAGAAATCTCTCTACGGCCTTAAGCAGGCCTCGAGAGCTTGGTATGCGAAGATGGATTCTTTTCTTTTATCACAAAACTTCAAAAGATGTAACTCTGATCCGAATGTTTACATGCTTAAGACACATGATTCTCTTCTTATCTTAGTTCTGTATGTGGATGATCTCCTGATCACCGGCACCTCGGCTTCAGCCATTGCTGCAGTCAAGAGGGCTTTGCATGATATGTTCTTGATGACGGACATGGGTCCATTACACTTCTTTCTTGGTCTTGAGATCAGCCAGGATGCCATAGGCATCAAACTCTCTTAGGCTAAGTATGCACGGGATCTCCTCGAGAGATTTCACATGACTGACTGCAAGCCATCACCGACACCTTTTCTGTCTAGGGTCTGCCTTGAGGATGGAGGTGACACTCCATTAGTTGACAGTAATCTCTACCGACAGCTAGTGGGGAGCTTATTGTACCTCACCCACTCCAGACCAGATCTCTCATATGTAGTAGGGGCAGTTTCCAGATACATGCAGGAGCCGCATGAGCTACACTGGAATGCTACTAAGCGAATCCTTCGATATGTGCAGGGCACCATCACCTTCAGGATTCACTATGCAGTAGGCACTGCATTGAATCTCCTTGGCTTCACAGATTCTGATTGGGTGGGCAACATCATTGATCGTAAGTCCACCTTTGGATATTCACTCAGTATAAGGTCTGGCCATATCTGTTGGTCGAGCAAGAAGCAGGCTGCTATTGCTCTCTCTTCAGCGAAGGCCAAGCACAGAGGAGTAGTCAACATCACCATTCAGGCTCTATGGCTACAACACTTCCTCACTGAGTTAGGCGTCCAGTTCCACCAGCTCATTGTCATCTGGTGTGACAACCAGAACACTCTCAAATTTTGCAGGGATCTAGTACAGTGACATCGGATGAAGCACGTAGAGATCCATATGCACTACATCAAAGACTTAGTACATGATCGGGTCATTGATTTGCAGTTCTGTCCTTCAGCAGAACAGACTGCAAACATCTTCACCAAGACATTCACTCAGCAGAAGTTTCACTCTATGCGCGATCGTCTTGGAGTGAAAGACACAGTTGCTTAGCAACTGTCTTTTCTTCTTCGTTTATTTTGATTATATTGTATTTTGAGGGGGGGGTTTTCCCACGAGGTTTTCTCTCTTTCCTCAATTCTAGTACAAGTTGCACTATATTTTGGGTAACCTTTGGCCTTAGTTGCCAGGGCCCATTTTCTATTTTTCCCCATAGTGGTGTTCAGGGGGGGTGTTGGAGATACTACACACCTAT
The DNA here is from genome assembly GCA_031772625.1 of Pinus tabuliformis. Classification (NCBI taxonomy): domain Eukaryota; kingdom Viridiplantae; phylum Streptophyta; class Pinopsida; order Pinales; family Pinaceae; genus Pinus; species Pinus tabuliformis. Next base: position 1,608,565,534 of record CM062804.1, read on the forward strand.
GACTTTCATTACTGGCACATGCGGACACTTAGTTAGAGCATGGGACTACATGCAAGATCCTTTCTGCATGATTTACTCTCTGATTTGCTCCTCCTTTCACTCCATAATTGGCTAGTTCTTCTGCATGATTCACTCCCTGATTTGCTCTTTCTTTCACTCCGCAACTGGCTAGTTCTTCTGCCCTTTCACTTTGCAATTAGCTAGTTCTCTCCGAAACTTGTTGTAGGTGTTGAGTCCTCTCATTGATCACCACTATGACACATTACCTTGGGATCTTCACCCAGTAATGCTATATCATGAGCATTGTAACTTATTTTCTGAATCAATCATTCTTTTTGTTCTTTCAATTCTTTTAATGTTTTTACTCTGCAAAACTGTGTGTTCAATCTTTACTAACTAGATTCATCTGTGCAAATTTTCTAACACATTTACAATTTTTTTGGATAAAGCCATTTTATTAATATGGGCGTTAACAATTTGATTATATGAAAAAACAACTCTGAAATATGTAAAACGTTTAACAATGCTACTATATAAAATTGTTAAACATTTTAGGTATTTCAAAGCTGTTTCATGACAGGTATGGTAGACTGTCGGCCGTATTTGACGATTAAATTGACCCGTGGCATGCAATCTACCCGTCATATTCCTCAAATTCCAGCGAAAACCAAAGGACGAAGGAATAGTTGGTGGTACGGAAGCCACCAGAAACGACGGAGAGGCATCTGGGCAACATCGCAGTTGCGGCTCTTTCCACGTCGCCGCAGTCGACAAAACATGTCCTACGTCCCTAACCGTCAAATAGCGGTGGTGGACGACAGTGAATAAAAGATGTTGCATTTGTGTTTGTAGGCACTCAACGGGCCTCCTATTAACAAAACCCTTCTCCTAAGTCAAAGTCTTTCGGTGGTTTGCATAACGTTTCATTTTCTTATTCTACAATTTCATGAAAAGTTCAATGCTCAAGCTCATAAAAGCAATTAATGTGTGAAATATTGTTAATTTTGAATAATATCGATACATCATTTTTTAGAATTATGAATAATTAGTTTTGAATAATTTGGAGTTTATTATTATTTATGTTGATAGGAATGTTTAAGCCAACAGATTTGTGGAATTTCTTTTATTAATTGCACATGAGTTTAGATTACCAATTCAAACACAAGAAGCTATTTTACAAAATTGAAAGGAATTGGATAACAAATTTCGTATGACCAATTTTTTTTCAGAGGAAAAAAACAAAATAGATTATAACAAATTTCGTATGACCAATAGCACTATAAAATTTTTGAATTTTAAATTTTGCAGAAATCTGGTTGCCTCCGTTGTCAAAATAATATTTAATGTCCACTTATAAACCAATTAAATAAGCGTATAAATAAAATTTAGTGTGGGCTCATAAAAAATTTAAATAGTTGTACAGATAAAAAAAATTTATTAATCTAACAAAGTTGGATCATTATTCTTCGTATTCCTTAGATTTGTGTTCGCTGAATTTGTTTTGGTTTCGAGTCGTTGGATCTCTGGTCTGCTCTCCACTTACAAGTAAGTTTCATGCACTCTAAACAATGTAACTTAGAATATAATATTGGCTGATATCTTGGTTGTATCTCTGGTCTGCTTTCCACTTACAAGTAAGTTTCATGCACTCTGAACAATGTAATTTAGAATATAATATTGGCTGATATCTTGGTTGTAAACTTCAACTAAAAAATTACCACTTTAAAATTCTGGATTGTTTTGGTTTTGAGTCTCTACTTACAAGTAAGTTCTATACACTCTGAACCTGTAGCTTCGATTATAATATCTAGCTTCGATTATAATATCTAGGTTGTAAATTTTAACAAAAATATTTACCATATTAAAATTCTAAATCGGGTAAAATTTTAAACATGTTTACTTTTTACTAAAGTCAATACCATTTCGTAAAATAAAGTAAAAAGGTTAATTCAATAGATTATAAATTTACATTCAACAAAAAATGTACCACATTAAAATTCTAAATCAGGTAAAATTTTAAACATGTTTACTTTTTACTAAAGTCAATACCATTTGGTAAAACAAAGTAAAAAGGTTAATTCAATACAAAGTATATTTCTTTTAATTAATATTTGTAAAATGAATCTTTAAAAGGAAGACCATATCCTATGGATATATTAAAATATCTAAAGACATAAACATTTCCACAGCAAAGTTATAATATTTGAAATTTTTGTTATCATGCCATGTAAAAAATATCATTAAATCCAATATTAATATTAATATATTATAATATTAATATTATAGATTTAATAACTTTGAATTAATACAATATTAAATTTGTTGTATTATAATACATATTAATATATCATGATATATATATTAACTCTAGATATATATGGGAGGGAAGAACAAAGAAAGAGTGATAGAGATGGAGAGATAGAGGCACTTAGAGGAAGCGAGAGAAATGGAGAGAGAGGAAGGATGACAGAGGATTTGAGAGACAAGAGGAGAGAGGGAGGGATAGAGAAATGGAGTTGGAAGGAAAGAGAGGGAGGGAAGAAGAATCACATAGAGAGAGAAAAATGGAGAGAGAGGGAGTGACAAGGGAGAGATGGAGAGAGAGTGTATATGTTTGGGGGTGAGATAGAGAGATAAAGAAGGCTAGATAGAGAGAAGAGGGGGAGAGAAGGAGAGAGACTGACAGAGTTGGAAGGCGAAGAGAGAGATAGAGACTGAGTGATGAGTGGGAAAGGGAGAGGGAGGTAGGAGAGAAGGGGAGAGAGAGGAAGGTAGAGAGTAAGGATGTGAGAGAGAGAAGGAGAGAGGCACGGAGAGAAAGACAAAGGTATGAAGAAAGACACGGAGAGAGAAAGGTGGATAGAGAGAGAGGGAGTGATAAGGGAGAGAGAGAGAGAGAGAGAGAGAGAGAGAGAGAGAGGAGAGTAGGAAGGAAGAGAGATAGAAGGGGGAGAGAGGGAGAGAAGGGGAAGAGAGGGAGACAGAGGGAGAGGAAGAGGGAGGGATAGATTGATAAATATGGAGAAAGAATGTGTATGTTTTGGGGGTGATATAGAGAGACAAAAGAGAGACATAGAGAGATAGATATATAGATGGAAGGTGAAGAGAGGGAAAAAGAGAGAGGGAGAGAGAGGGAGAGATAAATAGATATGGAGGGAGAAAGCATGTGTGTTTGGGGGGGAGGGGGTGAGAGGGAAGATATAGATATAGATATAGATGGAGGGGAGAGAGAGGGAAGAAGAATTCTTGCACTAGATGAATCGATTTCATTGTAGATAGTGATTTCTAATCCTATTTGATTTCATGCATTGAAGGAGATAATTTGAAGGAGGGGGGGAGAGCAGGAATGAAGAAAGAGAGAATGATAGGGGTGAGAGAGGGAGAGAAGGGTAAGAGAGATAGAGGGAGACACAAAGATGGAGGGAGAGAGAGAAGGAGAGAAGGAGGGAGATAGTGATAGGGTTGGAGGGAAAATAGAGAGAGAGAGAGAGAGAGAGAGAGAGAGAGAGAGAGAGAGATGAGGGGAGAGAGGGAGCTAGGAGAGAAAGGAAGAGAGATGACTTGAGAAAGAGGAGAGAGAGAAAGGGAGAGAGAGGAGGAGAGAGAGAGGGAGAGAGAGAGGAGGAGAGAGGGAGGACAAAGAAATGGATTTGAAAGGGGAGAGAGGGAGGGAACATACGAAGAGAAAAGTGGAGCAAGAGAGAGAGAGGGGAGTGAAAAAGAAGAGATGGATAGAGTGTGTGTATGTTTGGGGGTAAGATAGAGAGACAAAAAAAGAGATATGGAGGGAGATATAGATATAGATGAAGGGGGGAGAGAGTGAAGAATATTTTTTGCATTAAATGCATTAAATTAATGGTAGATGGTGATTTCTAATCCTATTTGATTCCTTGCACTAGACACATTGATTTCAGCGTAGATGTTGATTTATAATGATATTTGATTGCTTGCACTAGATGCATTGATTTCAGTGTAGATGTTGATTTCTAATTCTATTTGATTGCTTGCACTAGATGCATTGATTTCAATATATATGGTAATTTCTAATCTTATTTGATTTCTTGCACTAGATGCATTGATTTTAGTGTAGATGTTGATTTCTAATTGTATTTGATTGCTTGCACTAGATGCATTGATTTTAGTGTAGATTTTGATTTCTAATCTTATTTGATTGCCTACACTAGACACATTTATTTTAGTGTAGATGTTGATTTCTGATTTGATGTAACTCAATGTACGATGGTACATTAACTTAAAGTGATTGGATTAACAATGTGCATTGATTTCAGTGTAAGAAAAAAAAATGATTGACAATGTGCATTGATTTTTTTTATAGTAATTCAACCTATTAATATTGGAGAGCAAGAGAGACAAGGTACTGTGTTTACTACAATAGTTCAAGTTAAAGAATTGAATGTTTTACGATGTCAACTATCCTTTTCATATAATCAATATAAAAATATGGAAAAACTAACAAATAATGTAAATATTACCACTCACTAAAAAATTCAAAATTACATTATTTCTTCACTTTTGCAAAACAAACTATAGATAAAAAAAATCAAAATATTTTGAAGGAAATAAATTATTTCAATCATTAGCAATCAAACAAATGATTTCAAGAGTAATCTTGATGCAGTAAATTATTAAAACTACTCTTCAAGATATATTTAGTAATACCTGGAGGGACACCATTAAGAATTATTAATTGTCCAAAATTGCAATACCTAAAGTTAAATGAAGTAAATGTTCAGTATCAATCCGCTTGCAAATTATTGACAAGATTGTCTCTCTTCTTCATCACCAAATAATCACTAATAGAAAATTACATACACATATAGAAATATAACACAACAATTGTAACATTCACAAACATTATCATCCAAATCCAAACATATAAACACACAAACCACTAAGAATGATATAGTCATGTCAAACAAAGAAAACATAATGTAAATTTGAAAGTATTAAGTTTATCTCAAACATATACATAATAATAATAATTTAAAAAAGTGTCATTGTTGCCCCCAACTATAACCAGCCTAGATCCATCTATCTCTAGATTTATCATGTCCCGAGAGGGATCAAATCCCTCAAGGTGAAAACCTTTCCGCAAATTCCACACTCCAAAAAGAAGGTTTGCACCTCGAGGGATTTGATCCCTCTCGGCGCATGATAGATTCAGAGTTAGATGGATCTACGCTGGTGGTACAAACATGATATCTTTAAGGATGGAGACAAACAATGCCCCAATGAAGAAAAATCTTCCTCAGCAAGCTTGAAACAAGTGCAATAGGGTAGAAAGAGGTGTGAGACAAGTTAAATAATTTTTGGAAATGGGTTTACCTACTTGTTGGGGGTAAACACATGAATCTAATTTCACTGGAAGCATACAAAGAGAGCTACTCCTGAGAAAAATAAATAAAGTCAATAAGTTTGAAGATATGTGGAAGCCCATTAAAAGAAGTGCATTAAAAGGCGAACAATACTGAATAAATTCTATATCTTATGACATATCAAGAATTTATTTTCTACACCTCCTACATATGAAAAATATATGGAATTAGATATTGTCTATAAGAATATGTCTACATTCAATTAGCTTATGGGTGCATATTGGGATTCCCTTGCTTGATTTGTTTATGATGATTCATCAATGCAATTGGAAGATGAAAGCACAAGATACTTGACATGGCACAATTATACAAGTTGTTTTTCCAACAAAATCTATCTTTGTGATTTTGGTCCTATAAAGTTGTTCAATGTAATTAATTGGTGTTACAGTTTATTTTGTATAAAACAATTAAAGACTAGGTACCAAGGGACCAAGGATTTTTGTATCTATTGAATATTTGCATTACTGGATAATAAGTATCTTATCAATTGGTTAGATTCTAGTGAGAGTCCAAAGATATGTATTTTTTTTTCCATTGTTAATGAAAAAAAAAGTCTCCTGCTTTCTCATTTCATTTTATGAACATATTTGGAGAGTGATTATTGGGTACTACTTCCCCATTCATATGTGTTTGCATTAACGTTATTGAAAGCTATTTTATGAAAGAATTCATTTATTTCTAACATGCTTCTCTTTTAATTAAGTTTTCGTAGCAAAATTCATATGGTAAATATGAGTATGTTATGTGACTACTATATTTCCATGCTTAGTATGTCAAAAGGTTTTGAGTGTTAGTTTAATATTCTTGATCTTGTGTATTTGTTATCTTCCATTCTTCCATCCACTATTTTATGTGATCTCTCTATGGCCTAATTAATTGATTTCTTGAAAACTCATAACTTAAGATATTGTCCTAAAATAATTAAAAGGGATAGATATAAATCTAGGTCAAACCAATAATTTGAATGGATTGATGTCTTAACATAGTTCTTTAGCTAAAAACTTCTGAAGGAACAACACTGTGGTTGACCGAGGTCAAACATGGTTAATGATGGTCATATGTGGTCAACCATGGTTAACATAGTCAAGATGGACAACCATTTTCAACTAAGGTCAAATGTGGCCAAACCATAGCTTGCAATGGTATACATTGTCAACATGGTTGACAATGGTTAATTTGGTCAACAATCGTCAACATGGTCAAGATGGCCAACCATGGTCAATTTGGACACCTTGGTTAGCCGTGGTTAACCAAAATCATCTATAGGTAAATGTTGAAACCTTGATCTACCATTTTTAGCCATGGTCAATCATATGTTGGCCATAGTCAACCATTGTCGAATAAGCTCAACTATTGTCAAACATGGTTAGGCAAGCTCATGCATGCTTAAACCGTAGAGGATTAGCTTTTTTTATCAATATCTTACCATGTTCATAAAGGGGGTATTTTAATTGTGAAAAATAAAGTCAATATGTTGTAGGTATTGGGGGCAATGTGCAGTTGGGGGAATTTATGAAAAGGGATATTAAATAATGATCTAGGTGGATATTGGTGGTCACCTACCTATTCCACTTTGTTGGGTGTGTGTTATATTCTTTCCATGATTAGCCCCATGTGTTGTATGTTGCACTGGGTGTAGCCGGGGTGGGGGTGGTCAAAGGGGAGGTGGAAACCCCCCGTTTCGGGGGGTTTGTAGGGGGCAAGGGTCTGGGGCAAGACCCTAGGAATTTTTTGTTTTTATGTGCACCCAATAATAGTTGGGTAGACCTGTTATCACTCAGGTTGTTCCCCAAAAGTTGTGAGAAAAGGGAATACGACCGAGGTAACCACAGACCAATCTTTTAGATGCAGGTCCTAGCCAATTTGCATCCAAAGAGGGCTCTCTCTTTATGATTTAGCTTGATTTTGGGGTATATTAGGCTAGTTATGAAGTACAAAGGTTTGTTTGATCTTTGGATGGTGGCATTCAATAGAACAGGGGTGCAAATATGAGAAGTTCAGTCCATTGGGTTAATGGAGTTTACGAAGATAAACTGCTGGATATGGTTTCTTTGACAGAGGGAGGTACTACAGAGTATGGTAATCAACCATGAAACAAATTGAAAGCTGGAATCAGGTGAAATGGGGTCAGGGGGTGAAGGGAAACTAAGAATCCTTCATCATGCTGAGAGAGGGAAAGTGGATGAATATTGCCAGGGAGCAGTTAAGAATTCCTTGGCTATATTCAAGATGTAAGAACCAGGGAAACAGGAGCAGTTAAGAATTCCTGCTTATGCTAATTCTGAAGAAAACATAAAAATAACAGAAATTGAACACAGAGTATAGTTAAGCAAGTTCTGGGTTATTCTTTTTCCCTGTTATTCAGAGTGTGAACATAGATGATATATAACAATACAGAAACTGTAAAACATGAGTTAAAAAGACTTATTGATCCATGAGATAATTCGAGAATTCTGCAACATAGTCCTCTACCATTGATTCCACAACCAAAGAGTTCAGCAACAACGCATTCTAGCAACCTTTTATTCAGAATAGTTCTCAAAGTTACAACGCAGTTCCAGAAATGTATCACCAAAAACCTCTTAATACTTCACTTGGGGAGGTATTTGTACAAAATTGTTTACAAAATATCTCAATGAGATAATATCTAGCAATAAATTCTTCTACCTACTCTACAGGAGCAGTAAATGATCTTGGGAACAGGAAGAAATAAATGCAGAGGTAAGTGATGTTGTGTTGGTCGCTCAGTTGGTGAGGCGCATTGACTGTTTTCTCAGTGAGTCGGCCAGTGGACGCTTTACTGATATTCTGCGCCGCTGGCGTTGCTTTCTCGGGTGCTTTTACTTGCGCTTTAATTGACTGTTGCCCAGCGCGATTTTTTATCTGCTCTTTTTCTCCACTTCATGCTATCTGTCGTGTTCTGGAAAAAACAAAAGTTTGAAATCCATCTACAAAATTTCCAGCATACTTTGCAACCACTGTTCTTCTGGAAACTAATGTCTTTGCAGCTTTATCAAAGTTTCATCTACGTCTGTGTACCTGTAGAAGTTAGGCTGGGTTGTAAAAAGATGTTGTACTTCATGCTCAATATAAAACAGATTTTCCAAATTGTTGTACAGAGATTGGCCAGATGGAAGGGTCTTCTCTACTGGAGTACTTGATGATGATGCATTTTGTTGATCAACAACATATTTATTCAATCTGAACTAGTACTCAGCGTATCTTACTAGGCGTTCATTGTTTCCTACTAGATTGGGCAAGCCCCTTTCCTGCAAAACTGTAAATTTCTTTACAAAAGAATCTACTTCCACCTGTATATCCTGGTTCTTCCTCTCCAAATTCTGCATCAGGGTTCTCATGGTCAGAACCCTTTTGATTGTTAGGATGGTGCCTGTCCTGTCCCTGATGTCCAATGCTGCTAGTTCTTCCTTGGTTTTAGTGTTCAAAAATTGGATGAGCCTGTTGGCCTGTTCGGGCTTATGTCCCAATAAATTTCTGGCCCTTTGAATCTCCACCTGGGCTGCTGCAATCAAATTGATTTGTTCACATATAATTTGAATATATCTCCATATATTACTAATTGATTCACTGATGTTGGCCCATAGAATGCCCCTTATTTCTCCCAAAGGCTTGTCTAAAGAGAGGTCCTTTCCAATGCCTTTACTTTTTTTTCTAGTGCCTTCACCTCTCTTGTCTTTTCTGCCACAGTCATCTTAGATTTGTCATAACTTATTTCCAGCTTGGCCAATTTTTCTTTAGTTTCTTTCAATTCTGATACTTGGAGTTTTAAATCCTCCATAGCCTTTATCAATTCTTCAGTGGTCATGGTAGTGCTGCTGCCTACTGCTGTTGTTGCTGAAGTACCTGCTGCTGATGCTGGGACAGTGGGAGGGACTGCTGTTGTAGCTGTAGGAGGAGCAGTTGTAACTGTTGGAGCTGTTTGAGATGGCTGGGAGGTCGACACTCCCTGCTTTTCCTGCAATGCCTTCTCCAATTCCTGCTCTGTCTCATTTAACCTTTGATTCATTTTCATTAGCAGGTCCATCATGTCTTCTTCTGCTTTTTCTTGCACAACCTCTGTGGTTTGTGGATGCATGGTAATTGGCAGCTTTAATTGTTTTTTGAGGGCAGCTATGTCATCCTCCTTTTTCTTCATTAATGCTTTTATTCCCTTGGCATCCTTGGGATCATGTCCCAACTCAATGATAATCTCTTCCAAGGACTTTATCCTGTTGTCCTTGGCCAAAGAAGATGCCTTTTCTAAATCCAGTTGGGCAGATGTGTTGTTGATTGAGTTTTGCAATTGTTGAGCTAGCATTGCTTTGTCTGCCAATGTGGAATAGACCATCTCTCCAGTTTGCTTGTGTAACTCAATCTGGTCCATAGGGTGAATGTCTTTGGCAAGAGCTTCCAGATTTGTTCTAATATAATCAACAACTGACTGTGGCTACTGCACTTTAGGCTTGAAGTGGCTCAAGATCATATTTCCTTCCTTAATGTCATATGCAGACATTAACCTTTGTTGCTTGGTGGGGGTCATCTTGAGAAATTGATCATAAAGCTGCAGTCTTATTGGCTCATTTTGAGATTTGATATCAGTAAATGTTCTTTTAATATCTGAACTTTGCTTGCTTTGTGGCCTTGAGGAGGAAACTTCCACACTATGATGTTTCTCCAATTGCTGCCTTTGAGAACTGGTGGATGTTTCTACCACTGGAGATGTCTGTGGGTTGGTTGCCCTCTCACCCCTAGGACTTTCTATGATTTCCTCACTGATTTCCTCTTAAGATAGAGGATCTATTCTTTTCCTTTTCGCCTTTGGTTGCTCTGCTGGCCCACTTATAGGTGTGGTCTCTTCTCGGTCCCTTTTTCTTCCCTTTTCCTCATTTAGAAGAGTCTGCAATGTTGGTACCTTCGGTGCTTTGGTCTGGGCAGGAGGAATTTCCCCTTGGCCTTGCGGTTTTGATGATGTTGGCTGATATGTCATTTCTTGTTGCTCTGTATGCAACACTTCTTTGCCTTTAGATGTTCCTGCAGCTGGTGTAGTGCTTTCTCAGGCTGGTTGTTGTGAAGATGCAACAGTCGATGTGCCCACTCCGGTTTGCTGAGGGAAATTGAAAGAGACTTGTCCAAAAGAGTCCAGGTCAAGAGTCTTTTCAAGATTTTTCATTACTTGTTCCATTCTTTCTTCCTCAGTAAGCTGCTCTATCAACGTGCCCTCTACCCACTCATCTTGATTAGCATACTGCTCTAATTCAGGGATCCTACAATGCTTATAGGCTGATAGCCTATATTTTACCTTTCTATCACAGATGAATCCATTTGGGTCATAAGATACCCACCAAAAGCTCCTTTTTAATTTGAGTTGTTCACCCAATATCCTTTCAGCATCTTGCCACCCTTCCTTTTTGTTAAATATGAAAGGGCCTAATTGGTTTCTTAATTTCAGTTGAGCCTTTTTCTTGGCAGCATAAAAATGAGTCAAATCTGAGCTGATAAATTGCCTGAAGTATTCCAGGGAAAAAAGTCTCATAGGCACATATTTTGGCAATTTATAGGGGCATAGCTCACAGCCATATATCCTAATCTCAGTGTGATTCTGGTAGAAGTACCAGTCACCTATTTTGTAGTTTTTAGAGAGCTGTAAGATTTTCTGCATGTCACCAGAGAGTCTGGGAGGGGGAGTTCTCATTAGCAGAGAGGAGACTGGATGTATAAATAGATCAATGAACTCACAGTAGGTGTAGGGAGAATTATGGACTTCATGGAAGACTGAGGTCCAAAATATCACAGACCTCCTTTCTTCTTTAGTATCCAATTTTCTGATAGGACACTGAAAACTGTCTGTTTGATAGTATAAGTGTAGAAATTTTGAATAATATGACACATATTCACAGAGATTATCCTGATTATACACTTATAAGCGGAACATGCATAATACATAACCTCCTCTACGTTGATCATCAATTTACAGAAGCAGAAACATTCACAGGCGTACATAGAAGCATCAATCACACATATCAACACAGTATTTTCCCGGGGAAAGCATCTCGCTAAAAACCCCAACTATCTGTATATTATAGTGATTGAATCATGTAACAATACATAGTACGATACTCCTCACAAGTACTCAGTACTATCTTCACATGCTACACACAATACAACTCAGATGTGATCTCCAAATCTCCCCCACTGCTTGCCTGCCTCCACAGCTCAATACTTGCTCTAGCCTCTATCACTTTGATCTCTGACTACATCTGTGCTGCTGCTAGTTCTATCTCCAAGCATTGCATCCACCCTGCACCTCCCAACTGACCTCCCTGTTGGGCTAGAAACACCCTCTGATGCTGAAGCTCTACCTGCTACTGACAAGTGCTCCCTCTCTGACATCTGTGCTACTGCAACATCTCCATGCATCTTGCACCATTGCACACCTCTCTGTGCCACCTAGCATTGTGCAAAACACTTGTGCCTCTCGCATTGCTGCAGCCTGCTAGCTATGCGCTGTCCTGGGATTCCCTGCACTGTCGCTCTCTCTGCCGCTCCATCCACATTTGTCTCTACCCAATCAGTTAGTTCCTGCTACTACACATCGGGGCTCCCGTAGCAAGGTATCATCCAAGAGGTTGGGTACCTCAAGGATCCTACCCCTCCTCCTTGGGACGATCACTCTATATCGCCCCACCTCCTACCGAGAGGTATGGCTGCATGTGATCCCTCAGCCCACCTGGCTCGAAGTTTCCCCCTACTGGAGGTCTCTGGATGAGTAGATGTCTCTACTCGATCTCCTCTCAGCTTCCCCTATTGTGGCTCCTCCACAACCTCCTGAAGCTGCTGCACCAATCGTGGCTCCTCCACAATCATCTGAGACTTCTTCTGGCTCTGCATGTTGAGAGGTAATATGCCCTCCCTCTCAACCACCAAGTCTCCATCAATTGCCTCGCTGCTCAAGGCTTTACATGCATCTTGAACCTCAAGAGCATACAGGTTCTTGACCCGTGAACCCTCCTCATAACAACGAAAGCATCACACTTTCAATTTGTCAACCTTCTTCCCACCACTGGAAGAACTGGATTCGAAAAGAGAACCCTTCTCCTTCCCCTTCTTCACCTTACTCGCTAAGGCACAGTTCTCCTCATCCTACACGAATGAAGAACCGTCTCTGGTGCTCCATCTAATCTCCTCCTGCACAAGATCCGACCAAAGTCTCTCCCATCCTGGTAGTTTCTCCCTTCCATTCACCGAGTCCTAGTAGCTATGCCAACTCTTAGGAAGGTCAAGGAGTGCTAGACTCACCATCCTCATCCGACAGTCACCCCCACACTTCCCAGCTCATCTCGACATTGGGTGAACTTCGTGAGATACTGGGGCATACTGTCTCCATTCTCACACTTAATGTTTCTGAGTTTTATCTCTTGCTTTGGAATTAAATTCGAATTCCACCAGCTCAAAAACTCAACCGCTTCCGATCTAGAATTCGTGAGAACAAAGTATTTCTTGTACAGAGATCAACTGTATGGGCATTCACCGGATATCTCACCTTCCAAAAGAAGGATGAATCCAGAGGCTACCTGGCCCGATCACAGACTCTGCCTGAAGAAATAAAATGTAAACACTTTCTGAATAATAGATCCGATGATCAATCCTCGCTTGATATCCTGTAAAAATCTCTTCTACAAATCAAGCAGCTCCGATACCATGTAGAAATTTTGAATAATATGACACATATTCACAGAGATTATCCTGATTATACACTTATAAGTGGAACATGCATAATAAATAACCTCCTCTATGTTGATCATCAATTTACAGAAGCAGAAACATTCACAGGCGTACGTAGAAGCATCAATCACACATATCAACACAGTATTTTCCCGGGGAAAGCATCTCGCGAAAAACTCCAACTATCTGTATATTATAGTGATTGAATCATGTAACAATACATAGTACAATACTCCTCACAAGTACTCAATACTATCTCCACATGCTACACACAATACAGCTCAGATTTGATCTCCAAATCTCCCCCACTGCTTGCCTGCCTCCACAACTCAATACCTGCTCAAGAATCTGATGAGAATGGTTTACCAAACTCATATTTGACCTGCAAATAATCACTCACACTGTGTTGGACGTGAGCACAGGCTACAATTATTGGTATTGGCCAATTCATTGGCATACTCAATCCCTCTGATTGTGCAAATCATCATGCACAGCTATAGTCACAACTGATAGCAATCTGATCCTCTAACACCTGTCCTTGCTGAACTGAACATGCACTGACATGTAACTGAGTTAACTGATGTATTCTATAGTTGCATTATGAGTTAATAACTTGTGAATTAATTAATAACTAATTCACCCAACTCATCTCTAGTCTATTGATCAGTTAGACTAAATACAACTAGTTTAACAAAGCTAAACTGAACACAACTCCATCAACTACACCTCCAGTCCACTAAACTCAACTCACTTGAGTTCTAACTGAAGTCCTGCATGCAAATATTAGTCATCCCATAGGTAACCACGTATTTCCTTCTGGGATCTGCATGTACCACATCCGTAGCTCATCCTGAAGTGCTCCAAGAGAATAAGATCAAGTTTATAGTCCAAATATTATTATGAGACAATAATATTTGACTTTTCTATTTTTGACAGTCAGTCTAAAAATAGACTTTGATCACTCATACTGTGATCACCCATACTGTGATCACTCCTGCTGTGGTCACTCCTGCTGTGGTCACTCCTGCTATGATCATCCCTGCTGTGGTCACTCCTGCTGTGATCATCCTTGCGGGGATTCAAAAATATAACTTGCGACATAATTTGCCTGCAGGCCCACTTAGTGAAGGCGACTCCTTTCCACTAAGCTCCATCATCTTGTTGCATTCTCAACAAGCATTTCTTGTTGCACACTTTTCAACAATAAGAACAGATGATAAATATAAGAGGTATACTTGAAGACTCCTGCTCTGTCCATCTTTATGAATTGGTCATGGATCTTGTTGCTAATGAAGGTAGCAAAGTCAAATTTGACAGCAGGAAGATGTCCTAGAATAAACATGGGCATCAAAGCTAAAATGGTCTCATCAATATATTCGTTTGTTTTAAATCCCAAGACATAGGATATCATGTCATTAATGAATTTTCCAGCTTCATTGAACCAAACTTGGCAAAAAGGAGGTGGCTCTCTGGGCTGGCAATTTGGTCTATTTCTGTAGTGGATAATTTAGAGCCTTCATCCACCAAATGTCCCATGGAAAGAGGAACCAGAGACTGACTAGGTTTGAAGTGCAACATCTCATTGATTGAGTCACGAGTTATATAGAAAAGGACAGTCCCAGTTGGATACATGACTGCTCTCTCAGTAGGCTCATAATTGGTACAGCATAGGCGAATGACATCTGGAAATACATTTACTGAGGGGAGATAGTATTTGGGTAGATTGGATTCCCATATCCCAAAGGGATCAACTTTGTTTAGGTGACTGTTTCTTATTTAACAGTATGCTCAGAGGTGGTTTTTGTCACCAATTAAGTCTTGTATTTGAAAATCCCTATCAGCTAGGGGCAACCCCTCCAAATCCTTGTGAGGTGCATTAAGGGGAGCAATGTTTAGGGCAACTGGGGCTTCCATTGCTCACTTCTCTGTGGTTTTCCAATTAAAATCTGGGTTTTTGCAACAAAGTAGGTAAAATAACAGTTTCTGGGGTTTTCTTAGAGAATTGCGGGACGAAGCCGACTTATATTTAGCTCACTGGGAGAAGTTTGCAAAAGAAGACGAGGTTTGCGGGATTTCTTGGTAAAATGGGAAAAAACAATGGTTACAGTGCTACTTTTGTAGGTATTTTTATGATTTTAGCTCAAATTTGGGTTCTTCGAGTAACTTTGTAGAGAAAACTGAAAAAAACAGGGGTTTGGCAACAAAATTTGGTTAAATACCTGTTCTATTAGTGGACTGTGCGATTTGCAGGTGGCGGACCGAACTGGTAGGCCAAGCAATGGAGTATCTTGGCTTGGAAGTGGACTATGTGGTTGAATGACTGCTTTCGGACGTAAATTGGCATGCACCGGTTGCATAGAAACAATAAGCAGAAATGAACAAAAACGTCGTTTTTATGCCTTTTTGACAAAAAAATTGATTTTGGTGGGTTTTGGCGCATTTCGATCGGGTGACATCAGCATGACGCGGTATTTTGTCATGTAGTGGGGTGATGTGGTGCTGATGTAGTGCTGGCGTGGTCATGACATCAGCGGGTGATGCGAGGGTGACGACAGCGAGGAGGGAGCATGGGCGGTAAGCAGTTTGGTCCCCGCACCGCCTTTTGGAAATGGTGGTATTGGAGGGGGGGGGGGCAGCAATCATACCAGGTGGCTGCCTGTCCCAGGGTATGGCAGGAATACCGCCATTCCCCGGGCGCTATTGATCGGCACAAAAGGGCATGCGATATTCATATGGGCCGTCGGATCTACGGGCTATGATCTGATGGCTGGCGGTGAACGAAACTGGCTGAGGGCTATGGTGCGGGGACCCACCACTTAAATCAACGGATTTATATGTTTTGTGGTGTATTTAAACTTTGGTTATCGGGGTTTGCAGGGGTTAAGTTAATTAATCAATCGAATGTTGATTAATTCCTTTTAAATGATGCGGCCATGGATTATTAAAAGGTTTCAAATAAACCTTTTAACTCCGATTGTATAATAACATATGGCTTATAGTGTAGCCGGGGGCGGAATATTTAGTTTTCTTGGGGTTTTTATGTGGTTATGTAATACGGGGGGGTTTTATGTAGGAGCTATATAATAAAGTTAGTATATTAATATGAAAGGTAGGTTTAATCAAAACTCTAAGTTTGAAAAGTGAAACTTAGGTATAGGGAAATGGAAAAGGGATCTAGGTCATGAATTTTGGAGACCTAGCATAATGGAAGAAAAACATTTTTACACAAGAAATGTGGCTTCATTATCCTAAGTAAAAACAGAGTTTCACTTAGTCTTTTTCATGAAATGAAGTGAACTAGGAGCACTGAGCAGATCTCAATGTCCTTGTGGGGGAGTTAGTAAATGTTCTTGGAGAAATGAGGAGAGAAATTAATCATGCTTCATCTGCTTTGTGATCACATAGTTAACATGATGGTTTATGATATCCATGAGATGAATCATCTTCAAAAGACAAAATTGCTCACAGACCTGCTTCTGCAACATCAAAACTGCCTACCCAGCCTATTACACCTAACATTTTTTTCTTCCTTTTCCTTGGGTGCATTTGAACTAGCAAACCCTTACTCTCTTCTATTCTTTTAGCTGCAATCCTACCTAAGTCTGCCCTTATTTCCTCCAGGAGCTCAAATTTAACTGTTGAGCACCCTTGCTTCTCTACCTAACTACTTATCTGCCAAGCTTGAACTGTTTGGACAAAATTCACTCTCTATCTCTAAAACAGGAAATTTAAGCATGGACTGGTCAAGATTAAGCTATTTGGCCATCCATCAACTGTGACGGAAGTCACTGATTGCACATATTGAATTTCTTTGCAAAAATAGGATGGTAGTGGCATTTTGGATTAGCACACTTTCCTGGTCTTTTCTTTGGGGTTCATTTTCTTTCTTTTTTGACCATTTATTCTTTTTGCCCTTTGATCTTTCTTTTAGGGCATACCCTCTTTTCATTTTTAAAATTTTTTGATTCTTTAAAAATATGGAACCTTTGCAGCATGGAAAGGATGAATATATTTGGCACTTCAACAGTCAATCATGAAATATAACACCTATTGGTATATGAGTATAACACTGGTTCCACTTGGGGATGGCTTTTCCTGGTGAAAAGCCAAGAATAGTAGGTCAAATGGCCTTATATTCAATTCTTGCTGCATTCTGAAATTTCTCCTTTGCTGTAAATAAACAGTAGTGTACCTCTGCAACATATATAGATTTCTCATAGGATCATTCAAACAATTGCAGCTCTGTTATGGAGTAGCTTGTCTGGATGTTTGTCCTCATATTTACAGCTCCCAAGTCTTCTTCTTCAATTCTTCTGATAAACTGAAAAGGTACTATAAAAAGGTAGCACATTTCCTTTCCTTTTTCTCAAAATTTGCTACATATTCCTCTTATCTTATTGCTGTAATAAACTGCACAAAATAAACAATCTTATGTACAAGTTGTAGTCCTGATATCTCAACAAAGTGGATCAAAATAATGCTTGATTATCTGACCATTGACTGGCCCATCTTCTGCTTCTGTACCATCTAGGCTTTTCAAAAAGTAGGTGTTGTTTCCTTGTATAGCCTGAATAACAAAAGGCCCCTTCCATAGGAAGTCAAACTTCCCATGTTTTCCTTTATCTTCCCTTCTGGAATCCCATTTCAGTACTTTGTCTCCTATGAAAAAATCTTCTGCCTTTGTCCTCTTGTCAAATATCTTCTTAAGTTTTTCTTGTAGAATTTGAGACCTTTGATACACTTCTTCTCTAGTCTGCTGTAAATGAATTGTTTGATTGATTCTTCTCTGAATGTCATTGGGTTCTGCGTGCACTTCTTGGAGCAATTTTATTACAGGGATTCCCAAAGATGAAGGGAATACAACTTCCATGCCATAAACCAACTCATAGGGGCTTGTTCCAATGGATCTTTTTGTAGTCAATCTGTCTGCCCAAAGTGCATTGATAAGCCTCTCATGCAATTTTTTCTTGTTTTCCTCCAATACTTTTTTAATGATATTGATTAAGCTTTTATTGGATGATTCAGCTAGACCATTACCTTGAGGGTAATAGGTTGTAGAGTGGCCTAAGGTAATATGGTATTTGTGACAAAAATTGATCATTCTTTTGGATTTAAAAGCAACAACATTTTCTGTTATAATTTTTTCCGGACAGCCAAATCTAGACAAGATATTGGTTTCTAGGAATTGCATGATTATTGAATCATTGGCTTGTCTACAAGGGATGGCTTCTATCCACTTGGTGAAGTAATATGTGGCAGTCAAAATCCATTTATGCTGGCCAGAAGAGGGAGGGTGAATTTCCCCAATGAAATCTAAACCCCATTGTTGAAATGGTCTTTCAGTGGAAATTGGTTTAAGGGGTAGAGGTAAAAGCTTTCTCTTGCCTTCAAAGATTTGACATTTATGGAAAGAAACTACAAATTTCTTTACATCAGCAAACAGGGAGGGCCAATAAAATCCAGCTCTTAAGATTTTATCAGCAGTTGATTTCCAATACAAATGTCCACCACAGTCCCCTGCATGAAATTCTTTAAGCACTTTGTCAGTTTCATCTTTTGTTAAGCAGTTTAGCAAAATTCCTTCATGATTTTTCCAAAAAAAAAACATTATCTATAATACAAAATTTTGAAGCTTTCATTTTCAGGAATCTCTTTTTAGTTCTGGATAATCTTGGAGGAGCCTGCAGGTTTAACAATACATAAATTATATCAACATACCAAGGTGATTGTAAAAAGGCTTGATTGATCTGTGGAGTCGCCATCTCCTGTTCGTTATCCAGTTCATTGATGTCAAGGGCTTGAAAGTTGGTTTCAGTCATCAATTTAGCTAATCCTTGTCCTTTTATCAGCTTTGTTGGTTTAATTTCAATGTCATATTCCAAGATGTTAGCTATCCATTTGCCTCTTTTACCTTCAATTCCTTCTTGAGTTAGGATATCCTTGACCACAGTATTTGGCACATAAGCTATTACATGAGAGTATAAGATATAAACTTTGAAGTCCTTAATAGATTTTACAAGTGCATAGGCCTGTTTTTCCATGATTTGATATTTTAAAGGTGCATCTCTAAGCACTTTGATGAAAAAGGCAATGGGTTTTTCACATCCTTGGTCATCTTTCTATAATAGGACAGCAACAATAGTATGTTCCGATGCAAAGGAAAAGATTATAAAGTCTCTGTCAAATTTCGGGCTTGTGAGGACTGGTGTTTTAGTTAAAGATATTTTGATTTCTTCAAAGGCTTTCTTGGCTTCTATTGTCCATTTGACTTTGGAATCTTTCTTTAGCATGTTATTTAGCAATCTTATAAGTTCAGCCAAGTTGGGATGAATCTTCTTAGAAAGTTGATTTTTCCTAGGAAATCTTGCAGTTCTTTGATATTCCTAGGGTGAGGAACTTGCAGAATGGCTTGTATTCTATCTGGTTTGATTCTGATGCCATCTTTTGAGATTATGTGACCTAACAGTTTTCCCTCTTCTAGGCCAAATAATGATTTCTTTGGGTTTAGTGATATCCCATATTTTCTACAGATTAAAAACACTTGCCCGAGATGTTCTAAATGCTACTGATCTGATTTGGAAAAGGCAGTGAGATCATCTAGATATATGACCAGAAAGTCATGAACCTCCTTAGCAAAAGCTATGTCCATGGCTCGTTGAAATGTTGCCCCTGCGTTCTTAAGTCCAAAAGACATTTTTACATACTTGAAAGTTCCCCAAGGTGTTGTAAAAGCAGTCTAATCTTGATCATCAGGGTGAACTAAGATCTGATTAAAGCCTGAAAATCCATCTAGCAGTGAAATTATAAAGGCTCCCACTACCCTTTGTAAAATGTGGTCCATCTTGGATAAGGGGTAGTGATCTTTTAAAGAGACTTTATTCAGATTTCTCAAGTCAACACACAGCCTTATTTCTCCCATTTTCTTCCTAGTGGGAACTAGATTTGAGATCCATTCTGAAAATCTAATGGGTGCAATTATTCCAGCTTCATACATTCTTTTGACTTCCTTTTCAATGAGAGGAAGGAGTACAAGATTGACTCTTCTAATTTTTTGCTTGAACGGTTTTTGATTTTCTTTTAAGGGTATTGTATGCTGGATTAATGAAGTATCATAGGACTTAAGGTCTTCATAGCTCCATGTTATGAAACCAGCTCAAGAAAAGATAGAAAAGATAGATCAACGCCTTAGAATTCAGCCTCTTCGAGGGGGCAACCTCCTTTACATTACATAAATGAACAATTCTTGGATGATACAAATGACAAAACCTCCTTTCTATATATAGGAGTCTAAGGAGTCACAATATAATCCAGCCGACCTAACAATAATAATATAAAGCCACAAAAATAACAATAGAGGGATTCTATGGGGCACATAAATAACAATATGGGGGTAATAGGGGCACAACAATATAAATAAGGGGTATAACTACAATAGTAATGGGGTAATCACTAGTATTATAGGGACCCAACATGCCCCTCTCCTTCAAAAAAGTGTTGTCCTCAACGCTTGAGTAGTTCTGGATACTTCTGCATAAAATTCTCATCCTCCCATGTGGAATCTTCAGCGGATAAGTTCTTCCACTTGATAAGATACTCTGAAATTGATCGATTTCGTAGCTGTCGAGTTCTTGTTTCTGTGACTGCTTCCGGTTCCAATATAATTTTTCCTTCCTCGTCAAGTTCTGGCAATATTGTTTGAACTGGGAGCTTGTCGCCTATAACCTTCTTTAAACATGAAACATGGAAAACTGGGTGCAATCGAGAAGCTGCAGGAAGCTCCAATTTGTATGCCATAGTACCAATCTTTTCCAACACCTTGTACGGACCATAATACTTTGGTGATAATTTATTATCCTTCTTAGCTTGCTTTAGGGACATTTGCTTATATGGTTGTAGCCGTAGGAATACCCAATCACCTACATCAAAACTTCTTTCACTGCGATGTTGATCTGCCTGTTGTTTCATTCTATTTTGTGCCAACACGAGGTTATCCTTTAAGAGTTGGAGGACTTGTTGTTGATGTTCGATGTGATGTTCCACTGCTTGAACCTTAGAATTTTCTCTTAAATATGATGTGATGGATGGTGGTTGATACCCATAAAGTGCCATAAATGGGGTCATTTTTGTTGCTGTATGGAAGGAAGTGTTATACCACCATTCAGCCAGAGGCAACCATTTGACCCATTGTGTCTGTTTATCAGATACAAAGCAACGAAGATATCCTTCCAAACATTTGTTTACTATCTCAGTTTGCCCATCAGATTGAGGATGATAAGATGAGCTATGAGCTAACTGAGTACCAAGACAAGAAAATAATTCTGTCCAAAAATTTCCAGTGAAAATGGGATCTCTGTCACTTACAATAATCTTTGGGTTTCCATGTAGCTTTTGAACTGTTTCCATAAATGCAGTAGAAACTGTACTGGCTTTAAATGGATGTGATAATGCACAAAAGTGTGCATACTTGGTAAGTCTGTCAACTACCACCATGATGACACTCTTTCCCTCAGACTTGGGTAAACCTGTGATAAAATCCATTGAAACCTCCTCCCAACGTTGGCTTGGAATGGATAAAGGTTGTAATAGACCCGGTGTCTTAATTGTTTCAACTTTATTTTGTTGGCAAACCAAACATTCCGCCACAAACTTTTGAATATCTGATTTAAGGCCATCCCAAAAAAATTCCTTCTTAACCCTGTGGTAAGTTTTTAAAAATCCTGAGTGCCCTCCTAAGGGAGAAGTGTGCAATTCCATAAGAATCTTTTGTTTTAGCTGGGAATTCTTACAGAGGTATAAGCGATCTTTGTACCATAACGAATCATTTTGCCAGCTAAATGTATCAGAAGTACTGGAATCTTGTTGTAGCTTTCGAATAAGTGCCCACACTTCTTCGTCATTCTTCCATTCCTCCTTTGCTTCGTTTATCCAATCTGGTTGGATAATAGAAATGGCACACAACAATGCTTCCACATCCTCATCCTTTCTTGAGAGTGCATCTGCCACCACATTTTGCTTCCCTTTTTTGTAGATGATTTCAAAGTCATAACCCAACATCTTTGTGACCCACTTTTGTTGCTCTTCAGAGGATAATCTTTGTTCTAAAAAGTATTTAAGGCTATCATGATCCGTTTTTACCTTGAAGTGTCTTCCCATTAGGTAGGGTCGCCATTTCTTAAGTGCATGGAGTATTGCC
Source organism: Pinus tabuliformis (assembly GCA_031772625.1). Classification (NCBI taxonomy): domain Eukaryota; kingdom Viridiplantae; phylum Streptophyta; class Pinopsida; order Pinales; family Pinaceae; genus Pinus; species Pinus tabuliformis. The sequence goes on from CM062804.1 coordinate 1,608,587,845, forward strand.
AACATTTCCTTCTCATAAATAGCTTTGCTTAAAAACTTTCCCTTGATTGGACGACTTTCAAAAGCAATGGGTCTTTCATCTTGCATTAGAACAGCACCAATTCCATTTCCTGAAGCATCACATTCCACAATAAAGGTTTTTGTGAAGTCCGGTGTAGCTAAGACCGGTGCTTGGCACATTGCCTCTTTAAGATGTTCAAAGGCCTTTGTTGCTTCCGGAGTCCATGAAAATGAATCTTTCTTCAATAATGTTGTTAGAGGTGCTGCTATTCTCCCATAATTCTTAACAAACTTGCGATAATACCCTGTCAACCCAAGAAATCCTCGCAGATGCTTTATGGATGTGGGGATTTTCCATTCCTTAATGGCTTTAATTTTGCTAGGGTCTACCTTAACTCCTTCATGAGATACAATATGACCCAAATATTCCACCTCCTGGACTCCAAAGAAACATTTGGATCTTTTTGCATATAATTGTTTCTCCTCCAATAGTTGTAGCACCTTGTCAACATGTTCAACATGATCCTTCCAAGACTTGCTGTAGATTAGTATATCATCAAAAAATACTAACACAAATTTTCTAAGGAATGGTTTGAAAATTGAATTCATCAAACCTTGAAATGTTGAAGGTGCATTGGTAAGGCCAAAAGGCATGACCAAAAATTCATAATGACCCTCATGAGTTCTAAATGCCGTTTTCGGAATGTCTTCAATCTTCATTCTGATTTGATGATATCCCGAACGAAGATCCAACTTGGTGAAGTAAATTGATCCATGCAATTCATCCAGTAATTCATCAATGACAGGAATGGGGAACTTATCTTTAATAGTGAGCTTGTTGAGCTCCCTATAATCTGGACACATGCGCCATGATCCATCCTTCTTGTGCACCAATACTACTGGAGCTGAGAAAGAACTTTGACTCGGTTGAATTATACCAGCCTCTAGCATTTCTGCAACCATACGTTCAATTTCACTTTTTTGGACATATGGATATCTGTACGGCCTGATGTTTGGAGGAACACTTCCTGGAATCAGATGAATAGCATGATCATGATCACGCATAGGTGGGAGACCTTTGGGAGTCTCAAATACCTTGGAATGATTGTCCAGGACTTTTTGGAGATCTGGAGAAATAGATGATTCCAATGTGGAAACATCTAGCGAACATAATTGTGCAATTACACCTCTTTGCTCCTTTTTTAGAAGCTTTGTCATGCCATTAGAGCTGATTATCTTTCCTGGTTTCCCTGCAATACCCCTTAATTCAACTTCCTTTCCTTCCACAGAAAATTTCATGAAAAGTTCTTGAAAATTAAAAGCTATTGTACCCAAGGATTGTAGCCATTGGACTCCTAGTACAACATCAGCACCTCCCATTGGAATGGAAAGCATTGGGCTAGTCAATACATATTCTCCCATGGATAGCTTGATATTATGGCACTTTCCAGAACAATTTATTGTTCCTCCATTTGCAATCATCACTTGACACTCTGGTGCTGGATATAGGAAGCAATTCAATTCTTTTGCTACCCTACAATGAATAAAATTGTGGGTGCTTCCTGAATCAATCAACACTATTACCTTTTTCTTCTTGATTTGTCCTTCTATCTTGATGGTTTGAGGAGTGGTAATTCCCGCCAATGCATTACAAGATATGGTCGGATTTATTTGTTCTTCATCTAGGCTTTGTTCCTGGAATATATTCTCTTCTTTTGACCTTTCTTGCTCCTTTTCTTCTTCCTCTTCACAATCTATGTAGAATAATTTCTTCTCAGCACACTTATGACCTTTTGTGTATTTGCTATCACAATTGTAACAAAGCCCTTTTGCTCTTTTTTCTTCCAATTGTTGTGGTGTCAACCTTGTAGGTTGTGGAAGACTATGGGCAACAACACTTCCGTCTTTATAGTTGTGAATGGTATGCTTCCTAGTTGCCATAATTTTGCTTTCCATTTTTCTTGCTAACCTGAATGCCTTCTCTAATGAATCAGGTTCCCAAAGGCGCACATCATGTTGGATATTATCCTTTAAAGACCCTATGAACACATCAATCCTATGCTCCTCTGGAATATCTTTTACCCTTATGTTCAATTTTTGGAACTCCTCAATGTGCTCCATTATTGAACCCTTTTGTTTGAGACTTATCAATTGGCTAAAAAAAGTGTTGCTTTTTGTATCCTCATAATGTGCTATCAATTCTTCCGTAAAAATTGCCCAAGTGATAAATTGTTTACGAGAACAAAGCCATTGATACCATACAAACTGATTTGGTTCCAAATATAAAGTTGCCATACGTACCTTTTGTGTGTTTTGCACATTATTGAGATCGAAGAATTGCTCCATCTGTAATATCCATGTGGCGGGATCCTTGCCATCAAACTTCCTCATATCGATTTTTGGAATATGGTGATTCTTCGATCCAACATTAGCATCTATGGAATCATGATTAACATTTCTTTTGTTCTCATCATGAGTTTCCTTTACTACCTTTTCACCATTAGTAAGTATTTCTTGTAGAAAATTAGTCAAATCTGTCTTCAAATCTGCCATGCCTGTCTTCAAATTTGTGTTCAAATCTATATTCAAATTGTCCATCTTAGCTTCCATGCCATTCATCTTAACTTCCACGCCATTTATCTTAGCATCTGTTAACTTTTGTGAGCGTGACATTTGTTGCACTTGTTCTTGTAATTTTGATATATCATGTAGCATTTCTTCCTCTTCTTCATGAGTCATGCTAGAGCTTTCAGGTTCCTTACTAGGTGTTTGCATTTTCTTTCCTCGGGGCATCAGTTACCGATAATAATGCTCTACTATGCCCTTTGAATTCCTTCAAAATAAATTTTCAAACCAAGCTTAAGCAAAAATTTAAAAAATCTACACACCTTTTTTCACTTTGTAAGAGCTCGATATTGCCTCTGATGTATCTCTGTACTTTCCAGTCATCTAGTTCTGAACTTGTGACCTGTAGTAGCTCTCTGTGTCCTCTTTCCAATGCCACAAGTCTGACCCAAATTGGATTCTCCAAGGAAGAGTTATGCGAAATCTCCCACAGTGACTTGATTATAGACTAGTTCAGTAGAGCTAACTTGTACGACGTGCTGCGAATCACTGTTTCGACCTTTGGATCTAAAAAACACCCACAAGAAACTACAGTCCGTCCTCTTTCTGTACCTTTTTATGAAATTTCAATCCAATCCTGAGAGAAAAAGTTATGACGATTTTCCCCAGGTCACCTGTTTTGAGTGTAATTCAGGAGTCTGCAAAAAGATTGACTTCCTCAGATCATATCTCCGAAAATATCGTTCGGACCCAAGGTTCAGCGTCAATTCTTCTCAAATGGGTTTTTTTTCGCGACTTCTGAAACGTCACAGAAAAAAAGTTATAGCGAAAATGCCACGATGACCTGTTTGGAGCAGCGAAACCCTAGAATCCAAAGCTCTGATACCAAATGTTATGAAACCAGCTCAAGAAAAGATAGAAAAGATAGATCAACGCCTTAGAATTTAGCCTCTTCGAGGGGGCAACCTCCTTTACATTACATAAATGAACAATTCTTGGATGATACAAATGAAAAAACCTCCTTTCTATATATAGGAGTCTAAGGAGTCACAATATAATCCAGCCGACCTAACAATAATAATATAAAGCCACAAAAATAACAATAGAGGGATTCTATGGGGCACAGAAATAATAATATGGGGGTAATAGGGGCACAACAATATAAATAAGGGGTATAAGTACAATAGTAATGGGGTAATCACTAGTATTATAGGGACCCAACACTCCATGAAAAAACATCTTGAAATTCTTTGAACAATTCAATATATTTTAGCTTTTGGTCAGGAGGCAAGGCTTTGGACAATTTTATCATCTTGGGATTTTCTGCAGTTCCTATATTATAGTCCTCAATTTCAACATTTAATGGTTGCATTTTGGGTTTTCTTGGAATATCATTAGAGTCAAAAATATCCTCCATAGGAGTCAAACCTATGGGTGAAAAATTATCCTTTAAATCAATCACTTCAGACTCTTTTTGAGCAATCTCATCAAAGTTTATTTCTTTTAGCTCTTGTAGATTTTTGCTAGTAAAGATTTTTGGGTGTAAAATCTGATTTGCTATTTCAGCTAAAATGTGTTTTTCATTTTTGTCTATTTGATCAGTTTCACAAATGGTGCTTATGTCTATATTTGTGCTTGAAAATTCCTCTTTTAAAGTTAGGAAATTGTTAATATGAGTCTCATTTTCAAACACTTGCCAATTTTTAACATTGTCTGGTACAATTGGTCTGTGTTTAATTTCAACAGTAAAATGATGATTAGGCTCCAATGGCAACTTACAAGTGTTGGCAAATTTTGCCAAACTGTGAGCATGCAAATTGTTATTCCTTGAAATCTTGGTAAGTTGTGATTCTAGAAAGGTATTGAGTATTTCAAGTGCTGCCCCTCTATAAGCTCTTAACCTGAGGTTGTTGGTGAGAAAGTTTCCTTTCATTTGTTGAATAATCAAATCAGAGTCTCCCAAAATTGATATCCAAATTGCTCTTAGACTTTTGATCAATTTGAGTCCTAGTAGGAGGGCTTCATATTCAGCCATGTTATTTGTACATCTAAAATTCAGCCTGTATGCATGTCCTTCAACATGATCATTTTGCATGTTATGTATCCAAACCCATGCCCCTGCTCCTAGTTTATTCACTGATCCATCAAACTTTAGATACCACAGGATTTCTTGATTACAACTAGCATCAAGAGTTTTAGAAACTTGCTTAGTGGACAGATTTGGATTTTCAATTTTATGTGGTTTCCCTAGTGTGTCTGTTATGTCGATTATTTCAGCAACTTCTAGAGGTTGGGGAATAGATTCTTCATTTATGCTTTTACCTTGTGTTGATGCCAAAACCTTAACGTTAGTTGGGGGGCAAATTTCAGCATTGTATAGGATGAAAGAGTCCATATCATAATGTATGGAATAGATAGGAAAATTTTGGGGTTTCTCTTGACTGCTGACCACATATTTCATCAACGTTTCCCGGTACAATCTCTTTGGCTGGCCAAAGACTGAGATAATTGCATAAGACATGTCTAACTACAAAGATCCCTGGAGCTTTACACCCCAAGATCTGGACAAAAGCATTCCATATTTTGGTGGGATACCAGCTACCACCACATCCATTAAAATTGTCTTGGCAGGGTATTGCACTAGAGATACACATAAATATTTGATTAGGCCTAGACACCTGACCTGGCTAGAATCAAAAGAAAACAAATCTTTATATGGCCTTGTGATATCTAGGTTCAATTTTTCCATCACCGACTTAGGCATTAAATTATGGGAAGCTCCCGAATCAAACATTGCATTGTGAAGTACTTTGTCATGAATGTTTAGGCTTACATAGAATGGAGGAACACCTCTATCTACTAATTTACCATTTACTTCAGGGCCAAAAATTAATTCTGGCTGGTCATCTAGGACGTTCACTGCATCTCTGTTTTCCGAAATTTGAAGTGACCTGCTGATTTGCTCTCTATAGACCTCATGTTTAGCCAACTCAGACAGTGGAATGGCTATTTTTAACTTACCTATTTCGGTTTCAAGATTGAAAGGTTTTTCTATTTGAATTTTTGCATTTTTGGCAGCAATCTTTTCTTTTTCTACTACGTTTTCCCTATTTTTTCCTTTATCAAGAGTGTTGTTAAGAACTGAATCTGCTTTAAAATTAATTTCAGGAGATTTGTTTGCATTTTCTTCAGGAGGAAAGGTGGATGGCTGACTGTTTAATGGTGGGCCATCTGTTATGTCCTCGACCGTGGGTTCTTTTGGGTTGAGGTCTATTCTAGCAAGGAGTTTTATAGGGGAAGTATTAACCCTGGCATTTTTAGGTTGCTTGGTATCTTTTTGCTTGTTGGGTTCAGGAACATCTATCGTTCTACTTCTCAACTTGTATTGTTTATGAACCTCATAGACAACTGCATCATATCCCTCTCTAAAATCAAATGATTCTCTAGATTTGGTTTGAAATTGATTAAAGGTGTGAGCTTCTTGGTCATCTTGGGTCAAAAATATTTGTTGTTCAATGTTTAGATCCATTAGATTAATCTGAGTATCCTCTGTGGGCTCGGTAGAAGTTGAAGCTTCAACATATCTTTCCTAGAATGGAGGTCTAATGTTTTGGTCAGGAACAACCTTTCCAGTATTGAGATTCTGATTTTTCCTGAAGTTTGGATTTCTTACGGTGTTACTTGGTTGACCTTCCCAAGAGGACTTCCTTTCAAATGTTTCTACTCTATCACCCAATCTATCCATTCATTTGATAATTGCATCTAGTTTTTGCTCAAATGCAGAAGGTTCTTCTTTGAAGGGAGTCCTTCTTTCAGCTCTAGCCCGAGCCCATTTAGAAATAAGATTGGCCTCTACACTAACAGCTATGCTCTGCATGTCTTCTAAGCTTGGAGGAGCTCTTTCTCTGAGCTGGTAAGCCATGTCAAAATCAAAACCATCAGGAAATTTGATCAAGGCCAAGTTTGGTGGAGGCCTAAGGTTCTGCGGAATAGCATTGTACACATTATTGAATCTGACACAGTAATCTTGAATAGTTTCTTGTGGGCCACTTTTCAAGCTCTCATATTCTGATAGGATATGTAATGGGTCCTTCTTCTTTTCCCATCTGATTAAAAAAGTTTGATAAAGGGCATCTAGGTCAGCAATAGTGTTTACAGGAAGTGCCCTAAACCAGGTCCTTACATCACCAGTTAAACTCTGAACAAAAATTTTCATTCTGACATCATTATCATCAATCTCATAGTTCTCAAAATAATCCATCATTTTCTTAGTATGTTGTTGTGCTGCGTAGGTGCCAGTACCATCAAAATAGGTAACTTTGCTTTGATAATCTTGAGGCATAGACCTTGGATTTGCAGGTAACTGCAGGGGAGCATATCGATTTTCCATATTTATAGGGATAAATGTAATAGCTGGCAGGTATAACAGTGGAAATATGTGCTATGGATGGGGGAGTGGAAAATATGTTCTGAGGTGATGATGGTGAAGTAAAAGAAGCTGCAGCAATGGTAGAAAGGGCTGCTGCTTTTCGGGGAGTAAGCTCAAATTGGGTAAGGTTCTGCTGAGATGTGTCAAAGTCTAAATCAACAAAAATTTATTGATTGTCTCGGATTCTAAGGTCCTTACGAATCAAATTAGGATTTTCAAAGATAGCTGGAGGAATTGGATCTGGATTTGATCTAGTGTAACAAATTTTCTTCTTTGGAGCCAGCTTCTAAATCTATTTTTGGTATTTTCTGGAACTATTTGAAGAACACAACTTTTGACAATATCTTTCTAGGAAATTAAGAATTTTGATAGTGTTGAATTTTCCTGAAGATCTTTTGAAAACAAAAGGAAACTGATCAAATTTTTGAGGCAGCTTTTCAAAGTCTAAAACTAAACTGGAGATAGACTAAAGCAGCGTTTATTTACTCCTCTAGTTGCATAGCAAAAGCAGTTTCAAAGGCTACCTGGCTAACTTCAGGCTCCATCTGTAGCTTTAGAAAATAGACAGCAGTAACAAACAGTCATTCAGGTCCCCAGTGGAGTCGCCAATGATGTTATCACTCAGGTTGTTCCCCAAAAGTTGTGAGAAAAGGGAATACGGCTGAGGTAACCACAGACCAATCTTTTAGATGCAGGTCCTAGCCAATTTGCATCCAGAGGGGGCTCTCTCTTTATGATTTAGCTTGATTTTGAGGTATATTAGGCTAGTTATGAAGTACAAAGGTTTGTTTGATCTTTGGATGGTGGCATTCAATAGAACTTGGGTGCAAATATGAGATGTTCAGTCCATTGGGCTAATGGAGTTTACGAAGATAAACTGCTGGATATGGTTTCTTTGATAGAGGGAGGTACTACAGAGTAAGGTAATCAACCATGAGACAAATTGTAAGCTGGAATCAGGTGAAATGGGGTCAGGGGGTGAAGGGAAACTAAGAATCCTTCATCATGATGAGAGAGGGAAAGTGGATGAATATTGCCAGGGAGCAGTTAAGAATTCCTTGGCTATATTCAAGATGTAAGAACCAGGGAAACAGGAGCAGTTAAGAATTGCTGCTTATGCTAATTCTGAAGAAAACATAAAAATAACAGAGATTGAACACAGAGTACAGTTAAGCAAGTTCTGGGTTATTCTTTTTCCCTGTTATTCAGAGTGTGAACATAGATGATATATAACAATAAAGAAACTGTAAAACATGAGTTAAAAAAGACTTATTTATCCATGAGATAATTCAAGAATTCTGCAACATAGTTCTCTGCCATTAATTCCACAACCAGAGAGTTCAGTAACAACACATTCCAACAACCTTTTATTCAGAAGAGTTCTCAAAGTTACAACGCAGTTCCATAAATGTATCACCAAAAAACTCTTAATACTTCACTTGGGGAGGTATTTGTACAAAATTGTTTACAAAATATCTCAATGAGATAATATCTAGCAATAAATTATTCTACCTACTCTACAGGAGCAGTAAATGATCTTGGGAACAGGGAGAAATAAATGCAGAGGTAAGTGATGATGTGCTGGCCGCTCAGTTGGTGAGACGCATTGACTGTTTGCTCAGCGAGTCGGCCAGTGGACGCTTTACTAATATTTCGCGCTGCTGGCATTGCTTTCTTGGGTGCTTTTACTTGTGCTTTAATTGACTGATGCCCAACGCAATTTTTTATCTGCTCTTTTTCTCCACTTCATGCTATCTGTCGTGTTCTGGAAAAAACAAAAGTTTGAAATCCATCTACAAAATTTCCAGCATACTTTGCCACCACTGTTCTTCTGGAAACTGATGTCTTTGCAGCTTTATCAAAGTTTCATCTGCATCTGTGTACCTGTAGAAGTTAGGCTGGGTTGTAAAAAGATGTTGTACTTCATGCTCAATATAAAACAGATTTTCCAAATTGCTGTACAGAGATTGGCCAGATGGAAGGGTCTTCTCTGCTGGAGTACTTGATGATGATGCATTTTGTTGATCAGCAGCATATTTATTCAATCTGATCTGGTACTCAACTTGTCTTAACAGGCATTCATTGTTTCCCACTAGACTGGGCAAGCCCCTTTCCTGCAAAACTGTAAATTTCTTTATAAAAGAATCTACTTCCACCTGTATGTCCTGGCTCTTCCTCTCCAAATTTTGCATCAGGGTTCTCATGGTCAGAACTCTTTTGATTGTTAGGATGGTGCCTGTCCTGTCCCTGATGTCCAATGTTGCTAGTTCTTCCTTGGTTTTAGTGTTCAAAAATTGGATGAGCCTGTTGGCCTGTTCGGGCTTATGTCCCAATAAATTTCTGGCCCTTTGAATCTCCACCTAGGCTGCTGCAATCAAATCGATTTGTTCATATATAATTTGAATAGATCTCCATATATTACTAATTGATTCATTGATGTTGGCCCATAGAATGCCCCTGATTTCTCCCAGAGGCTTGTCTAAAGAGAGGTCCTTTTCCAATGCCTTTACTTTGTTTTCGAGTGTCTTCACCTCTCTTGTCTTTTCTGCCACGGTCATCTTAGATTTGTCATAACTTATTTCCAGCTTGGCCAATTTTTCTTTAGTTTCTTTCAATTCTGATACTTGGAGTTTTAAATCTTCCATAGCCTTTATCAATTCTTCAATGGTCATTGTAGTGCTACCTCATGCTGCTGTTGTTGCTGAAGTACCTGCTGCTGATGCTGGGACAGTGGGAGGGATTGCTATTGTAGATGTAGGAGGAGCAGTTGTAACTGTTGGAGCTGTTTGAGATAGCTGGGAGGTCGACACTCCCTACTTTTCCTGCAATGCCTTCTCCAATTGCTGCTCAGTCTCATTTAACCTTTGATTCATTTTCATTAGCAGGTCCATCATGTCTTCTTCTGCTTTTTCTTGCACAACCTCTGTGGTTTGTGGATGCATGGTAATTGGCAGCTTCAGTTGTTTTTTGAGGGTAGCTATGTCATCCTCCTTTTTCTTGATTAATGCTTTTATTCCCTTGGCATCCTTGGGATCATGTCCCAACTCAATGATAATCTCTTCCAAGGACTTTATCCTATTGTCCTTGGCCAAAGAAGATGCCTTTTCTAAATCCAGTTGGCCAGATGTGTTGTTCAATGAGTTTTGCAATTGTTGAGCTAACATTGCTTTGTCTGCCAATGTGGAATAGACCATCTCTCTAGTTTGCTTGTGTAACTCAATCTGGTCCATAGGGTGAATGTCTTTGGCAAGAGCTTCCAGATTTGTTCTAATATAATCAGCAGCTGACTATGGCTGTTGCACTTTAGGCTTGAAGTGGCTCAAGATCATCTTTCCTTCCTTAATGTCATATGCAGACATTAACCTTTGTTGCTTGGTTGGGGTCATCTTGAGAAATTGAACATAAAGCTGCAGTCTTATTGGCTCATTCTGAGCTTTGATATCAGTAAATGTTCTTTTAATATCTGAACTTTGCTTGCTTTGTGGCCTTGAGGAGGAAATTTCCACACTATGATGTTTCTCCAATTGCTGCCTTTGAGAACTGGTGGATGTTTCTACCACTGGAGATGCTTGTGGGCTGGTTGCCCTCTCACCCCTAGGAATTTTAATGATTTCCTCACTGATTTCCACTTTAGGTAGAGGATCTATTCTTTGCCTTTTCGCCTCTGGTTGCTCTGCTATCCCACTTACAGGTGTGGTCTCTTCTCGATCCCTTTTTCTGCCCTTTTCCTCATTTAGAGGAGTCTGCAATGTTGGTACCTCCAGTTCTTTGGTCTGGGAAGGAGGAATTTCCCTTTGGCCTTGTTGTTTTGATGATGTTGGCTGATCTGTTGTTTCTTGTTGCTCTGTATGTAGCACTTATTTTCCTTTAGATGTTCCTGCAGCTGGTGTAGTGCTTTCTCGGGCTGGTTGCTGTGAAGTTGCAGTAGTCGATGTGCCCACTCCGGTTTGCTGAGGGAAATTGAAAGAGACCTGTCCAAAAGAGTCTAGGTCAAGAGTCTTTTCAAGATTTTTCATTGCTTGTTCCATTCTTTCTTCCTCAGTAATCTGCTCTATCAACGTGCCCTCTACCCACTCATCTTGATTAGCATACTGCTCTAATTCAGGGATCCTACAATGCTTATAGGCTGATAGCCTATTTTTTACCTTTCTATCACAGATGAATCCATTTGGGTCATAGGGTACCCACCAAAAGCTCCTTTTTAATTTGAGTTGTTCACCCAATATCCTTTCAACATCTTGCCATCCTTCCTTTTTGTTAATGATGAAAGGGCCTAATTGGTTTCTTAATTTCAATTGAGCCTTTTTCCTGGCAGCATAAAAATGAGTCAAATCTGAGCTGATAAATTTCTTGAAGTATTCCAGGGCAAACAGTATCATAGACACATATTTTGGCAATTTATAGGGGCATAGCTCACAACCATATATCCTAATCTTAGTGTGATTCTGGTAGAAGTACTAGTCACCTATTTTGTAGTTTTTAGAGAGCTGTAAGATTTTCTGCATGTCACCAGAGAGTTTGGGAGGGGGAGTTCTCATTAGCAGAGAGGAGACTGGATGTATAAATAGATCAATGAACTCACAAGTAGGTGTAGGGATAGTTATGGACTTCATGGAAGACTAAGGTCCAAAATATCACAGACCTCCTTTCTCCTTTAGTATCCAATTTTCTGATAGGACACTAAAAACTGTCTGTTTGATAGTATAAGAACAGATGATAAATATAAGAGGTATACTTGAAGACTCCTTCTCTGTCCAACTTTTTGAATTAGTCATGGATCTTGTTGCTAATGAAGGTAGCTAAGTCAAATTTGACAGTAGGAAGATGTCCTGGAATAAACATGGGCATCAAAGCTAAAATGGTCTCATCAATATATTCGCTTGTTTTAAATCCCAAGACATAGGATATCATGTCAGTAATGAATTTTCCAGCTTCATTGAACCAGACTTGGAAAAAAAGAGGTGGATCTCTCGGCTGGCAATTTGGTCTCATGAATAATTTGGCAATTTGGTCTATTTCTGCAGTGCATAATTTAGAGCCTTCATCCACCAAATGTCCCATGGAAAGAGGAGCTAGAGGTTTACTAGGTTTGAAGTGCAACATCTCATTGATTGAGTCAGTAGTTATATAGAAAAGGACAGTCTGAGTTGGAGACATGACTGCTCTCTCAGTAGGCTCATAATTGGCACAACACAGGCGAATGACATCTGGAAATACATTTACTGAGGGGAGATAGTATCTGGGCAGATTGGATTCCCATATCCCAAAGGGATCAGCTTTGTTTAGGTGACTGTTTCTTATTTCACAGTATGCTTGGAGGTGGTTTTTTTCACCAATTAAGTCCTGTATTTGAAAATCCCTGTCAGCTAGGGGCAACCCCTCCAAATCCTTGTGAGGTGCATTAAGGGGAGCAATGTTTAGGGTAACTGGGGCTTCCATTGCTCACTTCTCTGTGGTTTTCCAATTGAAATCTGGGTTTTCGCAACAAAATAGGTAAAATAACAGTTTCTAGGGTTTTCTCAGAGAATTGCTGGCCGAAGCCGACTTATATTTAGCTCACTGGGCGAAGTTTTCAGAAGAAGACGAGGCTTGTGGGATTTCTTGGTAAAATGGGCAACAACAATGGTTATAGTGTGCCTTTTGCAGGGATTTTGATGATTTTAGCTCAAATTTGGGTTCTTCGGTAACTTTGCAGAGAAAACTGAAAAAAACAGGGGTTTGGGAACGAAATTTGGTTAAATACATGTTCTATCAGTGGACTGTGCGGTTTTCAGGTGGCAGACCGAACTGGTAGGCCGAACAGTGGAGTATCTTGGCTTGGAAGTGGACTATGTGGTCGAATGACTGCTTTCGGACGTAAATTGGCATGCACCGGTCGCATACCACCAATAAGCAGAAATGAACAAAAACGTCGTTTTTACACCTTTTCGACAAAAAATTTGATTTTGACGGGTTTTGGCGCATTTCGGTCGAGTGACATCAGCATGACGCAGTATTTTATCGTTTAGTGGGGTGACGTGGTGCTGGCATGGTCATGACATCAGCGGGTGATGTCAGCGAGGAGGGAGCATGGGCGGTAAGCGGTTTGGCCCCCGCACCGCCTTTGGGCAATGGTGGTATTGGAGGGGGGGCAGCGATCATACCGGGCGGCTGCCACCTGTCCCAGGGTACGGCAGGAATACCGCGATTCCCCGGGTGCTATTGATCGGCACAAAAGGGCGTACGATATTCATATGGGCCGTCGTATCTACGGGCTATGATCTGACATCTGGCGGCGAACGAAACTGGTGGAGGGTTATGGCGCGGGGACCCACCACATAAATAAATGAATTTATATGTTTTGTGGTGTATTTAAACTTTGGTTATCGGGGTTTGCAGGGGTTAAGTTAATTAATCAATCGAATGTTGATTAATTCCTTTTAAACGACGCAGCCATGGATTATTAAAAGGTTTCAAATAAACCTTTTAACTCCGATTGTATAATAAAATATGGCTTATAGTGTAGCCGGGGGCGGGATATTTAGTTTTCTTGGGGTTTTTTTATGGTTATATAATACGAGGGGGTTTTATGTAGGAGCTATATAATAAAGTTAGTATATTAATATGAAAGGTAGGTTTAATCAAAACTCTAAGTTTGAAAAGTGAAACTTAGGTATAGGGAAATGGAAAAGGGATCCAAGTCATGAATTTTGGAGACCTAGCATAATGGAAGAAAAACATTTTTACACAAGAAATGTGGCTTCATTATCCTAAGTAAAAACAGAGTTTCACTTAGTCTTTTTCATGAAATGAAGTGAACTAGGAGCACTGAGCAGATCTCAATGTCCTTGTGGGGGAGTTAGTAAATGTTCTTGGAGAAATGAGGAGGGAAGTTAGTCATGTTTCATCTGCTTTGTGATCACATAGTTAAAATTATGCTTTATGATATCCATAAGATGAATCATCTTCAAAAGACAAAATTGCTCACAAATCTGCTTCTGTAACATCAAAACTGCCTACCCAGCCTATTACACCTAACATTTTTTTCTTCCTTTTCCTTGGGTGCATTTGAACTAGAAAACCCTTACTCTCTTCTTTTCTTTTAGCTGAAATCCTACCTAAGTCTACCCTTATTTCCTCCAGGAGCTCAGATTTAAGTGACGAGCACCCTTGCTTCTCTACCTAACTACTTATCTGCCAAGCTTGAACTGTTTGGATAGAATTCACTCTCTATCTCTAAAACAGGAAATTTAAACATGGACTGGTCAAGATTAAGCTGTTTGGCCATCCATCAACTGTGACAGAAGTCACTGATTGCACATATTGAACTTCTTTGCAAAAATAGGATGGTAGTGGCATTTTGGACTAGCACACTTTCCTGGTCTTTTCTTTGGGGTTCATTTTCTTTCTTTTTTGACCATTTATTCTTTTTGCCCTTTGATCTTTCATTTTTTAAATTTTTTGATTCTTTCAAAATATGGAACCTTTGCAGCATGGAAAGGATGAAAATATTTGGCACTTCAACAGTCAATCATGAAATATGATACCTATTGGTATAGGAGTATAACAAGACCCAAGGATGGGTGGTGGACCCAAAGATAGTAGACATACCTACCCTTGGTTTTGTGCATGGGTTTTGCACATGGTTTTAGGCATGATGGTTTTCTTCCCTTGGTATTTTGTAGATTTGATCAAGGGAACTACAACTATGTTCTAATCTAGGGTTAATGGATTGGGGTTTATGAATGCTTCGGCATCTAGATATATATCCTTTACTATTGAGGGGTTTTGCTGGAGCTTGTGGTAGACCTTGTTCAATAGGAGATCTGCAGGATCCATTCTTATGGTGAAAGAAGCTGGAGAACAGTAGAAAGAGAGATAGAGAAATTCAATGGACAAAGTTTTTAGTAGTGGAAGCTCAAGATGGAGGATTTTTTGGTGGATAAAGATCATTGGATCACGGTAGATCTGGGTACTAAACCAACGAAAATGTTAGCAAAATACTAGGAAAAGTTGGATCAGAAGGCAAAGAGCACAATATGGTTGTGTATCTCAGATTCAATATTGTTGAATGTATCAGGGGAAGCTACGGTGAAGAATTTTTGGGACAAGTTAGGGACTTTGTACCAATCTAAACCTTTGGTGAACAAATTGTTCTTGCAGAAAAAGTTGTATAACATGAAGATGAAGGATGGAGATTTGGTAACAGAGAATTTGAACACCTTTAATATTGTGGTAAGGCAGTTATTATCTGTCGATATAAAAAATTCATATGAAAATAAGTGCATCGGTTTGTTGTGTTCTATACCATATTCCTGGGATATTTTGGTTGTTTTATAGGTACTAATATAGCTACCTTGAAGTTTGATGAAATAGTCTCATCCTTATTATTGGAGGAGATGAGATGAAAAATAATGGAGAGCTAGAATGGAGATGCCTTGTTTGTAAGAGGATGATCTCAGAATAGAATCATAAATAAGTTCTCAAGTGGGATATCTAAATCTAGAGAGAGATCTAAATCTCCAGGAAAACCTTTAAAGATATGCTGGAAATGTGGAAAAGAAGGGCACTACAAAAAGGATTTTAAATATAAAAGTCTTGATAAAGGAAAGGGATTTGATGATTCTCCTTCTGCAGAGGTGAAAACCACCTCAGATGAAGGTGGGGATGTGTACTTGGCTTCTTCTTCTTCAGTTACACACGTATATCATGAGGCATGGTTGATTGACTCAGGTGAATCCTTTCACTTCATTCCCCATAGGGAGTGGTTCTGCGAGAATGAGAAATATGATGGTGGTGATGTCTTCTTAGGGGATGACAGGAAGGCTGAAACCATTGGTCGTGGAAAAGTCAAGTTAAAGTTGTAACGTGGAAGGATTAGAACACTTCCTGGTGTTCTAGATATTCTTGCACTGGATAAAAATATGATTTCTATAAGCAAGATGGATGATGTAGGTGTTAAAATAGTTTTGAAGAAAGATACCTTTCCTGTAAGATGGTCCGAGGAGCACTGGTATTGATGTAGGGAGTTTGGATTGGCACTATATACAAGTTTCTAGGTAGAATTGTTATTGATGGGTGCAACAGTTCTGTGGTTCTTAATAATAGAGCAAAAAACCTAGTGCTCTCTAGAGAAAAGACCATGATATTGGATCGAAGGCTTCGACATATTGGAGATAAGGGCCTTTGAATACTGCATGGTAATGGTATGGTAGAAGGTATATCTAATTTCTCTTTGGATTTCGATTTATGTGAACATTCTGTATATGGGAAGCAGAATCAGGTGATTTTCCCCTATGGTACTAAAAGGGTGAAACAGATATTAGATCTTGTGCATAGTGACGTGTTTGGACCTCTGTCGGTTCCATCACTGGATAAGTTTGTGTGCTATGTCTCATTTACAAATGACTTCTCAAGGAATACATAGATATATTTCCTCAGGAAGCTAAAAGGATGAAAGAGATATTAGATCTTATGCATAGTGATGAGTTTAGACCTGTGTTGGTTCCATCATTGGGTAAGTTTGTGTACTATGTCTCATTTATAGACGACTTCTCAAGGAATACATGGATATATTTCCTCCAGAAGAAATATGAAATCTTTGAAAAGTTTAAATAATTTAAGAATTTGGTGGAAAATCAGACAAAGAAAAATATCAAGTTGTTGAAGACAAATAATGGTGAAGAGTTTTGCAGGAAGAAATTTGAAGAGTTCTGTAAGAAGTGTTTCATTATAACATAGAAAAAGATTATTCCATACACACCTCAAAAAAATGGTGTTACAGAAAGAATGAACATGACGTTGATGGAAAAGGCAAGAAGCATGCTTAGTGGTTGGTGAGCTCCAGTATTGCATCAATGATGCTGCAACTCTCGGGACTCCCTACTTTACTTTTATCAACCTGATAGTTCGTAACAAACTTGGAAGCGACGGTGTGGTATGCACAAGTAATAGCTCTTACTGCAGACTGTCACTTGATCAGCTGGCACAAATTTTCTAGGAGCTTAAGCCAACTTCTATGAGTTATTAGAAGAAGCTTTTAACTGTGATGGAAGAAATCTAACTCAAAGGAGGCTTGTCTATTTGCAGAAAGAAGATGAAAACTGAAAGCAAACACAAACCCTAGCAAACCCTAATTTTACCCACTAACCCTACTTTTGCAAGAAGAGAGATGAAACTACTGAAATGGATGCCATTGACTAATGAAAAGGTAAAATGCATGTATTCAAGCTACTTCTGAAGGAAAATATGGAGAAATCATCTTTTTGTACTTTTGAGCAATTTTATGCAGAATCATTATGCTTGTGTTTTAACTATTTGGGACTGTGCATAGGTTTGGTGGCAAAGGGAGATGGAGTTGGATTTTGCAGGAGGTTGGGAAGGTGTGGAGAGGACCTAAGGAGTCCCTAGTACCCTTCTAGAGACTTCCACTGCAATCAGACTTCGAAAAATCACTCGCATGAATTTCTACAGGAGGCTGCAGGGGATCTACAAGAAGTTCTACAGGAGGAGGCCGAAAGTGGTTTTTGGAGGTTTGAAGGTGGAAAACTAGTGGGAAAAGGGAAATGAAGGCTGGATGGAGATGTTAAGGGGCTAGGACCTTGTAAATGAAGATCAGGAGTGAAGGAGATGGTTGGATTTGTTCAAAGGCCAAGAAAGCAATTTTGCACAAAAACGTAGAAATTAGGGCAGTTTGGGAAAGTATGGCGAACGAGTGGAGGAAATCTTGAGAGATGGGCTGGAGCAGGTTGTGTGATGGAAGAATAATAAGCTGGAGTGTTCTATAAGTGAGCTGCACACTTACTCTTCCAAACTGTCCCAAGCAAGAACTAAAAAAAAACAGAGTATTACTTGTTTTGACCTAAAAACCAGAAAAGTGTTGAACAGAACTTTATGGACAAGAATTTATGCAAGAAAGCTATGGAAACTAAACAAGAATAGATCTAGGCATGCAAATACAACTAATATCAACTTCTCCAACTCGAAATCTCACACTAGCAATTGCATTGGAAAGCAAAAACAGTGTTTTGGTGGCAGCGACAGTGCCTTGGTCTTAATTCATGGTCCCAAGGAGGGAGAAAGGAGATCAAGGCCTACTTGGTAGCCTTTTTGTGGAACTTTTTCTATTATTGTAGCAAACTATCTAATCAACTTGAAGCAAGAACAACTATTCTAATCATCAAAAACAACCTAAGTAACAAAGCAAGATTTAACCTAACCAACATAAATTATTTCATGAGTGCAAGAAAAAACATATAAATACACAAAGGAGGTGTTGGGCACTTGGGTTGGGCCCAACCCCAAGAGCTACAGCCCCCTAGGAAAGATCAGTGTTGGTTCAAAGCTAGATTCATCTTCATTGATCAAAAAAATAATAGTTACATCACAAAGCTATCTACAAAAAGAGCTCGAAAATGAGCTGAGTACAAGGCTGCACTAAAGTGTGAAAATAGACTATCAAATGGCTAACCTACTAAGGCTTGAAGCCTTCTTATTTATATAAGTGAGGACTCCCAACAATCCTCCTAAAATTTAGGAACTCGGCTGCCTAAAGCTGCAGGTAACAGCAACTTCACTAGACCTTCTCGGCTGTCCCTTGGAACATCATTTGTGGGCTGTTGTACTCTGCGCTGTTGATGGAGAACTCAAGGACAGGGTCATTTAATGTAGGAGACACCCCTCCTATAAGTCCTCAGCCTTGTTTCTTTGATTTTGGTTGCCAATATGCTCATAAATGCCTGGTCTTGGTCCAAAAATGTCCAAAAATATGCAATAAACACTCATTAGACTTTGTAGTAAAATTACTATCCCCATTCACTCAACTGACATAAATATATTCAAAAACATGCACAAAACTATGGAGAATGGTGGATTAAATGAAAATAATAGGCAGAATGAGCCCATATAGCTACCCATGTTTGGGGCTCATCATCACCCCCTGTTGAATGTGTTACTCATCCTTTGAGCAACTAATCCAGTTCTTCATCTTTGATAGATTTAACAGCTTCCCTGACATCCCAGGCCTCTGAGGTGATGTCCTCTTCTCTGTCATGAAAACCTGCTTTTCTGTCCACTTCCTCCCATTGTTTCTGTTCCTCCTCCTCCTTAACCCCTTCCAATAGTCCTAACAGTAGTGGAGGACTGAACTTAAGACCAATCCAGTTGGCTTTCAAGTTTTGCATTGATTGTTTGTATAGGGGTACTCTCCTCATAGCTTCCCTCATTCTGGTTGGGGAGTGATACTCCCTTATCTTTAGGCTATGGGACAATGTATTCCATCTTCTTGTGCAAGCATGAAGGCAGTTATCACCAAACAATCTTTCCATATCTTCAAAGTGAGCAATAGCCTGTGCTTTCCTTTCAACATAGTCAAGTGCAATTTGAGGGTTGTCTGCAAGGTGCTGGTGGGCATATATGAGAGTTGAGGGATCTTTTGGTTCTGCCCTTATCATGAGGGGCTCACTTAGCTCCCTGGTCATAATCTTCTGAATTTCTACTACTCTCTTTTCCTCATGGCTCAACCAAGAAGCCATAGCCATGAGTTGTAGGTCTCCTAATGCAGCGTTTGGATCCCATAGATTCATGTTAGGAAGTGCTAGGTTGTGTAAATAGAATTATGCTAACTTGGCTTTATCTTCAGCTGAGCTACTATCACATAAATGCATAAACTGATTATAATTCTGGAATGGGATTGTGCCCCTTTGGGCCAATGTTTTAATTTGGAATTGGAGCCATTGGTCTTTAAGATACAATGCATAGGATCTAGCTGGTTGTCTACATTGCAAGGCTTCCATTGCCCAACTGGCCATGCAGGCCATTTCGGCTTCTCTTTCCTGCAACTATTGTTTCAAAATCTGCACCTTATCTGCTGCCTCAGACTCTTTTTCTTACAGTTGTTTCATTAGCATTTCAACATCAGCCTGTGGCTCTCCCTCTTGCTACTGTTTCTCTGTTGCTTCATTGTCTGTTAGGGGACCTTCTTGTTGTTGCTGCCCTCCCAAGATGGACAACCTATCTCCCTTATGAATTTCCTGTTGCTGTAACTGCTTTTTCAGCAGTTCATTTTCTTCCTATAGTTGGGCTCTTTTACTGCTCTCTATGTGTCTTACCATGGCCAACTCCCCTCTCAATTCCTTTAGCTTATCCTCCATGTACCCTATGTCTTCAACTCCTTTAGATTTAGCAATTTGCATCCAGGTGTGGGTTCTGACCCTTTCATTTTCGAATTCAAAGAATAGAGGCACAACGAATTTTTGTGGGATAATCTTCCCACCCTCTAGCAGATTGTAATAGGAGCCTAAATTAGGCTGAGGGCTTGGTTCAGGTATTTCTTTGGCCTTCCCTTTCCATTGTGACTGTTCTACTACCTTCTCTTCTAGTTTTTCAATTTCTTTCAGCTTGGCTAGTGTTTCCTGTAGAGATGTTTCAACTTCCTATAGAACTGCTTTAGATTCCATCAACTTGATTATTTCCTTCCAAGTGGATGTTTTGGGACTTCCTCTCTTATAGGTGATAGAGATCTTGGAGGGAGATTTTTCCTTCTTTTCAGTAGGTGTATCCTCAATGACAATTGGTTCCTTTGATGGTGGTTGGGGCTTGCCCACTTTAATCCTGGTGCTCCTTCTGGCTTTAAAATACATAGAGGTTTGCCTTTTTCTTTTTCCTTTTTGTTTTGCTAGTGTGCTTAATGCAGCAAGCACAACTGCTGCTTCCCTTGCCAATGTTTCAGGGGATGTTTCTTTCTGCTGTTCTTTTCCTTCATCTCCTGCAGCCTTTCCTATGTCTACTGTTTTTTCTTGTGTCTCTACTATCTCTGGTGGTGTCTTCTCTTTTTCTTGTTGGGTCCCTGCCTTGCCTGTGGCAGTCTTCTTTTGGGCTTTCTTGGGCTTTTTCTTCTCAGCCTTTGTCCTTTTTCTCTTCTCTGTTTTTGAGGTTGTCTTCTTTTCTGCCTTAGGCTCAACAATAGTTTTGTCAAATTTCTCCTCTTCTTTCTATTTCTCCTCTATTTTTCCTTCTGTTTGAATGTCTTGTGCTTCCTCATTACTGTTCTTCTCAAGTTCTTCGGTTTTCTCCTCCTCTTCACTGCTGGATGGGCTAATGTCCTCAGTCAAAGTTTTGATGTCATCATCTCTGGACATATTCCTGAAAATTTCCCAAGCTATGGGGATGGTATATGTGTGTAAGGCATCTTCTACCAACAGTTTGATGAGCCCATGGTGGGCCAGCTAGTTCGGGACCCCTGCATTTAGCTTGGTGCCACATTCTATCAAAGAATGCAGGAGGAAATATGGGAGACTGAGTTTTCTAGTTGGAGGTAGGTCCATCCCATATCTCAATGCATGCAACAACCAGAAGTTATAACCATAAATTATGTTGAACCTCCCTTCACATGTGATATACTTCATTATTTGGTAGCTGAATTCACTCCATGGAGGAGGCAATCTTGTCCTTCTGACCCCATTTTTATCGTCTACAGGATGCTCCTCAGGCTGAAAAAATGTCTTCTTAGCAACATGTCCTAATGATTTCTCCTCCTTGCTCCAAGGGAGCCCAAGTGGAAGACCTGTGATTCTGCTAATAAAATAAGGTGTAAGCTCTAGGGCCAGACCCCTAAAAATGACAGTAGCATGTGTTTTCAAATGGGGTCTTAGGGACATAAAAAATTCTTCAGTCACCTCCTCATCATATACCTGAATTCTTTCAAAGAAGGGTATCCAGTTTGCCCTGGTGAAGAGGGCCACCACCTTAGGGTGCTCATACAATTTGCTGAAGTTCAAATGTTCTTTTCTCATGAAACCTCCTGGCATGGTGTTGAGTGATTTCTAAACAAGTGCTCAGGTGAGAAAACAAACAAAATTGAAAATAGAGGGATAGCTGAAATTTTTTATTTTTATTTTTATTTTATTTTATTTATTTATTTATTTAATTTTAATTTTATTTTTATTTTTATTTATTTTTTATTTTTTATTTTTATTTATTTATTTATTTTTATTTTTTATTTTTTTCTGAAACCAGATAAGGAATTTCCCATGTGCTTTCTCCTTACAACATCAAATTGCAATATTTCCCCTGTTTCAAACTGCTTTTATCCTGAATTTGATTCTCTGCTTTTGGAAAGATTTTTTTTTTTTGACAGAACAGAGGATAAATAACACAAAGTTTTTTTTTTAGAGAGTAGATAGATATGCAAATTCAGTTTTTTTTCACATAGGATGGTTTCTACGGTTGCATGTGTTTTCTTTACAGTCGAATGTGAGCAAGAAGAAGATAGACTTCGAATGCAGAGAAGAAAATAGAGAACTGTGTAGAACTCAGAGAAAATATGCAGGCAAACTTTTAAGATTTACTCTCTTTTCTTTCAACCCAATGCTGTGTTTTTAATCCACCACCTTATACAAATAAGTCATATGCAGAGAGGTTTCCTAAGCCTACCTCATTTCAAGCTTGAATTTTGACAAAAATCCTGTGTTTTCCTTCTGCAGAGTTGTTCTCTGCCCTTCCTATAGAAATCTTCCTACAGAAATCTTCCGACTCCTGTAGAATGAAACAGTGCTCCTGTAGAGCCTGATAGGCGGGAGGGTTTTGAAAAACTGGCAGAAAACTGGCAGAAGACGACTGGTTTGCTGCTCTGGAAGTGGTAGGTGAGTACTGCAGTCGAGAATTTCGTGAATAAAGAATGAAACAAAGGGTGGTGGAGGCTTCGATCGCACTGTACTTTAATTGTTGGCGTAATCCGTGGTGAGGAGATGAGGTGGTTGGATGGGTACGTTATCCTCATCTGGACCGTTGGTCCTATGTCACAGTTATAATGGTTCTGCATGCCACCTGACTACCATCACCTCCCTTACTCCCGTTATACGCCGCCACCACTACTAGTCCCAATTTTTTTTCCCAAATTGACATACCACATGTGCTGGCTACGTATCTCATCGGCAGTTTGAATTTGGCGGGGCTCATTTGAATTTCACGAGGGTGTGTAACTGAACGAGGGTGGCCAATTAGTTGGCCACTGATTCCATTTAATCATGACCATTCCCACAGTTCATGCAGTTTTGAAATAATATTCATGTAATCAAGGAATAAGTTTAGGCACTTACCTGCTCAGTCGTTGCTGTGTTATGCATATTTCGGACTTTGGCAGTTCATTTCCTCGTTGTTGTTTCTGCTTGCGCTCTGCATGCTTGGCCTTGGGCTTATGCTGATGATCTCTTGTTCAAACATTTCTCCTTGCATGTTTCATATTTCCTGCTGCGCTGACCTTGTCTCTGGAGTATGTTTTTCAAAGGGATCAACTGCTACAGGAATCCTGTAGGATTTCCTGTAACTGCTTCTCCTTCTGAAATTCAAGCTAATATTTGAGTAGGGCTAAAATGGCTGAAGAAGGTCTCGGATGAAAAGAAATCACAGCTGGAAGGTATCAGGTAGCAACGAGTAAAAATGCTACTGCTCTTATTTGTCATCATTTTTTCATTTTCAGAATGAAAGAAACAAAATTTCTGTATGTGGTTGTGTAGGGACAAAAATGAGTGGAAAGGTGGGTGTACATGGATGGAATGGCGAAATAAGAAGATGGATGGTGGCAGGGAGGTTCACAGGCATCATAGATAAATTTCCAACCCTTGGGTCCTTCTCTGAGATTGATTTTGGCCTTTCTATAGTTTCTACATGATCCTCCTGTAGAATACAGAGAGTTTCCTGTAGGATGAAAAATTTTAGAACAAATGAGACCAAAACTCGGGAAAGGATAATGGTGATGGGGGGATGGACTGTGGAGGGTGCATGCAGCCTAGCCATGTATTTTTCCTCTTATGTGACCCTCCTGCAACTTGCAATGACCTTCATGCAACATGCAATTTATTCAAAAGAAGTTAGGTTTCTCTTTTCTTTTTTCTCTTTTTTTTTTTGAGACAGCTGGGGGGCCTCCAAGAGGTTTCACCCTCACTGCCTGCCCTGGGCACCTCCAAGAGGTTTTCACCCAGGGATCTTTTATTCCATTTTCTTTTTTCCTCTATTTTTTTTAGCATTTTTGTTTTGTTTTGCTCAGGGTGTGGATGGAGTGGAGACAGGGACTTGCTCCACTACCAACACTGATTTACCTAGAGTCTCAATGAACTCCTGCTTGGAAAGGGGCTTCCTGTAGATCTGCAATCTATGCCCATTGACGAGCATGGGGATGGCTTCTTCATCAATGGTCAGGATAAGGACTGAACTATTGTCATTGCATTTTTATACTGTATATGGTCCCAGCCATCTTGTCCTCAACTTGCCCTTGAAATCCTTGTATCTCGAATCATACAGCAACACCCAATCTCCCAACTGAAATTGTTTCTCTTTGAGGTGCCAGTCATGCCATATTTTTCTTTGAAGTTGGACTACCTCTGAGTGGAGAAGGGCCTGCATTCTCTGTTCATCTAATCCATTTAGCTGAAGCAATTTTTCCTTTTGTGCATGGCTAAGATCTTGGTTCAGCTGAGCTACCATCCTTAATGTGTTATATTCAAATTCTATGGACAACAAAACCTTCTTCACATAGACCAGCTCATAGGGTGTGAAACCTGTGGTGGTTTTCCAAGTAGTGTTATAGGCCTTGGTGGCCTCAACCAATCGGTCTGCCCAATCTTTTCTGTTGTTGCTCACTACCTTAGTCAAAATCCCTTCCAAAGCTCTGTTAGTGACTTCCACCTGCCCATTTGCTCGTGGATGATAAGGGGTGGAAGTTTTGTTCTTAATCTTGTGATGTGTGAGTAGGTCTTTAATCAGATTGGAGGTAAACTGACTTCCTTGATCTGTGACTAATTCTCTTGGGTAGCCAAACTTGTAGAAGATATTTTCCCTCAAAAACTCAACTACCTTTTTTTTTTTTTTTTTTTTTCTGTTGCTGCTTTGATTGCCTTTGTTTCTGCCCACTTTGTTAGGTAATCCATGCACACAATGATGTAAGACTTCTATTTTGAAGGAGGGTTGATGGGACCCACAAAGTCCAAGTCCCACTTCTCAAATGGCTCGAAAGTCACTTGAGGCTGCAGGGGCATCTCATCCTTTGGAGTAGGTTTCCCAATCCTTTGACATCAGTCACATTGGCTGATGTATCTCTTGACATCTTGATGAAGAGTGGGACAGTAGTATCCTGCCTGCAGAATTTTGAAGGCAGTTCTCTTTGCTGCAAAGTGGCCCCCACAGGGCCCATCATGACAGGTTAGGAGGATGTCAAAAACTTCCTCCTCCCTGACACATCACCTCAAAATCTGATCTGGGCCAAGTTTAAAAAGATTACCCCCAATCCAAGTGAACGGGGCACTTTTCTCACGATCTTGCTCTTCTCTTTTGAGGATAGGTGTCGCGGAAACACTGCTGAAACCAAATAATTTGTTATATCAACAAACCATGGAGAGAGTACTGAAATAGAAAATAGGTGTTCATCTAGCATTTGATCATCCACCATTCCTTCTTCACCTGCAGGCAGATCTAGTCTAGACAGAAAATCAACAACAACATTTTCCTTACCTGGCTTATCAACAATGGTTAAATCAATTTGCTGCAATAAAAGTAACCATCTAATGATACGATCATTTACATCAGGTTTATTCATCAAATACCTAATTGCAACATGATCAGCATGTATGAATGTTTGATAGCCAGTGATGTAGTGTTTGAACTTCTTTAGGGAATGAACTACAACCAGGAGCTCTTTTTCGGTTACAGTGTAGTTTAATTCTACCTTGGACAGGTTTTTACAGAAAAAATATATGGCATACAGTAGCTTCTCTTCAACCTGTCCTAAGGCTGCTCCTATAACTTTGTTCGAGGCATCTGTGTGAATGTGGAAAGGTAGAGCCTAGTTGGGACCTCTTAAGATTGGGGCAGTTATTAGCTTACTTTTCAAGGCATCCAGAACCTCTTGACAGTTGTTAGTCGATATGAACTCAGCATCCTTCCCCAAAAGACCAAACAATGGAGAGGCTAGCTTACTAAAATCCTTAATGAATTTTCTATAATACCCTACTAAGCCCATAAAACTCCGAACATCTCTTACCTTTTGAGGAGGGGGGACCTTCTGGATGATAGCAATCTTGTTGGGATCCACCTGTAATCCTTTCTGAGAAAGTGTATGACCTAGCATGGTCCCTTTAGTCATTAGGAATTCACATTTATCAGGACTGAGGGACAGGTTCATTTCAATACACTTGGCTAAAACTTTCCTGAGGTTATTCAAAGCTTCTTGGAAGTTAGAACCACAAGGGGTAAATTCATCCATATAGATTTCCTCTGAATCATGAACTAGATTAGCAAATATGCTCAGTACTGCTCTCTGGAAAGTGGCAGGAGCATTGAAAAACCCAAAGGGAAGGACCCAGTAGGTAAAGGTACCCCATGGACAAGTGAAAGTGGTCTTATCTTGGTCTTCTAGACTAATTTGGATCTGGTTGAACCCACTAAACCCATCTAGGAAGGAAAAGAACTTCTTCCTTGATAGGCCATCTAACACTTGATCTATGAAAGGAAAAGGGAAATGGTCCTTCTTGGTGGCCTTGTTAAGTTCTCGATAATCTACACAAATTCTCCATTTCCCATTTTTATTTGGCATTAGCACCAAAGGAGAAACCCATTCGCTGTCAGAGATGGGGTAGATGAATCCTGCATCCATAAACTTTTGTAGTTCTTCTTTGACAATGTCCTTAAGGGTTGGATTCATCCTCCTTTGAGGCTACCTGATTGGTTTACAATCCTCTTTAATGTAAATGTGATGAGTACAGACTGAAGGGTGGACTTCCTTCATCTCCTTATAGCTCCAAGCAAAAGAATCCAAATGGCTGTTCAATAATCTACACAGCTCTTTCTCCTAAGACGTGGATAGGGATGAGTTGATCTTCAAGGTTCTTTCTGCGCCAAATTCCACATTCTTAACTCAGAGAGAGGTTGGATCAGCCATACAGAGATCAACTAAAGCATTGTATTGGGTTTCTTCCACCAACTCTTCTAATGGCAACACACTGGGGGGTGGATTTTGAATCAAATTCTCAATAAGATCATCCTCGGTTTGAGGAACCCCCTTGGTAGCTTCCACTGTGCACAATGGTGTGGAGTAGACTTCATTCTCATCTTCCTCCTCCAACCAGAGAGGTAAGTCATGTTCTAACAGAAGTTGGGCAGGAGGATATAGGACTAGTTTTTTGGACATATGCCCATTCTTGATGGTCATGCTCCCAGCTCGACAACTGATGTAAGCATCTGCAGTAGCTAACCAAGGCCTTCCCAGGATGAGAGGATACCTAGTGAGCTTTGCCTTTGGCTGAAGAACCAAGAAGTCAGCAGGGTACTCCCAGGAATCAATGGAGACCATGACATCTTCCACAATCACTTCAGGAGTCACAGTGGAGCGGTTTGCCAATTGCAGTACTGTTGAGGTCTTTCTTAGGGAACCCTGAAGGTTGAGTTTGCGCATAGTGTCCCTAGTCATTACGTTAATGGAAAACCCTAGATCAATCAAGGTGTGGGGGATTGTGGTGCCATTGATGTGGACATCGACTACAGGACTCCCGGGGTCCATATATTTTGGACAGATTACCTGTCCCAACATCAAGTTGGATAGTTGTCCTATGACATTGATAGTTGGGGCATCTCTCTTGCACCTGCCTGGGTGCCTGAAACACTTCTCTTTGATCAACTTGTTGTAGATTGGTACATCTTTTATGGCCTAGAGAAGTGGTATTTTTACACATAACTGTTTTAGTTCTCCCAGAAGTTCAGTTTCTTATGGGGTCAGTTGTGTGGTTCCAGTTAGTCTCTCAGGAAAAGTTGGAATGGATTTTGGTTCACTCTCCTGTTTCTCTTCCTCATCCTCCTTATCATGAGGTTGGTTACCTGTGAGGACCTTCCCAGATCGTAGGTTGATCTCCTGAATCTCCAAAACATAGGTAGGGCATGTTGTTTCTCCAGTATATACTTGCTGGTCCTGTCTGTTATTGGGGTTCGGGTTTGGTTGAGCATGTATTTGGGGTTGTCTTGGAGGAGTAGGAGGTAATGGTTGTGGTTGAGTGGGTGGTGGAGAAAAAAGAGCGGGAGGAGAGTTGTATTGGGGCCTCCACCCCTGATGAGGTGCATTCCACTGAGGTTGTGGCTGAGCGTGAGAATGAAACAAATGAGCAGCTGGTTGAGTATGGTATTGAGATGGATACGACCAAGGAGGGGGTGTGGACCATGAAGGATGAGCAGGGGCACCCCAAGAAAGCATGGGAGTGGCTTGATTGGGGTTGTAATAAGTCTGGGATATCCCTTGCATCCACTGTTGGTAAGGTCTGGGTCCATGTGGCCTCCTTTGGTTGATGAAGTAGAGAGGTTCAGTAGCTCCTTCAACCCCTTGGTACATAGCTTTAAATCTGTCTAAGGAAGGGCATTGATTTGTAGGATGGTCTTCTTCACAGGCAAAACACACTTCTATGAAGTGCAATGGACATTCGTTCCTAGGATGCTTTCTAGTGCACCTGGGACAAAAGATGGCCAAAGCCCTATCGACTTCTTCTTGCTTCTTTTGGATTCACAAGGTATCCATTTGCATGGCAATGAACTAGATAAGGGGGTACTAGCTAAAGGTTTACTTCCCTTACCTCTTTTTCTGGCTGCCTTAGAATGGTTTCTAAACACAGTCATTATGTCATCATAAGGTAGCTGGTAGATATCTCCCCCAACCAGCAAATGGAGGGTATCTAGAAGGTCTTCAGGGATTCCTCTGAGCAGAACCAACTTTAGAGATTCTGGGTCAAGTGTGCACCTGGCCCTTTTATAATTGAGTTGAAACCTCTCTTCATAGTCTTCTAAAGATTCATCACTTCCCACGGTCATTCGGAAGATTTTTTCCTTTGTATCCTTTGACCTATAGTAAGTCACAGTATTTTTTGTTAAAGGCTTGCTGCATATAAGCCCAAGTTGTGATACTGTTTCCAGGTAACCCCATGAACCAGCGTAATGCTGCATCCTTGAGGGTAGAGGGAAAGAGTTTCAACTTTTGCTCATCTTCTGCATAGTCATAGGTTCGACAAAGGACAACAAACTCAAACAAAAAGGTATCAGGGTCTTCAATAGTCAATCCATGGAAGCGAGGTAAGGATGAGGGACTTGTGTTTTTCATCTTTGTGTTCCCATTGGTCTCTCGGATGGGAAAGACACCTTCTATTCTCTCCCCATTTCCTCTACCGTTTCTGTTTTCAGCTATTGTCTCAGGAGGAATGGTTTCTTGCTCTTCTTCTGTTATATGATCTTTGTATATCTCTGGAGGCTCACCTATAGGTTCTTCTAGATCACTACCACCAAAGAAGAGAGAAGGGTGACTGAGTGATGTGGTGTGGGTGTTGGGTAGGAATTTTTCTGAATTGTCTCTATTCCTACGAGGCATGAAAGGAAATCTCTTTTTGGGTAATTTTTTTGTTTCTTTTTCTACTTGTACCTACAAAAACTGAAATGGATTGAATAGCAAATTACAACTAACTGAAATCTATCTTGCTGAAATGAAAATGCAGAATTGAAATGAAAGTAGGAAACGACTAATCTATTTTGCTGAAATGAAATTGCAGAATTGAAATGAAAGCAGGAAATAGCTAATCTACGCTTGCTGAAATGAAATTTTGGAATTGAAATGAAAGCAGGAAATGTCTAATATACGCTTGCTGAAATGAAATTGTAGAATTGAAATGAATGTAGGAAATGTCTAACCTACTTTTGTAGAATTGAAATTGCAGAATTGAAATGAAGCAACTACTCTACTCTTGCTGAAATAAACTACTTAGCAGAAGGTTGCAGTAGAAAATAGAAGGAAAGAAGTAATCACAAAATATTCTGACGCTTCCCCAGCAACAGCGCCAAAAAGATGGTGAGCTCCAATATTGCAACAATGATGCTGCAACTCTTGGGACTCCCTACTTTACTTTTATCAACCCGATAGTTCGTAACAAACTTGGAAGTGACAGTGCAGTATGCACAAGTATTAGCTCTTACTGCAGACTGTCACTTGATCAGCTGGCACAAATTCGCTAGGAGCTTAGGCCAACTTCTATGAGTTATTAGAAGAAGCTCTTAACTGTGATGGAATAAATCTAACTCGAAAGAGGCTAGTCTATTTGCAGAAAGAATATGAAAACTGAAAGGAAATGCAAACCCTAGCAAACCGTAATTTTACCCACTAACCTTACTTTTGCAAGAAGAGAGATGAAACTACTGAAATGGATGCCATTGACTAATGAAAAGGTAAAATGCATGTATTCAAGCTACTTCTAAAGGAAAATATGGAAAAATCATCTTTTTGTACTTTTGAGCAATTTTATGT
This sequence comes from Pinus tabuliformis, assembly GCA_031772625.1. NCBI lineage: Eukaryota > Viridiplantae > Streptophyta > Pinopsida > Pinales > Pinaceae > Pinus > Pinus tabuliformis. Next base: position 1,608,618,134 of record CM062804.1, read on the forward strand.
AGAATTATTATGCTTGCGTTTTAACTATTTGGGACTGTGCAGAGGTTTGGTGGCGAAGGGAGATGGAGTTGGATTTTGCAGGAGGTTGGGAAGGTGTAGAGAGGACCTAAGGAGTCCCTAGTACCCTTTTGGAGACTTCCACTATGATTAGACTTCGAAAAATCACTCGCATGAACTTCTACAGGAGGCTACAGGGGATCTACAGGAAGTTCTTCAGGAGGTTCTACAAGAGGAGGCCAAAAGTGGTTTTTGGAGGTTTGAAGGTGGAAAACTAGTGGGAAAAGGGAAATGAAGGCTGGATGGAGATGTTAAGGGGTCTAGGACCTTGTAAATTAGGATCAGGAGTGAAGGAGATGGTTGGATTTGTTCAAAGGCCAAGAAAGCAATTTTGCACAAAAACGTAGAAATTAGGGCAGTTTGGGAAAGTATGGCGAATGAGTGGAAGAAATATTGAGAGATGGGCTAGAGCAGGTTGCGTGATGGAAGAATGATAAGCTGGAGTGTTCTACAAGTGAGCTGCACACTTACTCTTCAAAACTATCCTAAGAAAGAACTAAAAAAAACAAAGTTTTACCTATTTTGACCTAAAAACAAGAAAAATGCTGAACAGAACTTTATGGATAGGAATTTATGAAAGAAAGCTATGGAAATTGAACAAGAATAGATCTAAGCATGTAAATACAAGTGATATCAACTTATCCAACTCGAAATCTCACACTAGAAATTGCATTGGAAAGCAAAAACAATGTTTTTGTGGCAGCAAGAGTGCCTTGGTCTCAATTCATGGTCCCAAGGAGGGAGAAAGTAGATCAAGGTCTGCTTGGTAGCATTTTTGTGGATTTTTTTCTATTATTGCAGCAAACTATCTAATCAACCTAAAGCAAGAACAACTATTATAATCATAAAAAACAACCTATGTAACAAAGCAAGATTTAACCTAAACAACATAAATTATTTCATGAATGCATGAAAAAAACATATAAATACACAAAGGAGGTGCTGGGAACTTGGGTTGGGCCCAACCCCAAGAGCTACAACCCCTAGGAAATATTAGTGCTTGTTCAAAGCTCGATTCATCTTCATTGATAAAAAAATAATAGTTACATCACAAAACTGTCTGCAAAAAGAGCTCGAAAATGAGCTGAGTACAAGGCTGCACTAAAGTGCGAAAATAGACTATTAAATGGCTAACCTACTGAGGCTTGAAGCCTTCTTATTTATACAAGTGAGGACTCCCAATAGTCCTCCTAAACTTTAGGGACTCGGCTACCTAATACTGCAGCTAACAGCAACTTCACTAGACCTGCTCGACTGCCCCTTGGAATCATCATTTGTGGGATGTTGTACTCCAAGCTATTGATGGAGAACTCGAGAAAGGGGTCATTTAATGCAGGAGACACCCCTCCTATAAGTCCTTAGCCTTGTTTCTTCGAGTTTGGCTGCCAGTCTGCTCATAAATGCTTGGTCTTGGTCCAAAAATGTCCAAAAATCTGCAATAAACACTCATTAGACTTTGTGGTAAAGTGACTATCCCCATTCACTCAATTGACATAAATATATTCAAAAAAATGCACAAAACTATGGAGAATGGTGGATTAAATGAAAATAATAGGAAGAATGAGCCCATATAGTTACCCATTTCTGGGGCTCATCAGTGGTGTTGATTTAGGACAAGAATTCTAGCGAGAGGTAGTGGATATTGCATGTTACTTGGTTAACAAATCACCTTCATCAACTTTGGAGGATAAGACTCCACATGAGGTATGGACTGGTAATAAACTCTCTCTTTCACATCTGAGGGTGTTTGGCTATGATGCATATGTACATGTTCCAAAGAAGAAAAGAACCAAGTTGGATAATAAATCTGAAAGGTGCATCTTTATTGGGTATAAGGATGGTTTAAGTGGTTATAATATTTGGAACCCATAAGCAAGGAATATTGTGTACAAATGAGATGTGGTGTTTTGAGAGGTGAAAGATGTTATTAAAAATGAATTCCTACCAAAATAACCTGAGAATATAGAGTTTGAACTAAAGGAGGAAGAATCAAACTCTACAACAGAATAAAAATCAGAAGAGGAAGAGCCACAGACTCCATTTTTGAGAAGGCCAGTTCAAGAGAAAAGGCAACGAAAGAGGTATAGTCCATTTTATTTTTGTTCAATTTTTTATTTATCGATAATTGATGATGATCCCAGAACTATCAGGGAGGCAGTGGATTTAGAGGATGGAAAACTTTGGAAAGAGGCTATGGTTGATTTAATGGAATCTTTGGACAAAAATGAGGCTTGGGATTTGGTGGAGTTTTCAGTTGGAAGGAAACCCAGTGAAAAAAATGGGAGTTTAAGAAGAAGATGAATGCAAAATGAAAAGTGGAGAAATACAAAGCTCTGTTGGTATCAAAAGGTTATTCCCAGGCATCGGGAATTTATTTTGGTGATATTTTTTCTCCTGTTTCCAAGTTATCTTCTATTATAATACTTTTATCTGTTGTTGTTGCTTTTGATTTTGAGGTAGAATAGATGGATGTGAATAAAACGTTTCTTCACAGGGATCTAGAAGAAGAAATCTACGTGAAGAAACCTAAAGGCTTTGTAGCAAAGGGAAAGAAAGAAATGGTATGTAGGTTAAAAAAAGTCTCTGTATGGGTTAAAATAGTCGCCAAGGATGTGGTATCATAAATTTGATACATATATACAGGGACTTGGCTTCGCCAGAAGCAAAGCGGATCACTGTGTGTATTTTAAATTAATTGGCGATCGCGTTATTTATTTGGTCTTGTATGTGGATGATATGTTTCTGATTGGAAATAACAAATAAATTATCCAATATTTGAAGACCCTATTATACTCCAAATTCGATATGAAGGATCTTGGTGCTGCAAACTATATTTTGGGCACGAAAATTAAACAAGATTAGGAAAAGATGTAGCTCTGGCTAAACTAGAGTAAGTATGTTGAGAGAATATTGCAGAGGTTTAATATGCAAGATAGTAAACCCGTGACGATTCTTATTCCTATAGGTGTAAAGTTATCTGTTGAACAATGTTCGAAGACACAAGAAGAGGAAGAGGACATGTCCCGTGTTCCATATGTAAGTTCAGTTGGTAGCCTAATGTATTCAATTGTCTATACTAGACTAGACATTGCACATGTAGTGGGAGTATTGTGAAGGTTTATGTCAAAACTAGGGAAGAAGCATTGGAAAACAGTGAAGCTGGTATTTAGGTATTTGCGTGGCACTAGTGATTATGGTTTGTGCTACCAAGGAAGACCAAGAGTGGACAAAGTTTTAGACATTCATGGCTTTGTTGATGTAGATTGGGCTTTAGTTCTTAATTGGAGAAGATCTACAAGGGGCTATGTGTTTAACCTATTTGGAGGAGCGGTCAGTTGGACAAGCAAGAGATAGTATGTAGTGGAAACTTTCTACTACAAAAGAAAAATACATGGAAACCACTCATGCAAGAAATGATGCAGTTTGGTTGCAGAGATTGTGTTTAAGTATGGGGTTTGTACAATGCGCTATAAGGATAGAGTCTCACAACCAAAGTACAATTTTCTTAGCAAAGAACCTTGCTTATCATTCAAAGACAAAGAAAATTGATGTTCAGTATCACTTTATGAGGGATATGGATGAGGACAGAAAGGTGTTGCTAGTAAAGGTGGACACTTTAAAGAATGTTTTAGATGCATTGACAAAGTTTGTGAGAACTGAGAAGTTTTCTTGGTGTAGAGAAACAATGGGGAATTGTAGGCCTGGACCAATGACTAAGCTCTCTTGTGACCCCCATGTATGGAAAGAAAAAAACAAGTGGGATAATGTTGGGTGAGTGTTATATTATTTCCATGATTAGCCCCACGTGTTGTACATTGTGCCGGGAACAGTAGGGGCGTCACAAGGGGGGAAGAAGCCCCCCCGGTCGAGGGGTTTGTAGGGGGGCAAGTAGCCCCCCTACATGCGATCTAGGGTAGCACCTTGCGGTTTTTCATTATTTATGTGGACCCAATAACAATTGGGTTGAACCAAGGATGGGGAGTGGACCCAAAGATAATGGGCAAACCTACCCATGGTTTTGTGCATGGGTTTTGCATATGGTTTTGGGCATGATGGTTTTCTTTCCATGGTATTTTGTAGATCTGGTCAAGTGATCTATGGTTATGTTCTAATCCAGGGCTAATGGATTGGGGTTTATGAATGCTTCGGCATGTATATATATGTATTGTAACATTGAAAGGAATATAATGAAAAATCAATTAGGTAGTAACGGTTTTGGGATCTAGGGGAAAATCTATGTGTATATTTGTTTTTTGTTCTCACCATTGTTTATTTTTCTGTTTGAGGAATTTGTTTGCAGTTAATTTTTGTACATGGTTAAAACCTTCACACTTGGGCCCCCGACACTATTTTCTATTAGTTTCCTATTTTTCAATAGAAATTTCTATTTCGGTAGTTTTTGGGTTCTAAACTTCTGGAGCCATTTTGAGGCCCTAAATGATGTTTTTTTGGGAAATGGAAAAATGTAACTCTTTGAATAACATTTTTAGTCAAAAGTTGTTGTTCTCAGATAGACCTTTCTAACAGGCTATTGTGTTCACCTGTTGGAGCCCAAGTGTGAACTTGGGCTAATTATAATATTAAATGTAAAATGTACATGTAAATGTGAAATGCAAATGTAAAATGACATGTGATGGAATGTAATTCAATTAGAGGGAAAATTCATTATTAGATATTTTTATGAAACCACTAACATATTCCCTCTTGATTTTAGGGTTTGGGGTTTTAAGGAGAAGATAACAAGAGTTATGAGTCTGTCGCCTTGCTGGAGGGATGCATAAAGTCTTGGGGATGCAAAGCAATTTCGGTGGTTGCACAATCTCCTTGTCACCGTGGCAAGGAGGCCTGCATGTGATGTAAATTTCTATTTCAGTTAATCAAATGAATCTACATTCTAGTTACTTGTTTTATTTGCAACAATTATGTGTGTAGTTTGTTGAGTTGATCTTGCTGTCCATAGATGTTTGCAGATGTTTTTATGTTAAAATTCCAATTTCAATTTTGATGTAGACAATGTTTTTATCTGTAGTATGGTATTTGCAACAGATTTGTGCGTGTGATTTTATGCTTAATTTCGATATTTATGTGTTTCAAATTTTAGTTTTTTTGTTCCAATTTTCCTTTTGTCATCCCTCCTGGCTAGGGGGTCACCAACAATTTACACCAGCTAGGAAACTCTTGGTTCCCCTCTTCAGTTGGGTTGCAACAAAAGTGGAGAGAAACCGAGGTGGTTGGACTTGTGGTTAGACAGAGGCTATGGGCCTAACCAACCGATAGCTTTAGGAAGAGAAAAAAAATTGACTTTGTGGCTAAAACTTTTCTGGTTTTTATAGGTCATTGATGGTTAATATAAAGAATGATGCATAAACTCTCAATGGTGGCTAAATTCTAGATGCTTCTATACTTTTAGAGTAGCGGATAAGATGTAGAGTGATTCCCACAGGCTCAAGGTGAAGGACAAGCTCCAATTTCAGAAGAGAATGGTGGAAAGCTTCTTGTTAAGGGCTACAACAAGCTGGGAGGTCACACAAACTCTGTAAAATCCATAATGAGGCACACATTATCAATTTATGATGTAGTAGAGCCAAAGCCTCCACGACTATGTGAGATTTGAACTTTCATATGCCTTCCTGAAGGCCCAAGATGTGGAATGTTGTACATTGTTGGAGACGAGTGGAATATTTATGGGTCCCTAGTGGTTTTCCATGTCCTGGCAAGTACTAACTGTGACATACCCAACCCCTCAAATACCATTAGAGGAATGGGGTAATTTTTTTTTCTTCTCCACTAAATTTTATTTAGGTTTCCTAACTCATCATCAGAGCCTCACAGCTAGAGCATTCACTCTGCAGTCCTACACATATACAAGTATAGACACACACACACACACATCATGCCTTTTTGAATGCAACTACCTCCACTCTCCACATCAACCCAACACCTTCAAACATAGAACCCTTATACCTCCCAAGTGGGTAACACTATACACACCACCCCACTTACCCTCTCTTGGTGATTCCTAAGTAGGTTTATTGTTATTCCTTAGGATCTGCCTTTCAGGATTATGAGGATAGTGGGATTGCAAAACCTTTTTCTCATTATCCCACATTAATCCAACTTTTGATTTCCATTGTAACCTCCCGTGTCACCCCGACCTTGACGTCTCGGTGCTTTTCTTGTTACAATTCTCGATATGTCTAAGGTCGATTCCTCGGGATGACCTATCATGTGGGGCCATCTCTCCACCAATATGTTTTTAACCTTAGTGGAGGGCATACCACGCACACATTTTACATTGGCCCACTTCTACCATCCGAACAATTTCTAAAGAACGACCCTGTGTTGACAGTCGGGTTTCATTGTTGGTATTACATGTGAAAAGGGGTCACTCCTCAACCAATGGGTAGGCAGTCATGTTAATGAACCTCTCCACAAGGTCATACCTATGTCATCCCACTAATCACTTCCCAACCCTTTATTTCACCTCGTCTCTTTCACCTCTGGATGAGAACTGTCGAGATTACATGGTAGGTGGGCCTTTCCACACCAATTTCACTTTTCTCAGTGTACATGGATGTCGTCCTGGACCGACCCCACCAACTCAACTGTGGCCAATGGTATAGCGGTCAGGCACACATCATCCCGCTTATCCTATCCTGACGTCTTCTTACTCACATCCTCCTTCATTCATCCAGTTCATAGTAGAGGGCTGACATGTCATGGGTCCACCTCATTGATAAAAAGGATTCTAAGGAGAAGTTGGGAAACTTTTTGCTCAGACATGTTCAATGTAACTTTTTGTCAATTCAGTTTTGGTGCTCTAATTCTATTCTCTCTCTCTCATACTCTTCGACACCTAGAGTTTTCTTGGAGCACTCTTGGAGAGTGTGGCATACCTGGATGCTTGGATAAAGAAGGCAAAGGAAGAGCATACAAGTGAAAGAGGACATTGAGATCAATAGCTACAACATGATTTCTTGCAAGTACCGAGTTGAATGTATGTTTCCCCCACTATTTTTGGCATGCATGGCATATGCATGTGGTTTATTGGTCATGATATGTCATTGGCATGGAGGATTACCTGGATTGACATTGTGTTTTCCTAACCTTTCCATTTCTAGGATAGCCATGGTGTTGTGGTTTCATTTCTTTATTTTTCTTGTTGATTCTCATGTTTGCTTTAGCTTGGGTTGAGTTACAAGTTCTTGGAAACCTTGTGATCAGAATCTGGATTAGGGGCAAAAATTTTCTCAAAACAAAAAGTGTTCAAAATCGATCCAAACTTGAATGACTGTATCCTTCTCAGTAATGCAATCCCAACGCAACTTGTTTCACTTAAAACAGAGTTCGTATGAGGAAGTTAGAGCCCGCTGGCCATTTCACCAAACAACAAAAAATTTGTAGGTACTGCCCAGTCAATAGTCCATACTACTGACATGGAAGATGATATGATAGGTGACTGTATAGGTCAACAGGGTCAATGCCCAATCTGCTCTCAACAAGTGTCACTATTTTATTGGTTTTCAACTTGGTGATTTGTTGTAGTTTGATTGGTTCATGGTGACCAATGAGAAGGTGACACGTGGCAAGCCCAAAGGCCGCCACATATCCCTCCCATAGGTCAAATGGAAAATGAGCATTTCGTCAAAATTTTGTGGAGGCCCCAGGGTTCAACCCTACGACCTCCAGTCCACTAGCCATAGGCCTTACCAAATCCACTACACATTAAGACTAACATATTATGGTTTGATGTTATATTTAATGGTAAGCGCAGTAAGGTTTGGGCAGAAAGGGACTAGCACTAAACGCGCTTAGCACATTAATGTGTTTTATGGATAATTAAGCCATTCTTATCAACTAATTATCAAGGATTATGGTTGGCGGGATTTTTGGCGGATTCCACCATTTTTGGGCCTGCCTCCAGAATTAGTGGCCTTAACTGGAGTTTCTCCAGATTTGGAGGAGTTTTCCCTAGAGAAGACCATAACATGATGAGATTTCGACCAATTTTGGCTCAAGAAGACTCATTCCTAGATGATTTCAACATTTTGAACATAATGGAACATGTTACATAGGTAGAGAGGCACTTCAGTATGTGATTTTTCAATGTTAAAGTTTAAGGAAGCCTAGGGCCACTAGGAAAGGAGGTTAAGCCCAAAACAACTGTAGTCCATTTGCAAAGCTTGGAGAATCATCTTAGGGGTTTCTGGATGCTTTGCATCCATTGAAGTAGGTTTTAGGAGTTTTAGAGCATTGTAAAGTATATTTTTTTTCCATTTTGAGCAAATACAGAGGCCTAAGCCATGGAGAGCTGGACCAAGGAGATGTAGCCCAGGAGGGGTGAAATCCTTCATCAAAACACCATGTTAAGTGTTATTCTTGATGGTTTTCTATATTCTTACTTTCTTTTATTCAGAATGTTTCTTTCATGCTATTCTGCTCATGATCCTAACATAAAACTTGACATAAAATTTACCTGTTTCTGTTCAAAAAAACCATAAAGGAACCATGCACATGAAGCAGTTGATAAGCATATTTTTATAAATCTAAAGTTGAAATTAGCACAACAAAACTAACATTCAGCTACAGATCAAGTTGGTATTAGAGAAAAGGTTTATTTTCTTGATTTCTTTATATTTGTGTAAGGAGAATTAACAATGTGCAAGTTTATGTGACGACGACTTCAATAAGTGATGTCTCTAATCTCTCTTCCTTAGCAAGATTCTTTGATGAAGAGCTCTTGCAGGAGTTTTTAATCATGAGAGATATGGTGCAAGAGATGATTGAAGATATGAAGGAGAACACTATACTTCAAGAGGAGTTGATGGCAATGAAGGAGGCGAAGCAAGAGCTTCTTGAAAAGATGCATGAGGTGGAGATTTTACTCCACGATGCCAAAGAAACCCTAGCCAAGTGTGTGCATGAACAAGAGGTGTGCAATTCAATTTTATCTTCAATTTCCTCTCAAAACGAATGTTTTGGTGTTTTTGAAAGACACGCTAGAGGAACAGGGTCCAAATTATTGATGAATATGGGCTATGAAGGTAAAGGGTTAGGAAAACATGCACAAGGCATAGTTGAGCCAATTGTTGTTGAGGAAAAGCCTAGGTATTTGGGTCTTGGTTATGGACAACATGATGGAGAATGCTCCAAAGCCAAGGAGGCACATGAAGGTGTTCCAAGAAGGACTTTCATTACATGTTCATACCCTCAAGCTTGTGAAGTTTGTGTTCATGAGGTATGCAAAAGTTTTATACCCACTTTACAAGAAGATGCTCATAAGCATGCAATGATCTAGGTCTGGGTGTGACGAAGGACCCTTCCAAGAACTTTTACTTTCGTGATATGTTAAATTGAATTTTTAAAAGGACATAAGTGAATACATCTGCATGTTGTAAAGAAGAGGAACATGTCAATCATCAACACATGGAAACATAAGCCATTGATAATGGAGTTCATCCAGGAGGGACTACATCTTCGGGCCCCAGTGTCACGATTGTGTAGGCCACTGCATTAAGTGCTATCAATAGTGATGATGTACATAAGAGGTGATGTCACTATCATACAAGGAAAATTCCATCATGCAGGAGTGGCTCCAAGAGATGTTCCATTACAGGAACTCTAAATCAAAAGACTCCTATCAGTATGACGCAAAACTCATGCATGATGAGCATCCCACCAACATGGCATAAAAGGGACCTCAATGCAAACATACATGATGAAAACATGAGTATCCCATCAACATACAACAAAGGGATCTCAAAACATAACATGACGAATCATGACAACAAGTACATCACATAGATGATTCCGCGTCACATCAAGCAGGAATCATGAAAACAAGTAATAAACAAGATCCCACATCAAGCATCAACAGGGATCTGTGCAACACAATGCATAGCAAAAGAAGTACATGAACACACTGCATATACCTCACAACCAAGGGCCATCTGAAGAAGCGGATGTCAAACTGCTAAAGTTGTTTGTGCCATCGATCTCACGGCATCAATCGCATGGAAATGGTTGCTCGCACATAAATGCTGACACTTGCACTCCACTTAGAAAAGTGGTTGAAGAATATAACGAGAAAATGAAAAATCTGAATGCACCATCAGATTTGTGGCATCAAATAGTGCAAAATTGATTGTCAAATTTTTGAATTCTGAGAAATTGAGAATCTGGGGCTGAAGAAATCTTTTAGATTCCCCCTAGATTCCTCAAATATTCTGCTCCATGGGTGGAGTAGAAATATGCAACTCAAAAGGCGAATTTGACCATGCCATTGCGATCCCTGTGGAAAACCATGAAAAACAATTATAAACTTGACTATGTTCCGACAAAATAATTTTTACCTCCCCAGAGAATCTTTGGGCATCAAAGAACATTCTGCCTCCTCTGTCTCGAAATCCATGCCCTCTACTGGTTCCTCCATCTCCCCCATGCACTAGTGAAAATCAATGTTTATATAAAATCCCGGGCGAATTTAACAAGGAGTTAGTTTGGTGCAGTGGTAAAATGGTGAAGTTGTTGAGGAGGGGTTAGGGGATCAAATCCTGCCCCTCCCTTTTTTTACACATTATTGTTTAATGTTTTAACCAAAATGAATTTAAGGGGGTCTGGTCTGCATTGGACGGCCTACCCCCATAACTCCCTGCAGTCTTCGTGTTGACTTGTTTGGGTGTATTAATGAGGGCGCATGAATGTTTTGGTTCAGTGCATTTAATTGGATATGAGGCCGCCTGGTTGTTGGGTTGTGTTATATTCTTTCCACATAGTTAACAGGGGGTTTGAAGGGCACCTGTAACACCACTTTATGGGTTCTGGGGCAGCGCCCCAAAAATTTTCGGTTTTGGACCCTATGTTAGGTTGGGCAGACCCACCTATGGTTTTGTGCATGATTTTCGCACATGTTTTTTGAACATGATAGTTTTCGGTCCATGGTATTGAACATGATGGTTTCCGGTCCATGGTATTGGACGTGATGGTTTTGGGTCCATGGTTTTGGATGCTTCGGCATGTATAAATATGTATTGTAACATTGAAAGGAATATAATGAAAAATCAAGCTGGTAGTCCTGGTTTTCGGATCTAGTGGGAAAATCTCTGTGTATATGTGTTTTATGTGTTATGCTCTCGCATTGTTTATTTTTCTGTGTTTTAGAATTCTTATGTAGGTAATTTCTGTACAGGGTTAAAACCTACATTTGGTATCAGATTTGTTTTTGGCTTTAAGGGGACGCCTTTATTGCTGAGGGGTTTCGCTCAGGCCTGTGTTAGACCCTGTTCAATGGGAGATCTGTGAGATCGATTCTGGTGGTGAAAGAAGATGGCGAGTAGTGGAAAGATAGAGATCGAGAAATTTAATGGTCAGAGTTTTGAGTTGTGGAAACTGAATATGGAGGATCTGTTGGTGGATAAAGATCAGTGGATCGCGGTAGATCCGGGTACTAGACCAATAGGAGTGTCCGATGAAGAATGGAAGAAGTTGGATCAGAAGGGAAAGAGCACAATACGATTGTGTGTCTCAGATTCAGTATTGCTGAATGTATCAGGGGAAGCTACAACAAAGGCTTTGTGGGACAAGTTAGGGACTTTGTACCAATCTAAGTCTTTGGTGAATAAATTGTTCCTGCGGAAAAAGCTGTATAACCTGAGGATGAAAGATGGAGACTCGGTGACAGAGCATATGAATGCATTTAATACCGTGGTAAGTCAGTTAGCATCTATTGATATTAAAATTTTAGACGAAGATAAGTGCATCAGTTTGTTGTGTTCTCTACCAGATTCGTGGGATAGTCTGGCTATTGCAATAGGTAGCAATGCAACTACCTTGCATTTTGATGAAATAGTCTCATCCTTATTGATGAAGTAGATGAGATGGAAAAATATGGAGAGCCAAAATGGTGATGCCTTGTCTGTACGAGGGCGGACCCAGAATAGAAACAAAAATAAGTCATTGAGTGGGAGATCTAAATCTCTAGGAAAACCTGTAAAGGTGGTGTGCTGGAAATGTGGAAAGGAAGGGCACTACAAAAGGGACTGTAAATCTAAAGCTCCTGAAAAAGGAAAGGGATCTAATGAGGCTCCTTCTGCAGAGGTGAAAACCACCTCAGATGAAGGTGGGCATGTGTACTTGGCTTCTTCAAGTACACATGTAGATCACGAGGCATGGTTGATTGACTCAGGTGCATCCTTTCACTTCACTCCCCATAGAGAGTGGTTCTATGAGTATGAGAAATATGATGGTGGTGATGTCTTCTTGGTGGATGACAGGAAGGCTAGAATCATTGGTCGCAGAAAAGTAAAGTTGAAATTGCAAGGTGGAAGGGTTAGAACACTTCCAGGTGTTCTACATATTCCTGCATTAGCCAGAAATCTGATTTCTGTTAGCAATTTGGATGATGCACGTGTAAAAACAGTGTTCAAGAAGGATACTTGCAAGATGGTTTGGGAAGCACTGGTATTGATGCGGGGAGTTCGGATTGGAACTCTGTACAAGCTGCAAGGTAGCACTGTTATTGATGGGTGCAATAGTTCTTTGGTTCCTGAAAGTGGAGTAGAAAATCTAGTGGTATTTGGAGAGAAGAACATGCTGTGGCATCAAAGGCTTGGACATATTGGAGAGAAGGGCCTTCGAATACTTCATTATAAAGGTATGGTAGAAGGTATGAGTAATAGCTCTCTGGATTTTGATTTTTGTGAAAATTGTGTATATGGGAAGCAGAATCGAGTGAGTTTCCCCTCTGGTAGTAAGAGGGCGAAACATATATTAGAGCTTGTGCACAGTGATGTGTTTGGACCTGTGAAGGTTCCATCACTGGGTAAGTTTGTGTACTATGTATCATTTATAGATGACTTCTCAAGGAATACATGGATATATTTCCTTAAGAAGAAATCTGAAGTCTTTGACAGGTTTAAATAATTTAAGGCTCTCGTGGAAAATCAGACAGAGAAGAAGATAAAGGTGCTGAGGAAAGATAATGGTGGAGAGTTTTGCAGCAAGGAATTGGAAGAATTCTATAAGAAGTGTGGTATATCACGGCAGAAAACTACTCCACATACACCTCAACAAAATGGAGTTGTAGAAAGAATGAACAAGATGTTGATGGAAAGGGCAAGAAGCATGCTCAGTGGTGTCAGGTTAGGACATGAATTTTGGGTAGAGGCAGTGGATACTACATGTTACCTGGTCAACAGGTCACCTTCATCAGAATTGGAGGATAACACTCCACAAGAGGTATGGACTGGTAAGAAACCCTCTCTTTCACATCTGAGGGTATTTGGATGTGATGTATATGTACATGTTCCAAAGGAGAAATGAACCAAGTTGGATAGTAAATCTGAAAAGTGCATCTTTATTAGGTATAAGGATGGTTTAAAGGGTTATAAGCTTTGGAACCCAGTCACACGGAAGGTTGTGTATAGCCGAGATGTGGTGTTCAGAGAGGTGAAAGATGTTATTAAACATGAAATCCAATGGAAGGTGTTATAGACATTTTTGTGCCTTACAGCATTGAGCATGAAATGTCCATAATCTAAGGGATCCAAAGTCCCTAAACATGTTGTTCCTACCCCTAGAGGAACAAGGCTAACAAACCACAACAATTCACAGAAGTTCTCCACCAGAAACTGCTCAAAAACAAGTCAATTCAGGATCATTTCAGTGGCTACACTAGCTGTTTGCGCTGAATGTCAAAGCCAACACTGGCTACCTGCGTTGAATGTCAAAGGTAACACTGGCTACCTACACTGAACGGGAATGGACATGTGGCAGGCTCATTTCTCAAGGTGTCAAAACCCAGGAAGCTTCCAAAATGACACTTGCCTCAGGGAATTCGACTGGTGATGAGTAAGAGGTTCCAAATCTCCAAGTGGAAGCAAGAACCTCCAAGTGGACTCAAGAACTGACAGAGGGAGAGGACACTAGTTAGATCTCAAGCTGACTCATCCTCTCTCCAAACATCTATATATGGATCTCTCCTCCATGAGATCTAGAGGCTGGAATTTTGTTATTGCAAAGAATTGCTGTTGGTTTGAGATTGGAATCATTGGGTGCTTAATGCTTTGAAGGGGGTGAAGATAGGAATTCCATTTGCTGGGAAGGAGATGCTGGATTGGAGCCCTCTGGGTTGTATCTCTTCCTGAACCTTGTTATTCATCAATAAAGCTATCTTGGTTTCTCCTATATGTTGATGTATTTTTGATGTATGAATGCATTAGTATGTTTAGTTTATTTCTAATCCTAAACTGGTTATGAATGTGAATATCTGTCTTTGTGTAGTGTTCTTCTCTTGTCGCAAGTAGCTGTTCTCTTGTCGCAAGTAGCTGTTCTCTTGTGATCTCGCAGGAACCCGTTGAAGCTGGACAAGCAAGAAGGCAAGTAGCTGTTCTCTTGTGATCTTGTATGAACCTGTTGAAGCTGGGCGAGTGAGAAGGCAAGTAGCTGTGAACTCCCAAAGAGAAGAGAGACCGGATCGAAGGACAAACGGAAGACACCGGTAAGTCTATTGATCTCTCTTCTTTCACAATTCATAAAGGAAGAAAGCAGCATAGCTGTCTCTGTTTGTTGCTAAGGCACTGTCACACCTTAGGTGGATAGGATCGTCCTGCATAGGCATTTTTCCCCACAACAAATTGGCGACTCCAATGGGGAGATTTGTTTAGTCATTTTATTTGTGTTTCTATCATTGTTTGTTTCATAGACTTGACAGCAACAATCGAACTACATCTGCTATTCCCGGATGCAAAGTAGACAGTTGCTGCTTTGATCCAATCACTGGACTTGTCTATGATCTGAACAATGGACTCACAAATGATTTGATGATCCTTTGTGATAGATCTTAGTACCCCCTAAAAGCATCCCTTTGATTGTACCTTGCTTGTTGCTTTTATTTGGCCTAAAATAGTGAATTAAATAGCAATCTGTGACCCAGAACCTGTGGGAAACGAGAGTTTCTCCTTCAGCGCAGACCCAGTGAAGGGATTCTGCATTTCAACGCAGGTCCCGTGAAGGCTACCTGCGCTGAATGTCAAAACCCCTGTGTTGAGGTTGCGTTGAACCAGTTTGCCCTTGTGTAGCTGGGGTTCTCTGCTCTGTTTTGCCTTGTTTTGATCTCTAATTTTTGCAGCCTGCAACCAACATAGGTACCAGTCTGATAACTCCTTTTCTATGCTTAGATTCCGCCTCCTTTTGTACAAAAAGACTGTGAGTGTTTTTATGTGTTTGTGGCATCATTTACAGTTTTCCTTTGCATGAGTGAAATAGTCATCCTGTAGCCCTTGATTCAGATCTGTTGAGTGTGATCTTAGGAGAGAGTTCATTGGTTGTTTGCAGTTGATTATACATTTACTTTTGCTTATTGGTTTGAGTTTGTCTCTTTTAAGTGTCAAAACAAGTATTCATTTCGAAAATCGTTAAGTGTTGTAATCTCTTCTACCCTCTCTGATTTCGAAAAAGTAACTTGTTTGTATTGGTCATTTAAAAGCAAATTCAAAGTTGTACAAAAAGCTTTCTTTGTAGGCATCAATACTAAGAAAGCGGAAAACAAACACCTGCATTGTGCATTTGCATCTTGATAGTTTGCATGTTGGATTTAGGAAAAGTGCATTAGAGTGTGCTGATTGCTCTTTGAGAAAAGATGGTGTCTTTCTTTTCCCTTAGTAGCTAGGATTTTCAAAGTTGAAAAGATATAAAGCTTGCTTATCATCTTTAGACTGCATTTAGGAATTGTATCATACATCTCGTGGTGAACCTTGAAAGGCAAACTTATAAAAAGATCAACCTAAAATAAATTGAATGAACTTAACAACGCTTTGCAACATAACACACAACATAGAGGTCTAGGCTAGAGACGTGTTCCGGCGTCGTTAAGCCTGGTGACTGTCGATCTCGTGGATGGTGGGTGATTCCTCCTGAGGGACGATAGCGCCAGTACAGATTGTGCTCCCACGTACCGTCGCGTATATATTGGGAGACCCCTATAGGCATAAAACCTTTATCCTTAGGAAGCCGTGTCGGCCGCCCTACTGATCGCAATGCACTGAACACAGCATTCAGGAAGATCGACCGCCCGTACCCTAAAAAGTATTCTGCAGTTTTGCGAAAAGTTTGGCACACCCTCTGCCTAGAACTCCAGAGCAGTTCCTTTTGGCCTTTTTCAGACTCTATAACGGAAAAAGTCCATCCGAGCATTTGTCACTTCGGGCTCGTTAAAACATCGAAGGAGACTAGAGTCATCTTTAGCTTTTTCTCGACTCTTTAAAATTGGAAAAGCAAGTTGTGTCTAAAGCATCGTTAAAATTTATTTTAAACGGAACAATCACCCTTTAATTCCTGCGTTGATCTTTAGGTTGAAAAAATGGAGCACACCAACCAAGGAATTCCCCTTGGTGGAAATCGTAGTCCCTTCTCCTCTTGGGGAGATGTTGGTGCGCCTCATATGGCCACATTGTCACTTCCAGGACTGACAATTGGCCTGCCAGTCTGGCTCTTTTCAACCAATGTCGTTCAGAACACCACCATTCCTGAACAGTCGAGTCAACAGTTAGACCAGACCAGAGTTGCCAACCAGCCTTCTACCTCATCTAACTCTTCCTCTCCTCCTTCCTCTTCGCTTGATGGAACTGGTAAAACAAAAAACCAAGTTCCTAAGGAGAAGAAGGAAAAGAAGAAGAAAGAGAAGAAGAAGAAGGAGCCAAAGGCGACTGGGGGCAAACAAGTGTCGTCTGACAAAAATCCACACACAGCACTGACCAGGCCTAAATCGCCATGTGTCATATGCAAGGGAGACCATTTCCACAGAGATTGTCCCTGCATCCCTCGGATACTAAGGGACTGGTCTCCCCGTTTGCATAATTCGGTAGCATCAACCTCTGATAGCCATGTTGACTGCTCACCGTCGACTAGTGAAAGTGAAGTCCCAGGACAGAGAAGGAAAGCCAGATTTCCCTGCAAACTGTGTGAAGGCGACCATGCCATCCACCGTTGTCCCTTCTTAGACGAGGTTAAAAGAGTTTTGGAAGATCGCCTGATTTTACGAGCGCAACTTCCTCCTGGATATCAAAAACTCCTGCCAAGTCCTTCACTAGTTGAGAACCCGGCTAACCCGCCCAGGTGGTCAGCCGAAGCACCTATCATTGAAGATGAACCGTCTGGATCCATGCCTGACGAAAGTCAAAAGGTTGAGACGGCAGTTGACCCAGTTTTGCCTTCAGAGGCTCTATCTTCGAATGATACCATCACAGAGGAGAATAAAGACGACACCGTCCAAATTCTCTTCATCAACACAGACTCCGACGAACAAGGGGGCAATTTTCCCATTCCTTTGTCGCAGGAAGGAACTTCGTCAGAGTCATACCCGGCCGTCTATTCGGTCCCACCACCAAGCAACCTAGTTGTGTCCTTTGACTGGAACCAACTAGGCAGACCCCGGTTGCCAGCAAGCATACCATTCAAAATTATCGTTCAAATATACAGAATGGTAATGGCTGGCACTATCATTGATGAGGGGGCATCTGTGAGTATCCTTTCCTCTATTGCTTGGAAAGCACTTGGTTCGCCAGCGCTTTTGCCTGAAATGAGAAATCTATCAGGCTTTGATAAAGGAACCAGTCGACCTTTAGGGATCCTCCCCAATGTGCCCATAACATTGAAAGGGAAGACCGTTCAAATGAACGTGATGGTCGTTCAAGGACTCTTGGATTATAACCTACTCCTTGGACGAGACTATATATATTGCATGGGAGCTATAGTCTCCTCACTCTTTAGAGTAATGTGTTTTCTGCATGAAGGAAGAATGGTCAAGCTCGTAGACCAACTTTCGTTTCCCGGATCACGCATCGCAAATAGTCATGTACCATCCCTAAATGGTCTATTCACGCAAGAAGTGTCTCAGCCCACGGTCCGTCCTCCTGATGAGCGCGAGTAATCCGGGAGGATATGACTGGAACCCAGGGGGCATGCGTCCTGGTCTGCTTCGGCAGGAAAACTTTGGGTATAAGGTAGGTTTCCGCGGGAAAATATGACTAGTCCGTACCCCGTCCGTGGTTGGAAGAGGGGTTGTTCTAGAATAAGATTCTCTTGTCAAAGTTATGTGAGAGGGCGGGTCTCGTCACTCACCTTTGTTTATCTCAGTAGACATCGCCGAAGAAGTGTTTTGTTGAAAGAATAACAGAGCAATCTTTGGGTAGCCTGAAAGAGGTAGGCCTCTCCCAGTAAAACAAATGTTTTATCTGCAAATTGAGGGGTAACCTTGAAATCGTACTTTATGCCTGGGGGCATGCAAACCTTTTGGAGTGCAAGCAAAGAGCGGTTATTTATCTGTTTTTTGGGTTAGCCGTTTCCTAACTTGCATAAAGAAAGGATGCGGGGCATAGCTTTATAAGATGAAGCTCCATAAAAAATAGAATCTTAATGAGACTTTCTTATCATATGACTGGGTAATCGAGTAGTTTTAGCACACAGTTCATGCTCGTTAAAAAATAAACGCAAGATCCGAGCAGTTTTAGCACATAGTTCATGCTCGTTAAAAAATAAACATAAGACCGAGCAAATGTTTCCACCCGCGTTTAAGCTCGTTAAAAAATGAACTATCCGGTAAATAACCACTGTGAATGTAATATCATCAGCCATTAAAGCCTTGGTCGTGTTTGCACCGTCACCTCCACTTTTCCATTGGCCGATCGTTCACCTCCATATGATTGTTTACCCATTTTGAGGAACAGCTGCGAAGAGTGATTTCACCTAGCCATCCTTGTGACACTGCCGTGATTGGAAAATTCCAACCTGTACCTGGAATCAGCTGCTAACCCTGTTTATCACTCGTTCCTCAAAAGATGAGTCTTCTTTAAGCTCTTTTCAGCTGACTCGTAAAATATGAAAAGATTGCCGAGTCCTTGGCCTTCCAGCTCGTTAAAGGGACAGGAAGAGCAATCCCTCCTCTAGATTTTAATCTTTTTGGACCTGAGGGATTATTGCACAAAAAGATCGAGCGCTTGTTTTATTCGGCTCGTTAAAACTATCGAAAAATCATCCCTTCTGTATTGTTTTATACTTTTTCAGACTTAAGGGATTAGATGACTAAAAATGACTTTTGGAGTTAACTTTATGTACCTTTTCAGACTCTCTAAAAATGAAAAGGACCAAGTTATCCTTGTCGTTAGACTCGTTAAAATCATTAAATAGCGACAAACTTGTCTTTAGATGAGAAAGAGTTTCACTATCGCTAGGCTCGTTAAAACATAGCGATGGGCTTGCCCGAAGGGCAGGTTATAGAAAAAGCATATGTAATCCTCCTCAAGCTTGACAAAAATAAAGAGGTACTGGTCAACAATGACTGGGGAAAAATTAGGAGAAACTAAAGAAAACTTTGATGGTAGCAAGTCGCTCTTGAACATGACACTTTTCCTCCGTACCACAATCGGGTTGGGTTGTTTCATTCACCGGTCACATCCATGGTCTTGCCATACCATCCATATTTGGGGTAATGCTACCAATCCATCGCATCAGTGTCGCCATATGTTCAAGAGAAGTCGTTCATAAAAGTCAACTGTGTCCCATCCACTGCCATACATTATCCTTCATCCTTTCATGACCGCCACCCTGAATCATATGTCACAGATCGTTTTTCACCTCCATTAAAATCATTCGCTCCGTTCCGTGTCACTGATGTGGATTCATTAAGGCCCTCCTTTGACGGATCACTTCTTGTCGACATCAGCTCATTATCCAAGAAGTTGATCTAGGAACAACCCCTTCAGTACTTTGAAGCTTGCATGCCTCAATGGCCAGTTTCTCACTTCCGGCGACAGGTATACATCAATGACCTTCGACTGAAAGATTTTGCGTGGTGTTCGACGCCAAGTCCTTTATTCACACCACGTGAATTGTACTGCAGTACCTTGATGGTCATTACATCATTATCGTGATTCCACTCGCG